>APFE030626475.1:0-33431 GCA_000404065.3 Pinus taeda
ACAGTCACAATTTTAGGAGCTCAGTCAGTGTTTCAATTTGACTGTGCTCAACAGATATTGGTATTATCACATTTCTTCTGCACTATTATTTTTGTCCACCTATTTCGATGGCTATCCCCCATGTGCACAGAAATATAGTAGCTAAAATGATTGATTCTTTAGTAACCATGCTCCACTTAATTTAATTGTAAATTTTGGAATCAGACATACTTACCGAGAAGTGGGTTGTTTGACCATGCTTATATGTACCCGATTCTAAAATATCTTCGAAATCCAGTACAATAAATATAAAATAAAATAATGAAGACTAACTATTGAAAAACGCTGAAAATTAATACAAAATCCAATAGATTGGCAACCAATGAAGAATGGAGAAGACCAAATAGTAACGGAAAGGAATCAAGAAAATACTTAACTATCAGAATCCTCTTAAGAAACAATTTGTTTATAACACCATGTTGGGCAACGGATCCCCCCATAGCATGTTTTTGGGGCTTAAAGCCTGAGTTTCGGTCAATGTAATGTAAAGACCCCGCGAAATAAAGGCACGGAGCACAAGAGTCTAGGGTTTTCCACCCTAAGATAATGTAATTTAATGTAAAGTGTGTCGGCCTACCCATGGTCCACAAACCATGGGAATGTATAAATAGAGTGAGAATCTAAGTATAAAGGGAGTCTTAGTTTTTGAGAAGTAATAGACAAATGTGAAGGCATGGTTAGAAGTTAGAAGTAGATCTGAAGGTATTGGGTTGTAGTGATAGGTAGAGGCTCTGCAGCTGAGTGTGCAGAGGCCTAGTAGAGTCTGCAGCTGAGTGCGCAGACCCTTGTAGCTAAGTGCGTAGGGCAGAGTCGGGTCTATAACTGAACTTGAGTATTAATAAAGATAAGATTGATTCAGAATATTGTGCATCTTTTTGTAGATCTGTATTTCCATGTTCTAGTTATCTTTATGCATTTATATTGCTTTTAAGTACGTGCACTAATCTGAAAGTTGAACAAAGTAATAAGAATATTGGGTCCACATAAACTAAGCAATAATATAATAGCACAGTAAGGATCGGATCGGAATAACACAGTATTCACAAAGGGTGCACGGGTTGCGAAGAATAGAAAGCTGTGTGGAGCAGCGCAACACACGAATTAGGATCATGAACCTTTAGAACCCTCATCAAGACATCCCTAGGGTGTGGAAACTTGGTTCCAACACCCTTCCATACTACTTCAGGTGAGATCTCAGTTCGTACTCTGTGGACTGTTGCTGAAAGGGCCAGTAGTACCAAGATTTGCTTGGCTAAGCTCACTGTTGAACCTGGGTCAGGCCCCATGTAGCCAACAAATGGTTATGTTGCCGAGACGAGGATCTGTCTAAGGGATGTTTGATGTCGTGCCACTGGAACCCAACAAAGAAGGAAATTGAAGATTGGTTGGACAAGAAGATTCATGAGTTCGTGACACAGGAAAACAAAACTCCACAGGTATCCGAGAAAAGGTGGTTGGATTGCTACGTGTATACAGAAATCCACGAGATCTTCTTTGCATCCTTTCCTTCTGAATTGTATGAGTGGATCGTGAGGTTAGCCGATAGCCAGGGAAGGTGTAAACTCGACCAACTGATAGTGTGGACTCCAGAATTAGTGCGTAGACTAGAGGCATTAGACGATAAGATCGTGCGAGCTGTGGATCATTGGCTTGACCGGATAATAGGGGGATTTATCACTAAGTTTGTGGTAGACATGACCATGAGCTACAGCGAAGCAGAACAGCTTTTTCTCAAGGAACCATGAGGTAAGTACATTAAATCCCTGAAAACCTAGATTAAGATGATGTTATGTGAAAAGCAGGCTATGCAAATACATTAATGTTTGGAACGACGCGGAGCGGAAAGATCTACAAAGGTAACGAGGAATTAGGAAATAGTCCCTTAATTTCACCTTCGCGAGAGAGCGAGGAGGAGCTCGCTCGGGTCTCTCCGAGAAGTGTGGTCAGTTTGATAAGGCAGCGCATTCCACAGTTACCACCTCCACCCATGCCACCACCCACTTTACCTCCTTCACCTCCATCTCCACCCACTCCACCTCCACCAACCCCGCAGTTCAGCATGGTGAGTGCAATCAAGCTACTTGTATTTAGAGGAGTAGGGAATGAGGATCCAAACCAGTTCTGGTTCATGGTAAGAGTAGTGTGGGAAGGGCAAGGAGTCACAGACGACAACATTAAGAAGGCTGCATTGGTGAGCACGTTGTAGGATCTCGCGTTGACATGGTAAATCAAGCACTCTAATGACCACCCAAATGCAGGGATAGCAGAGATCCAGAATGCATTGAATAGAGAATTTAGCTGGCCGAAATCAGAGACACAGTCAATCATCGGGTTTAAAGAGATCATGATGCTTCAAGGCGAGACCACCTAAGATCTGGATCGGTGACTAAAGAATATGATCCACGAGGCTAATATGATGCTCACATATGCACAGCATCGCGCATGGTTTGTGGCATCTCTAACACCACATCTGAGGACAGTGCTATCACAACAAAAACTTTCTACCCAGGCCGAAGCGTTGGAAATGGCAATGAGGTTACATGAGACACTGATACAAGATCCAAGGCTAGGAGTTCAACAAATCCACGCGCAACTACAAATCTCTGCTTGGAAATGCAGAGTTTGAATCAGGATAGGGCACCATGGCAAGAGGCGTGCGAGGAAGTATGGTGCGTAAAATGCAAAGGCCAGGGCCATGACAAAGACCATTTTCCAGTATTCACGAACTACCTAGCAGGAGGGGGGCCAATACTGTTGAGATCGGAGGCACAGGCAGGGCTAAGTGCGACACCCATGTTATGGTGCGTGATCTATCAGATAGGAGGAAAACACATGACGGATAATTTTCATTTGTTGCAGAAGTATACACAGACTCCACAACAGTTTTTTTGTAATTTATGCAGGTCAGTAGGCCACGACGAGTGCACTTGTCATAGCTACAAGTTAATGATGGATCAAACCCCAGCCTATAGAATGCATATAGAAATGCGAGTCCTCAACCCAACGGTGGGGATGGCACGTGCTAGATTTCAGGGGCGAGGTCAAGGACGAGGAGGAATGGGACCAAGAAGGGGCCACAAACAGTTAATTTGTTACAATTGCGGAGGACCAGGGCACTATGCTCACGATTGTACTGACCCGATGAGAATATCCTCTTCATACTGTGCTCTATTTGATCATGAAGCAGTATATTGTCCTATGTTGATCACATAAATGCACGAGAAAGGGGTACTCTAGCCTCCTCCAACTCAGAATATCCAAACGATGAGGTTTGAACTGCGCAAAGAAGACCCAAATGTCAATATGGTGCTCAAAAGCGGTGCAACCACTGGCAAGGATAAGGGGAAGTATCCCAAGGAAGATACGTGGGTTCGCAAGGCTCCTACAAAGGAACCTGAGTTTGACTTAGGACGTGCAAAGGAGATGTTCATGGAAGCTAAGAAGAGCTTCACGGAGGTCTCTACTTTAGGTAGTAAGGATCAACCAGAGCCAGGGATGGATCCTTCTATGCTTACTACCTCTTTGGAGACACGCATGAAACTGCTGCGCGACAATAAGGTAGTTAAGGGACTACAGAAATTGATCACCAGGTGTGCAGGGTCAGGGGAACCGTGCGTAGTCTAGAAACTGGGAAAGCATGCATTGTGCACCGAGAGAGAAATGAGACTGATGGCATAGGTTTGCGAGTATGAAACGGATAAGGTAATCCTAGACCTAGGTTCGGACGTGAATGTATCACCAAAGTAGACATGGGAACATATGGGCAGGCCCGCATTACAGTGGTCCCCTATTCAATTACGAATGGCAAACCAATAGAAGATTTTTCCCATGGGGAGGTTGCAAGGGGTAACAGTTGATATCGAAGGCGCAAGCACACAGACGGATTTTGAAGTAACAGAGATTGTTGATGACAACAATCCCTATCCCTCATTTTTAGGAATAGACTAGGCCACTGATATGAATGGATTCATCAACCTGAAGAAGCAAAAGATGATATTCAAGAAAAATTCCTTACGCCTAGTAGTCCCGCTAGACCCAGCCGAAGGAGTGCGCTACACTGAACCAGTGCGCAAAGATGAAAGCGACGATGAGCTAGATTGTATTTACCAGATAATGGTGTGAGACCATGATTGGGTGAATTCGACTGTAGATGGAAGGATCTCATGGGAGTGTGCGAGTTCCTGCACCACGGATTTACACGAAGAAGAAGAACGTTGGCACAATCAATTGAACAAAGTGACAACGTTGAATTGCAACATGTTGATTAGATTAGTGTGTTGCGTAATAACCTAGGTCCGAGATCTTCCAACATATGACAGATTGACAGCGATGGATGAATTCTTGAGCAAGTTTGAAAGCGCAGTACTAGAACAACAGTGGTTCGATGCGTTGAAGTGGGTGCTACGTGCTACATCTGCGTGCTGGTGGGGAACACATCAAGGAAATTTTGAGAACTGGTGCGAATGTCGAAGGATGATGCGCCTATGATTTGGGAAACCACAACTGCAGATAGAAGATAAATACGATGGACGAGATGACCCACGCACGCACCTCACAAAATGGACCAAGGCCTATGGGGAAGAACCACAGCCTAAATGGGTACATTTATTCTACCATACCCTAGATATCATACCCATGAATTGGTATACTGAGACGGAACTCTGACATGGTATGGGGGAACTGGATGTCTTGCGTGAGGGATTTTTGTTAACATTCACATTTGAAGAACGATGGTCAGATATTGTTGATGACATGCTGCAAGTAGTAAAAACCGCCATCTTCAAAATACCACAGGAACCACTGCAAGTACTTCAACCAGCATGGGCAACCCAGTTAAGTAGTGCCCTAGAATTTTATAATGTGTAAGTAGAGGAGGATGATGACGGCCCCCGAAATATTAATATTTCAGAAACTGAAGGTTGTTGCAAAGTTCGAGGACCATCAGTTGAGGATCCTGACATCACTGCACCATAAAAAAAAGTAGGTAAACATTGGCACAAACGCGGAGCCGAAGTACGTGACGCTTGGGGACTATTGGGATGATGCTACGATAGATAAGGTTGCCGAGTTACTTCTCGAATATCAAGATTTGTTCCCGACCAAAATCAAGGACTTAAATGGGATCATTGGCAACTTAGGGATGATGAAGATCACCTTGAAACTGGACGCGAAGCCATTTAAGTAGCGACCTTACCGTTTGAATCCAAAGTATAAAGAAAAGGTTCACGATGAATTAGACAAAATGCTTGCAGCCAGAATTATGGAAACAATGGAAGAATTCGACTGGGTGAGTCCTATGGTAGTACAGGAGAAAAACAAAAGGGCAAAATTAGAATATGCATGGACCTTAGGAAGCTTAATTATGCCTGTGTTCACGATCCATTCCCGACACCATTCACAGATGAAGTATTGGAGAATGTTGGCAGTTAGGAAGCTTACTCATTCACGGATGGGTTCTCAAGGTACCGTCAGATCAAGATCATGCCAGAAGATAGGAGCAAGACAACCTTCACAACCGAATGGGGTTGTTTTCAATACAGCGTTATGCCCTTTGGACTGAAGAACGCGCTAGCATAGTGGTGGTCGTGTTCAACGAATACATCCACAAGTTCTTGGAGGTCTATCTAGAAAATTGGACTGTATTTAGGTTAGTTAAACACCATATAGCGAGCTTACATTTGATTTTGGATACTTTCCGATGACACCAAATTGTGTTAAATCTCAAGAAGTTCACCTTCCTTGTCCCCTTTGGAAATCTGTTGGGCCATGTGGTCTGTAAACAAGGCCTGATGGTGGACCTTGCGAAGATTTTTGTTATTCTCATTCTAGAAGTGTCACGAAGTGTCAAACAATTATGCGCTATTTTGGGGCACATTGGTTACTATCGCAAATTTATCAAGATCTATGCACAAATAACAGCGCCAATGGAAAAACTATTGAAAAAGGACACTACATATTGTTGGAATGATGATTGTAGGAAAATTTTGGATGTTCTCAAGGAGAAAATGGCATCTGCTCCCATCCTGGTCTTCCCAAAATGGGACGTAGAATTTCATGTAGATGTTGATGCGTCATGTATTGTGCTAGGAGTTGTACTTATGCAGGAAGGCATGGAAGGCATGGATCACCCAATCGCGTTCACGAGTCGGCAGTTTTCCAAAGCCAAAAAGAACTACTCTACTATGGAGTGCGAAGGGTTGGTAATGGTATACGCACTCCATAAATACCGACACTATTTACTTGGCGGGCACTTCAAGATGTATACCGATCATTCCGTGTTGAAATACCTGGTGAACAAGCCTGTGTTGAGGGGGCGCATATGCCAATGTCTGTTACTGTTTCAAGAATATGACTTTGAGGTCATCATAAAGTTGGGACGCCTAAATGCTGGACCAAATTACTTATCGCGAATTGAGACCAGTGAGGAGCCAACAAATTTGGAAGAAGGACTACCTAATGCACAACTCTTTGCAGTGCGCGTCGCATATGGCCACTTCGAAGATATAATACATTTTTTAACCACAAGGACTGCACCAAAGGAATATTCAGTCCAGTAGAAGAAGGAATTGGTGGTGCGCGTGGCAGAATTTTCTAACATCGCGGGGCACCTCTACAAAATGGGAAACGATGAGATATTATGAAGATATGTACCTGAATTTGAAAAAGGACAGATCCTCACGGAAGCACATGGGGAGGCTGCAGGAGGACACTATGCAGGCGTGCGACAGCATAGAAGATTCTTCGCGTAGGTCTATGGTGGCCAACCCTACATCACAATTCAAAAGCACACTGTCGGGCCTGTGACATATGTCAAAGGACTGGGAAACCTTCACGAAGGGATGAGATGCCACTCAATCCACAGATGACACTGTAGCCATTCGAAAAATGGGAAATCAACTTTGTGGGACCAATCAAACCTTAGGGAAAGATAGGTGTGCGCTACATCATCACTGCAACAGAGTACCTAACTCGATGGGTGGAAGCATAGTCGATTAAGGACTACACGGCTGCTACAGGTGTGAAATTTTTGTTCGACAACGTGTTGACACAGTTTGGTTTCTCGAAAATTTTAATAAGTGACTGCAGAACGCACTTCCTGAATGAAACCATCAGCGCACTCACCTAGGAATTCCAAGTGTATCATCAGCAAAGTACACTGTACCATCCGCAAGCTAATGGGACAATAGAAGCATTCAACAAAGTTCTGGAGATTGTGCTGACCAAAGTATGTAACATGCAGCGAAACGACTGGGACCTACGCATACCTGTCATATTATGGGCATACAAAACCAAGTGCAAAAAGTTGACGGGTTAGACACCTTTCAGGTTAGTCTATGGCACGAAAGCAGTCATGCCAATAGAATACATCATACCCAGTTTGTGGATAACAGCACTTACAGGCATGCCGGACCGCAAAGCCTTGGAAGAGAGGCTTGCACAATTAGACGAACTCGAGGAAGAACAATTTCTGGCAGGATTCCATCAGCAGGTGCAAAAACAGTGCGAGAAAGCCTGGCATGATCGTCATATCAAGTTGCATGCATTCAAGGCAAACAATTTAGTGTTACTATATGACAGCAAGTTCATAAAATTTCCTGGAAAATTCAGAATGCATTGGTTGGGACCATATGTGGTAAAAGAGGTTACATACGGAGGGGCGGTCCAACTAGTCAAACTTAATGGAGAATCCTTCCCAGGAAGAGTAAATGGCAGTCACCTGAAGCCCTAGATGGGTGGATCAGCTGTCTGACTAACCGACCAAAGCACAGCCTTCTCGACCCAAAAAGTCGGACAAAGGTGCAGAACTATAAACATAGGTACTAGAAGCTAGCATCAAAGTAGATAATCAAGTTAGACACAGATGGTTCAGAAGCAGAAATGGAGTAGATCTAGCAGACTGTAGAGCAGTGTGCTGCGGACCTTCGCGCAGCCCAGACACAGTTGGAAGAACTTCACGCAAAGATCACCACACCAGTAGTGACTCGGGATGAGTCATGATGATTGTTTTGGGGGCCTGTTGGGTAGTGGATCCCCCCATAGCATGTTTTTGGGGCTTAAAGTCTGAGTTCTAGTCAATGTAATGTAAAGACCCTGCGAAATACGGGCGCAGAGCGCAAGAGTCTAGGGTTTTCCACCCTAAGATAATGTAATTTAATATAAAGTGTGTCAGCCGAATGTATAAATAGAGTGAGGCTCTAAGTGTAAAGGGAGTCTTAGTTTTTGAGAAGTAATCGACAGATGTGAAGGCATGGTTAGAAGTTAGAAGTAGATCTAAAGGTATTGGGTCGTAGTGAAAGGTAAAGGCATTGCAGCTGAGTGCGTAGAGGCCTAGTAGAGTCCACAGCTGAGTTTGCGGACCCCTGCAACTGAGTGTGCAGGGCAAAGTCAGGTCTATAACTGAACTTGAGTATTAATAAAGATAAGATTGATTCAGAATATTGTGCATCTTTTTGTAGATTTGTGTTTCCATGTTCTAGTTATATTTATGCATTTATATTGCTTTTAAGTACGTGTGCTAATCTAAAAGTTTAACAAAGTAATAAGAATATTGGGCCCACATAAACTAAGAAATAATATAATAGTCCAGTAAGGATCAGATTGGAATAAAATGGTATTCACAAAGGGTGCACGGGTTGCGAAGAATAGATAGTTGTGCGGAGCAGCGCAGTGCACGGATTAGGATCGTGAACCTTCATAACCCTCATCAAGACATCCCTAGGGTGCGAAAACCTAGTTCCAGCTCCCTCCCATACTACTTCGGGCGAGAACTCAGTCTGCGCTCCGCGGACTGTTGCCAAAAGGGTTAGTAGTATCGAGATTTTCTTGGCTAAACTCACTGTTGAACCTGGCTCAGGCCCCATGTAGCCAACACACCAAAACCAAGCTTAGAAATTGCATGCACCTTGTAGGAAGGAAGAACAGGATAAAATAGAGCATGAGGCTTGCCTTTAACGGAGCCTTGACCTGTTTCAGACTTTAAAACAAGTAACACAATAACAGTCACATGGTTTGCATCCACGATGAAATTGTCTCCGAAGTTGAGGTGAACACATATTTCAGCGTATTTCTCATCCACATATGTCAATTTGATTTTCTCCAATTTTTATCATGTCGGCTCACAAAACACTGGCCAAATATTTCTTGAAAAAAACCTACGCGTTATTGGTCCTTTACTCTCTATTATTTGTAACTTCCTACTTTACATAAATTTACTGAGGATTGACAATGGCACCAGTCAACTCAACATTTGGTAGCATACGAACCTACCCTTCATAGGAAAATTGACAATTATGGGTTGTATTCTTCACGCCTCCATATTTCTTATGTTTCTTGTTGGTTCCTAGTCAAGCGCAGTTCTGTCGGTTGGAGTAGATCCTGATGTCATATTTCTGGTTTGGGTTTCATTGATATTGCAACACAAGGTAGTATTCTGGCAGCAAAGAGGGTAGTTATATGTCTTGAGGGATCGGTGCCTTAGCAGGTCTCACCGTTACTAGATTAACATCAAGAGCTCTTGGCAAAACACATTGGCAAACTTTGGAAGCGAATTTGGAAGATTGATTTATCGAACATTTGGAGGATTATCTTGTTTTTGCAATAAAATAATAACTTCTTCATGTTGTATGCTTTTATGTAACGTGCTAATCTGCAGGACATAACAAATTTATAATGCCAAGCTTTTACATGCACATTCCATGAGTCACCAGACACAAATGGGGAGTTGATTTATTTTTCATGGTTATTTTTATTAAAAATAGATTGTTATTAACATCATGAATTGGACTGAAATTATTCTTTTGATATTCCATAATCTATTTCATTTTGGCATACAATTTTTGCGTAAGAACCAGGAAAGGAATGGCCATCTCTTCTTAAACAAACTTATGTTCTTTATGCCAAGTTTTTTTTTAAGCAGGTTTTGGACGTTCAACTGATCATTAAGGAGATTAAATTGTGATGACAATTGATCTTCAAAAGACTAATTTCATGAGAAATTCTAAAGAACAAGACCATGATCATAAGAATGAAATTTCTAGAAAATTACAAGTTCTTGTAACTTCCTATAAGGGTTTAATGGTTTGATATGTTGCATGACAGATTAGCAAATTTAAAGACTTGGGGGTTGTTCCTAAATGTACAAGGATGGTGAAATACCTATCCACACTTGAATTTGACGTCTACAGGTGGTTGGTCAACGCTAGTCAACCTCAGCTATTTCAACACAAATCCTAGAAATATTATTTGTTATTCATGAGATTTTTCGACCTCTTTTGAAAAATTATAAATCCCACCACTTGTCAAAGCATGCCATAATTCACTTTTTCCCAACAAGAGTCATTATCCATTTTTTTAATTTTTTTTTCACATACACGTCATTATACATTCCTAACCCACAAATAAAACCAAGTAGCTCACTTACAAGCTTTTTGCGCCACTTGCCATTTCCATTGTCAGTTTCCTTTTCCACTTTCATTTCCATTTACAAGTTTGCAAATAAAATCCTGCTTCTATGTAAATCACTGAGTCCATAATCCTTGAGTATAAATATCTTTCTAAAAACACCTTGAAGCTTGCATGCCTTAAGGGCAAGCTATCATCCTTATTAACAATGGGAATACATCAATGTCCCTTTTTTGGCGGATCTTCTAAGTATTCGACAACAACAAATTCATTCATGCTTAGAAAGATGTGTTAGGGGCACCTTGACTCTCATCCAAATCAAAGATGGGAGCTCTCGTGTTGACTAGTGGCATCCATCAATGGCCATTAGGTTAACAATTTCTTGTTATCTTCAACACCAAAACATTTATTCGCATGACAAGAATCGTGCCAACAAGTGTGGAAGACTTGAAGACATTTACTTTCATTTTGTAGCAGAGGAAGCAGATTTACTTTCATTACTTTTCAGTTTTGATGTAAATGGCTTGAGGACAAGTCAATAAATAAGGCTGGGGGGAAGTGTAAATTCTGAATTTTGCATACCTTCCAAGCCTTATACATTTTCAGCCGCATTCAGCAGCAGATTCTGAACATTCAATGGAAGATCCAGCAACAGATTTAGCAGCAGACGTAGCAACAATAAAATATTCACTTTTTCAACTTCATCCACCATTTTCATAGCCAAGATAAGTCGACTATGATCAGAATTTTGCAG
The DNA here is from genome assembly GCA_000404065.3 of Pinus taeda. Taxonomy (NCBI): domain Eukaryota; kingdom Viridiplantae; phylum Streptophyta; class Pinopsida; order Pinales; family Pinaceae; genus Pinus; species Pinus taeda. The sequence goes on from APFE030626475.1 coordinate 11,195, forward strand.
CCACACATGCACAGCCCTCATCCATTTTTGAAAGGGTAATTTGAGGTATGATATTTTCTAACTTTTAACCATTTAATTCCTTGAAAAAAACTAGAATGATAATTTTTGGAAAAAAAAGTACTTCCATTTTTCATTTCACGCAACTGCCAAAACCATCAGTTTTGGGGGGAGGATATATGTACCTTCATACTATGTCACATTCATATTTTTCCATATTCATATATCATATTCTAAAACCCACATACTCTCCAAATATATTTACTATTACATCATCATGAGCATATAAATGGCTTTGTAAAAAGTACTTAAAAGTTAATTGGATGCCAACACAATCATGGTTGTCACACAAGAACCAACCATAATGCATTCCAACAAAAATATTTTGCAATAAAAATCACATTATCATTATGCAAAGATCATACATTGAATGCAACAAACAAAATATGGTCAAAACACAAGAACCAACCAAGTTGCAATTGTACAAACACACTTTGAAAACATTAGTAAATGATATCATGCAAAGCTTAAGCCAAAAATCTCAAGCATCAAAAGTAATGTAATAGATTGCATGAGGACATGCAATACCTTCAATTTGGGGGTATGTTGGGCCTAAGAATTATCCTTAAAATACATCCACTTTCACCTTAAAATATATCCACTTTCACTCCATTCACACATTTTCTCACATCCATTTCACCACCATGTCATCACATCAAGATCCACTTTCATCATTATATGGGTTAACCTTGTGTTTTCCAAAACATTATTAATTCTTAGTATTTATAAGTGAATTTGTGGTTAAACTTTAGAAAATAATACCCTTATACCTAACAATTGGAATGAGAAATTTGACATGTTTAGGTACAAAGGAAGCTTCCAAGGCATCTTTATGTGGCACTCTATGTTCAAATTTGAATTTGAAGAGATCATGGACCTCATGGATAAGATCATGGACCTCATGGAGGAGATCATGGAGGATAGGGTTATGTGGCACCATTGGTTGAGAAATATGTGGATCAGAGGGAATAGTGGATCTACATTTATAAGTTTGTTGTCATAGCTTTTGTATAAATAGGAGTGTTATCTCCTTCATTTGTAATCTTAACTTTTAGAATCTTAGAACCTAGTCCTTCATTGTAACCTAGTAATGTTGATCTAGATAGAATTTAGCATAGTTTTGGTTTGGATCATATGAGCTTATAGCCATTGTACTTTGAAAATTATGATGAATAAAATGGAGCTTCTTTGATCCTCTACATTTGAATTCTCTTTTGGTGTGCTTGTGAATCCTTGGAAGGATCCCCATTGCCTAGCAAGTACACTTTTGTTTTGGTAAGCTTTTATTTTATGTTTGTTTGTGAATTGCGTTAGATTAAATTATTAGGTTCATATGTTTGAAATATTAATGAATGACCTTTCGTAAGAAAGTATTAATGTTTCCTTGAATGAATCGGATGTGTTATTTAATGTTTGATTTCATTAGTTTAAGTTTCTAATTTATATGCTTGAGATATAAACGAATAGTCTCTTGTAAGAGAGCTTTAATATTTCATGAAATCAATCAGAATTATGTTTAAGAGATTCAATTTCATTAGTTTAAATAGTTGATTAGAAATATTAATGAACAGTCTCCTGCAAGGGAGCTTTAATATTTCTTACATTTATCACAATACCTTTTAATTTTTAGATTTCATTTTGTTAAATAGATGATGGAGATCGCAATGAAAAAAACCTCCTGTAAGGGAGCTTTGGCATTTCTTCACCTAGCTTAGTTTAGTTTGTATCTAAGTCCATATATTGGATGATCCTAGAAGTTTTACTTACTCGGGTTGAAAGTAAATGAAACTCTAATTTGTATCTGCATGTTACACCCAACAGTACCTCTCACTGCTCTTTACTTTTATATCGCAGCTATGATGTGTAGATTGTTTGGATATGCTGATACAACCAAGTTTTCTATTGAGTGGTTTCTCCTAATAGATGCAGTGGTAAACTCTTTTATAATTGATTGGGGCACTGTCTTTCCTAACAACCTTGCCTTACAAATTCAAGAATATAGACAAAAATTATATGTCACCTCTAGAACAGTCCCACCATTCTTTATGAGTGCCTACATTATGGATGTAGTCTGTTTCACTTCAAGTTTCCCAACTATGGGGTGGAAATGGACTATTCAAGATCCTACCCCCATTCAAATATATCACAAAATCCTATGGGAATCCAATTTCCAAACCCAATTTTACAAAATTTTCCAAGGAGTTATGCTACCTATCTACCAAGTTGTTTTTTACAAGAGGACCCCAAGGTTATCCGGTGAGGCCAAGATTGATATTTTACCAATAGGTAGTTGGTTTGGGGAAGAATTGTTTACTTATGTCTGATCCTTTGGAAGCATAGCACCTCCCCGTGTTCTCCCATGGTATGTGAGAAACAAACTTCTTGCTAGATAAATTACTTACCAAACTATAGGGGATGGGATAACCAAGACCCTTAAAGAATCTAAGAAGTATCGTTGGCCTTCCTTTCCCCTCCAATGTGGTGTCTGTGCATTACATGATTTCAAGCATATTGCGCTTGAAATAGATAACATTACTTGTTTAAAGCTTGCCCCCATTCCTGACAGATTGTTTGACCCTAATAAGGTCGCACAAAATTTCACTGCTTCAATGTAAATAAGACAGTTCAGCCATGAGGAGGATGATTTTGATGACTTGTTTGAGTCAGCTGAGTTGTTTTCACAAGTGCAACATTTGGCTACTCTAAGATTCATCCCATAAGATTTAGCCCATTTCCACCAGTACAGGAGGAAAAGGTTACAAAAGGTCCCTTTGGATCTGTTAGAGATCCCTCAGCCAAATGTTCAAAATGAACAGAGCTCAAGCCAAAATTCAGAGAAGGGCTCAAAATATAGTTTGAGCATGATTTAGAGAATAAATCAGAACAAGGCTCTGAACAAACCTCAGAGCAGAAATCAACCCAAAGTTTAGAGTAAGACTCACAACGTGACTCAGAGCATAACTCATAGAAGAGCCCAGAAAAGAGCCCATAGAAGAGTCCTTAAAAGGACACTGAGAAGGAATCTGAAAAGGCCTCAATAGAGAAAGAAGTGGAAGATGTTTCCACTAAATTTCATACACATGAAACCCCCTTAAAGAATCAATTGGATGAGGCATTGCAACATATTGATACACAACTAAGAGGATAGAAAGGGGAAAAGGTGTTGAAACGGAAACAACATTCAACACACCCCAAAAAATTGGACAAAGCTCGCTCACTGATAGGGATACTGAAAACATTGTCACCACAGAAGAGATTGAAATCATTCTGGTCTTCCCTTCAACATAAATTTTTCTCAGGGTGGAGGAAATTCCTCCTCTTGATGTCTTCTACAGTCCAAAGCATTGGGATGTAGTAAAAAGACAAAGGAAAAGGAGGAGAACAGAACAGCCCTCAACGATAATTCTTGACAATGAACCAATGGATGTAGTATGGAAGGATAACCCATGGATCCTTCAGACAATCTAACCAAACGATCACATTATGCAGGTGCTTATGAATCTGCCACTATTGAAAAGATAGTGGAAGTCAAACAACTAGTAAGGGATAAAGATGAAAGGATACAACAACTAGAGAAGCAGTTGGCCAAAGAGAAACATAATGTGGACCATCAAATGAAGGCACGAATATCACAATTAACACCTAGATTTGACCAATTAAAACTCTGGTATCAAGCAGAGACAAGTGCCAAATATAGTCAAATACAAAAGTTGTAGTTTTCTATAGATCAGTTGAAAGATAATCCTAAGATTGAGGATTTTATAAAAAGAAGCATTAGAACTCAATTATTTATTATCTAAGCAACATGATACCTTCAGATAGAAGCTATCAGTCATCAATCGAATGTGAAAGCAAATTGATTTATTGATAAATCAAGCATCTGATCTGAGGATCACATTTAATGAGATTGATGAAAATATTTCAGGGTACATTACATGGCAAGATACTCTAGAGGGAAAAGTAGCAAACCTTCCCAGGATAGAGAAATCTCATAAATACATCCTCTTTAATGATTGGGATATTCAACTAAAGCAGGGAGAAAGAGCAATTTCAAGAGCAACTGGTGCTGCAAAAAATATCATTGAGACCATCAATGATAACTTTCACAACGCTAGTTTGAGACAAGAATGCCCACCTGGGAGTCTCCCTGATATTAGAGCCCTAGAAACACACTGGCAAGAAACTTTTAGAGCAGGAGAAGAGGCGATTAAACAACTAAAAAAAATTGATTGGGAAGTCTATTGGAGATATATGGTGAAGCCACATAGTCAGTGGCTAATTCTACGTTGCCTTGCTGACTCATCCATGCACATGCTTACTACTCTTTTAGATGCAGTGTATATAGGACAGCTGCACATGAGGATAGGTCATCCTCCTGAAGTCAAGCCAATGATGGATATCTATGAGCTCAAACAAGGAATGAATGAATAAACACCATTACATGTTGGAGCTCATAATTTTAATAATTTATGTTTTATGTAATTCTGTCACTTATTTTAAGGATAGTTGTTTAAACCTCCTCATAACTTTCATGTAATTTATATTTTAGTACTTTGTTTTTATTATATAAACCCTTTCATGTCTTTGAAGAAAGGGTCCCAAATTTTATAAAGAAATACTTTAAAAGCTTGCACTTATGTACTTTAAAGTTATCTTAGTAAAATCATTTGGTCAAAGTCCCGAAGTTTTGTGAAGAAGGCTTTTGGAAGCTTTCACTTTTGTACTTTTGGAAACCGTCTTAATGAAAAACATTGGGTCTTAATGAAAAACACTGGGTTGGAGCTATTTACTTCAGGAGAAGATTTATATGCATCGGGTACTTCTATCATTGTGTATTGATTTGTTTTATGAATTGATATCCATTTTCCTTTATATTGTTTTTCATATGTATCTCTTTCATGCAGTTTTGTATTCATTCACTCCTGAACATCCTTGGATTGTTATTTTTAATACATAGATGAGCAAGTGTTCGAACGATATTTGATGTGATATATGTTTATCATTTATTTTGATTAACTATTTAATAAAAATAATTATTTCAAAGCCTTTTCATCTCTGTTAGTGTTTGATTAATCTTCATTGTCATGCACTAAAGATAATTATTGTAGATCGCACAAGTAAAATCTCGGGTAATATATAAATAGGTTAGACATATATGTATTTCAGTTGAAAACCGCCCCATCTATCAATTAGTTTTTGGCAATCAACACCTTATCCATCCTATCACATTTTTATTGGGACACTGGTCCCATGATATGCAGTCGGAGCCACTAATCCAAATGGATAAGGGACGGTAATCAAGTCCCTGACCAGGTAGTTTTCCCCCATGTTGTTGTAGTGATTTTTGAGGCTTCAACAGAAGTTCAGGACCTGAAAAATTGCTAAAAATAGTAAATGCTACAGTAAACAAGGAAATAGATGAAACTGACTCAAGGTCTAGGTGGAATAGGAGGGTGGCCACTAATATCCACCTAGATCATTCCTAGTGCAAGTGGTTCAGAAAATAATGTGCATAAATCAAAAGGTCAATAATCAAAGGTATTGCAGCAAAATGAACCCAAATGTGTAAGTGTTAATTATTTTATTTTCAGTTACAATTTTGAGGATTCAGATTTTGATCATGCTGAATTGCATAGTGGAGATGAGAATGTTATTAAAGGTCTTAGAGCTAAGATTTCAAGACTAATAGTTGCATACAAGGATCAAGAAAAATTGCTACAGATCTGTGACGATAAGGAGGCCAAGCTCAAGGAAGAGATTGGCAATTAAAGATTGAGTTGGCATAATCTAAAATATTTGAGGAAGCCATGAGGAAGTAGTACAAACATAAGGAAAATGAACGTGAGAAATTAGAAGTTGAAATGGTTTCCTTAAGAAAGCAACGAAAGATGGAGAAGAGCACAGTAGTCTTCGATAATTTACTTGAGACCGAAAGATCGTCATTGGATAAATTTGGTCTTGGATTTCAAAAGGGTGAGTCTAGTTTGTATGCAAGTAAGAACATCAAAGAAGAACCCATAAAACTTATAGAAAAAAATTCCAACAACAAAAGAGAGATCCAAGGAAACGAGAAGCAAATCTAGTAGCCAAATAGCAAACAAAAGAACCAACAACAGAAAAACAAGCAGAACCAGAAACATATCAAGCAAAAAAAAAAAAACAACAATAACAACAACAACAAAACAAAACAAAAACAAACAAACAAACAAACAAAACAACAAAAACAAAAACAAAACAAAAAAACAAAAAACAAAAACAAAAAAAAAACCAAAACCATATCAAGCAATAGAACCAGCAGTAGAGAAGAAAATATCAAGGAGAACCTACATTCAGAAAACCTTTTACTCCTTGAGATGATGGTGACAATTTTTTAAAGTTTCGAATTAATCAAAGTCCTTTTGCTCCTTTTGTGCATAATGTAAAATGTTATAACTATCACAAGTTTGGGCATATTGCAACAAATTGTTGGAGCAGAACATATAGACCACATCAGTATAGATTCTAGCAATATCAGTAGCCATGAAGAATGGCCAATAGGTATACTTGTGATTTTTATGGTTATTTCTACTATTGTCACTTGTTTGGCCATTGGGAAATAGATTGCAAGTCTAACCGTTGGAGAAGACACACATTTAATGCAATGTTTAGAGCTAGCATGAGAAGAAGAAGAGTTGACCCTCTTAATCATGTGGAGTGCTTTATATGCCATAGATTTGGGCATATGGCAAAAGATTGTTTACTTCCCTGTTACACAAGCCAAAATTGACAAAATCAACAAAAGCAAAGAGTGCATAGCACAAAACTAGTGAAGGAAGAAAAGAAGAAAGGAAGAGAAGAAGCAGATGAAGGAAGAAAATAAGCAGCCCAAGACTGTGTGGAAGAAAAATGAACTTTATCTCTTCCACTAGTGAAGAGAACTCCCTCCTACAGTCCATGATTATTCATGCATACTGATAGAGGACTCCAGAATTTATGATATGTGCACAACCTCAAGGGGGAATTTGGTCGCTTGATAAGTATGAGATTATTACAGCAACACTTGATGAGTTCTTTTGAGCCTCATGCACTTTCAGGTCCACAGGATCAACATGTTTATTGGAGGTATATTGAGGTCAAGGGGAGCTATGCATGGTATGGATTTACATGTAATATTCAACATTTTCTTCATTGTTTTTCATTCAATCATTTGTGGAATATTTATATGTGCTTTCATGAGAGAAAAAGAGCACTATTTTTAGCCATGTATATGATTTTGGTTTCCTCTAGTAGTTTGTTGAAAATATGTGCAACCATCCATAGATTGTGATCATCATTTGAGGTGTATTAATATGAATTGTGACATGGACCAACCATGTATAGGCTATTATATGATGATTACTACAACCATGTATTTTATATTTGTTGCAAAAAATACTGAGAGGGGGGGTGAATCAGTATTTTAAACAAAACTTCCAATTTTTATATTATGAGAAATATAAGTTAATGTCATCAAAGCAACCTATGTATGTATGCTACTTTAGAGAAGGAAACCCACTTATATCTAGTTTACTGATTTTTATGTATTTCATCAGATGATTATTCTTAATCAGTGCATTAGTATATTAATTAATTTTCAGTATGCAGTAAAGAACATAAAGAAATCACACCAACATACACATATAACACCAGGAATTTTTAGTTGGAAGGGAGATGCAACCCCCTGATATCATTTACCAGCTCCTATTGAAAGGGAGCTCCTACAACCTTTCCGAAGGCTGCAACTCCACATTTCAAACAATTATCACACAACTTGTAGGTCACCTTTCATGAAATTTCAAACTGGACCCATATCAATCATAAACCCAAACAAATTGAAGCACTGAATCTGAGGTATTATCACACTGCAAATCAATTGAAATTATAATGTATCAACTCACTGAATGTAGAATCCAACTAGAAATAACAAATATCAAATTATGTACATGACTATACTGAATAAGACTCACGTATATACGTGTTTTCCCTGTATAAGACCCACGTACATACCTCAGAATACTAAATATTGAATCATCAATCATTGAAACATATATAGATCTTTTGTCAGTCACAAATCACTTGAACTAATCATAGATTTTTGAATCGAACATAGATCACTATACTATAGCATCATCACTAATCAACATTCATAGCCAACTCAACCCAACCAATATGTTAAACACACATTATCATGATAGATACATTATCGACAAATAGCAACAAACAGAACATAAATGATCAAATTTCATATTGAAGTCATACTGCAAAACCTTGGAATGTATACACGACTTCCCTGCATCTAATCACATATGTGATGAGCACCAATATTGTAGCAAGAATGTTACAACTCCTGGGGCTACCAACTTTACTTTATCAACGCAGGGTTCATCTAAACTTGGAGGTGACAGTGATGTATACACAAGCAGAGGCAATGGGCCCACTCTTTATCACTACTGAGATGGTAATATACCGCTATGGTTTCTCAAACCAACCTTCTATTGATTTAGAAGAAGTTTGATTACCAATGAAGAAAGGGGAATTTTACCCTAATTGAGAGAATTGAAACATTGTCTACTGCAGTAATGAAAGGCTAAAATAAATTCTTTAAACACACCACTCATCTAACTATTTGTTAAGAGATCTTGCTTCAGAAGAATTCTAAGCTAACATGTGTGTAATCCTAACTATCTTAAGCATGCAATCTGAGATAATCAAACACTTTACTACTATGCATATGAATGAACAAAATAACTCTTTTTTCCTTTTTGTCCTTTTTTGTGAAAATGTGAATGCTAAATCTTCTTGGTGGTATAATAGGTGGGTTAGAGATGGTTGTGAAATTAGGTAGTTTAGGAGGAAAACAGGGGTCTTCTCCAACTTTATAAATGCTTTTCCATCAAATCGGCCTCAAAACAAGCCACTATAGGTCATCCTACAGGATGTCCTAATGCTCCTACATGATATCCCAATGCTCCCACAAAATCCCCTGTATTCCTACAGGATCTAGCTGAAAGAAAAAGAAGGGGTTTGTAAGGTGGTATAAGGCTTAGGGAAGGTGAATGATGGAAGAAGTAAGACAAGGGAGTGGCTAGAATTCCTCAAATCTCAAACCAAAGTTTATGAGATGGTTAGATTTTCTCAACAAACCTGGAAAGTTTGTCTTAGGAAATGATGAATTGGTTGATGGACTTAGTGGTTGTTGGTGATCATGGATGAATGAGGTTAGGTTGGGGCTATTGACATGAGATATTCCTACACTATTGAAACTCCCACAATACATACATCACCAGAATTTACCCATGGATCATGTCAAACAAGATAGATTTCCAATCAACATAAGAAAACAAAATTCCATTATTTAGTTTCCTAGTTCATGCATGGAAATACTTGCAGAATATTGTGGAACACCATGAGATATAATACAAAGCTAGATATATCAGAAATCACAACCGAAACCTATTCTTGAAAACTGAAAAGGTGTTGGTCTAATTAACAGAAAACTCTAAATTCCATAAGAAATCAAAATTTTGTCTTTTTTGGGCTGAATAGGAGTTTTTCCTCAAACCATGGTCCCTAAAGGGAGGATTAAGGCCAAATCCACCTGCTATCAACCTATTTGGTATTCCTTTATCTCTCTAAAGCTACTGCTAAAGCTATGCACAAATGGAAGCAAACCAATCAAATTCACCACTACTTGCAATGAAATAATGCCAAAATCAATTCAACAGTTAATTTATGAAATAACCTAAGCATACAAGAACAATAAGAGGAAACTTTGTTGCGAGGGTTGGGCACTAACCCAAGAGCTTTAGCCCTCTAATTCAACTCAATGTTGGATCAAGGAAATACTCATTCTCATTATCATAACAAAAATTACATAACAGTCTTTTGCCATAATCCTCTAACTCAAAAATGCTTAGTTCTCTTACATAAAATATCTGAATCCCAATGAGGCTCTAGGACTCCTTATTTATACAAATGAAGTCTCCAACAACTTCCTTAAATATAGGGAGGCTTGGCTCCCAAACTCAAGATGAACTGGTTCTTAACGACCACTAGCTTGGCTGCCCATGATCTTCATGACTCGACTGCTTGCAACTCTAAGCTAGTGTGATTTGATTTGAGGGATATTCGAATGAGTGGGGATTTAATGAGGAAGATCCATCTCCTATAATCTCTCCTTGTCTCATTCAAGTTCCTACACCTTAATTAGTCAAAATTGCCATGATTTTCTCCCAAAAACCTGTAATCAATGCACATTAGCCCACTAGACATAACATCTTAGTTTTACTCATCTCATTAAGAAAAATATAATTAGAACATGTAAAGAATTATGAGAATAGTTGATTTTAGTAAGTTAAAGGTGTATTAAGGTTCATATAGTTACCCAATGATGAGGTTCATCATCACCCTCCTACTGAAAGTGTTGCTCATCCTCTGAGAAACTAATCTATATCCATGTCCTTCATTGCTCTGGTGGCCTCCCTTACATCCCATGCTTTTGTTGTAGTTTCCTCTTCTTGTGAATAAAATCCCACCTTCCTCTCTATTTCTTCCCGCTACTTTCTTTCATCTTCTTCTCTCCTCCCTTCCAACATTCCTAAAATCAGTGGTGGCTGAGTCTCAAGCCAATCCAATTGACTTTAAGTCTTTGTAGAGCCTTCTTATACATGGGTGTTCTATTTAGAGCCTTCTTATACATGGGTATTCTCTGATTTTTAGGCTGTGAGGCAAGGTGTTCCACCTCCTTTGGCAAGCTTGCATGTTGTCATCTCCTAGCAATCTGAACATGTCTTCAAAGTGTTTGATTGCTTTTTCTTGTGCAGCAAGGTACCTAGGTGCAAGCTTAGGATCATTTGCAATGAGGTTGTGGGTGCTGATTATAACCATTGGATTAGATTGTTCAGCTCTGGTCATGAGGGGTTATGTCTCTTTTCTTGTCATTACCTTTTTCATCTCTGTAGCTCTTGTCTCCTAATGATTCATCCATGATGCTAAGGCCATCAATTGCAAGTCTCCTAGTTTTGAATTTGGGTCCCACACATTCAAATCTATCAAGGCAAGTTGTGTAGGTAAAACTCAGACATTTTTGCTCTATATTCCAAGATTCTTTGATCACAGAGATCAATGAATTGTCTATAGTCCTGGAAGGGCATAGTGCCTCTCTGTGCTAAAGTCTTGATTTGGAATTGTAGCCATTTTTCCTTGAGATACAAGGCATAAGACTTTGTTGGCATATGCATAGGACTGCCTCCAATGATAAACTGGCTATAGTTTCTAACTGGCTTTCCCTTTCTTGTAGTTGTCCTCTTAGCCATGCATTCTCTGCTTCTAACTGAGATTTCATCATTGCCTCTTTGTCCCTTATGCTGCTTAGCTCTTTTCCCATCTCTTTCAATTTTTCCTCCATGTGGCCTACATCCTCCACTCCTTTTGACTTGGAAATTTGCATCCACCTGTGAGTCCTTTCCCTCTCTCTTTCAAGCTTAGATAATAAGGGAATGGAAAAATTTTGGGATTACCCTACCTCCTTCAATGAATCTGTAGTAGGAGTTGAGGTTGGGATGTGGACTAGGTTCCCTCAGTTCCTGGTCTTCTTCCTTTGGTTCTTGTGGAGTGATACCTTCTTGGTCCCTTTTCTGTACATCCTATAGGTTTGACAAGGTTTCCTTTAGGATGGCCATTGATTCCCATAGGTCTGCCTATGTCTCCTGTAGGAGACCTTTTCCCTTTGATGAGGTTGACCTTGTGACAGGCCTCCTAACATAAGTGATGGGAGATTTGGGAGAGGCTTGTCCTGATGATCCTTCTCCTTGATTTTTCTCTATAGGAGCTGTCTTTTCTTGCTACTTTGGTGAGTCTTTAATGACAATATGAGTTTTGGTGGGGGTTTGAGATCTTCCCTGCCTAATCCTTTTTCTCTTCCTTGTTTTGAAGTATAGTGGGGTGTGTCTTTGCCTCTTCCATTTTGACTTGATAGGTGTACTTAGGGCAATAAGAGCAGCTAATGCCTCTTTCTCAGTGGGTTTTGGAGATACCCTTGGTGATTCTTCCCCTTCTTTGCCTTGAACGATAGGCCTTTGTTCTTCCTTCTATTCTATTTCCTATTTTCCATTCTCCTTCTCATTATTATCTTTACCTTTTTCTTCTTCATCTAGTTCCTCACTCTGCTCATCTGTCTCTTCTTTTGTTTCTTCTTTTGTCTCTTCTTCATTCTCCTCCTCCTTTTCTTCCTCTTTTCCCTCTTCTGTTTCTTCTTCATTTTCTTCTTTTGTTTCTTCTTCCCCCTCACTAGTAGTGGCACTTTTGTCATATTCAAGAGCTTGAATTTCCCTTCCTGCCTACATGTCTCTGAAGGTTGTCCATGTAATAGGGAGTCTCAGGTTTTGTAGAGCATCTTATAGGATGATTTTGATCAACCCATGATGGGCTAGTTGTTGATGTTTTCCCTCCTGCACTTTGATGCTCATGTCTATCATTGATTGAAGAAGAAAGTAGAGTATACTTAATATGTTTTGAGGAGGTGTGTCTGCTCCAAATCTCAGTTCTTGGAGGAGTTTGAAGTGGTATCCATACACCACACTGTATCTCCCTTCACATGATATGTATTTAATGAGGTGGTAACTAACTTCATTCCAAGGGTATGGAATGCTTCCTCTTCTAGCCCCATTTTTGTCTTCCATTGGCTCATCCCCTTCCAAAAATAATTTCTTCTTTGTAAGGGTGATGTTAGCCTTATCTTATTTTATCCAAGTTAACCCTAAAGGGAGTGTAGTGATTATGCTTATAACTTCAGGGATGATTTCTACTGATAGGCCTTTCACCACAGCAGTGGCATGGGTCCTAGTGAGGGGTATGAGTGGGAGAGAAAAGTCTCTGGCCACTTCATCATCGTATCCTCTCATCCTCTCAAAGAACCCCATCCATTGGTGCCTTGTGAAAATTTATACTATAGGAGGATGTTGGTGGATCCTTACTGTGTTTGTGGGTTCTCTCTTGTTAAAACCTCCTTTCATTTTTCCCTGGTAATTGTGGATGCTTGGATGAGTATAAATCAAGAATTTTGGTTGGTGAGAGAGGATGGAGTGTTAACTCTGTAATATAGTTCTCCTAGACTGCAATTTCCTTAATCAAATGATGATTTTTCCTATTTTTAACAAGAAAACATGGAAGGTATAGCTCATACCTTACTTCTTTCATTCTATTGAGGACAACCTTTGATTTTTCCTTCCTTTAGTGCCCACTGATAATCCTGTAGATTGATTTCTCTATATCCTATAGGTTTTCCTGTAGGATCCTGTAGGTTTTCCTATAGGATCCTGTAGGTCTCTTGCACTGCAAAATGTTAACTGTCTCCTGTAGGTGTTGCTTCAAGAAGGCCGAGAGAAACCTTTGTTCGATGAATTCTCGAGATTGCTAATGCTCTCTTTGCATGGGAATCGATGTTTTATTTCCTTATATGGATAATCGTGTGGGATGGTGTGTTGGTTATCTAAGTATGAGCACCTCCTTTTTAACCGTTGGTCCCACCATCAGTCCATCATTCCACCTTATCTCATAATCATCTCTCACTTCATTCCTCTGTAGCTTAACCATTTTTGGCCTTATCTCCTTTTTCTTCTGATTTGACTCCTGCCACGTGTGGATTGGTCTAATTATTTTCTCCTTGTCGACTGGTCGAAGGTAGCCAAGTTAACTGGCCACCTTTGCTTATAAAAATAACTCTTACATAATCCTACAATTTTGATCACATCGTACTAATGAGAGAGCATGAGTAAGAAGACATACCTGTGGGTAAGATGCTTTGATGATGATGCATGCTAGAGAATGATTTCCTGTGTTGTGTATTTGCAGCATATCCTTCTTTGAATTGGCCTCTTTTGATGCTTGTTTCTTTTGATGTTTAGGTGATGGAGAGTGATGTGGTGATATTGTTGTTGCTGTTGCGATTTGGAGGAGTTTCCTCAACCTTGGAATATGTGTGCTAAAGATGGATGCAACCCTGAGAATTTTCCTTTGTGGGATAGGTTGCTACAGGATTTCCTAGAGGAAACCTATAGGATGTCTTGTAGCTACATATCCCCTAAACTTCCATACTTTTTCTCACTTTTGGAGCATGAGGGTTGTTGACATGAGTAGATAAGGGTTGTCGTGAATGGTAGGTGAGATTTTTGGTCTTTAGGTATTGTCCCTCTATCCTCCTTCTCTTCCTCTTTTATTTGTTTTTTTTTTCCATTTTGAAAACTACATATATATTTTTATTTTTTTAATTGACTTATTGGATGGATGCAGGGGTAATATGGTGATGGAAAGCATGGAGATGACGTGGTGGAGTGAATGTTTATTTTTTTAGACATAGGCTTGTCAACCCCTTGCTCTAATATCACTTTTCTTGGGATTTCAAGGCCATTGTAATTCCTACAAGAAACTCCTGTAGGTTTATAGGGAATCCTGTAGAAAACACAGAGCCTGTGTAAATTGAGATGGAGGAGTTCATGAATAGAAGAATGGATGAAATATTGAAGAATATGAGATGGAGGGATTGAAATATCACTTTTGTAGGCCCTTATGTTCCTCCCAAGCTGAGCTTATTCTCCTTTTTCTAACCCACAAACAACATTTCCAAAAAAAATTACCTTTTTTCTCTTTTTCATTTTTTTTTCTTTTTTTTAGAAAACAACTAGTCTGCCTCCAAGAAGGCTTTCATCCTAGTTGCCTACCCTGGGTGCCTCAAAAAAGGTTTTCACCCAAAGATATTTATTTTTTTTCAACACCATTGGGCCACCTTAAGAGGTTTTGAACCCAATAGTGGGACTTAGGTGCCTCGTGGAGGTTTTCACATGAGTCTTTTTTTTTCTTTTTTTTTCTTTTTTTTTTCTTTTTATTTTTTCAGGGACTTGATGGGGTGGAAGCTGAGACTTTCTCCACCACCATCACTGTCTTGCTGATTCCATTGATGAATTCTTGCTTTGACAAGGGCTTCTTGTAGACCTTTAATCTATACCCATTGATAAGTAAAGGGATAGCCTCTACATCAATGGTTCTTATCTATACTGAATCATTATCATGACATTTTTCTATGACATGAGGCCCTAACCATCTAGTCCTTAACTTACCTTTAAAATCCTTGTACCTGGAATCATACAACAAAGCCCAATCACCTTCTTGAAACTGCTTGTCCTTTATATCCTTTTCATGCCAATTTTTCCTTTGAACTTGAGTCACCTTTGTGTGCAGGAGGGCCTGCATCCTAAATTCATCTAACCTATTCAGCTGGAGCAATATTTCTTGTTGTGCCCTAGTGAGATCTAGATCCAGTTGTGCTACCATTCTTAAGGTGTTGTATTCATGGACAGCAGGGCTTTCTTCCCATAGACCATCTCATAAGGAGTGAATCCAATGGTGGTCTTCGAGGTGGTATTGTAGGCCCAAGTGGCCTCAACTAATATATTTGCCCAATCCTTTCTGTATCTGCTAATCACCTTGGTCAAAATGCCTTCCTTACCTCCACTTGCCCATTAGCTTGTGGGTGGTAAGGAGTGGGTGTTTTGTGCTTGATCTTATGCTGGCTTAACAAAATTTCAATCATGTGAGATGTAAATTGATAGCCTTGATCAGTGACCAATTCTCTAGGGTACCCAAACTTATAAAATACATTTTCCCTTAAGAATTCAACCACTTTTTCTTCTTTTGTTGCTTTGATGGCCTTGGCTTCATCCCACTTGGTTAAATAGTCGGTGCACACAATGATGTACTTATTTTGCCTGGATGGAGGGTCAATGGGTCCAATGAAATCCATGCCCCACTCATCAAATGGCTTGAAAGTCACTTGAGGTTCCAAAGGCATTTCATCCCTTGGGGTAGTTTTCCCCATCCTCTGGCACCGATCACACTGACTAGTATACCTCCTCACATCTTGGTGAAGAGTGGGATAGTAATAACCAGCTTGTAGTACCTTGAATGTTGTTCTTTTGGCTACAAAGTGACCTCCACAAGGCCCATCATGATAGGTTAGAAGGATGTCAAAGACTTCCTCCTCCCTAACACATCTTCTCAGAATTTGATCCAGGCCTAGTTTGAAGAGGTTGCCCCCAATTCAAGTGAATGGGATGCTCTTCCTTACAATCTTTCTCTTTTCCTTGGAGGACAAATTTGGTGGAAATTGTGCAGACACCAAGTAATTTTCTATGTCATCAAACCATGGAGAGACAACTAAAATGACAAATAATTGTTCATCTAGTAACTGATAATCAACCATTCCTTCCTCCCTTGTAGGAAAATTCAATCTGGATAAAAAAAAATCTGCAACAACATTCTCCTTTCTAGGCTCATCAATAATAGTTAAATCAAATTGTTTCAATAAAAGTAACGATCTAATAATCCAGGCATTTCCATCAGGTTTATTCATCAAGTATTTAATTGCAGCATGGTCAGTATGTACAAATGTCTGGTAACCAGTAATGTAATGCCTAAATTTATTCAATCAATACACAACAGTTAGGAGCTCTTTTTCAGTCACTGTGTAGTCCAACTTGGCTTTTGACAGATTCTTACTGATGAAGTAAATGGAATAAGGTAGCTTGTCATATAGATGGTCTGGAGTTGCTCCTATGGCTTTGTGAGAGGCATCGGCATGTATATGGAAAGGAAGAGCCCAATTTGGGCCTTGGAGAATAAGTGAAGTAGTCAGCTTGTCCTTTAGGGTGTCCAAGGCTTCTTGATGTCTTTCTAACCATACAAATCGGAGTCCTTGGCCAATAACCCAAATAAAGGAGAAGCTAACTTGCTAAAGTCTTTTATAAATCTCCTATAGTATCCAGCTAAACCTAGAAAAATTCTGACATCTCTTTGTTTTGTGGAGCTAGGATACTTTGGATGATGATTATCTTATTTGGGTCTACCTGTAGTCCTTTCTAGGATATTGAGTGACCTAGAACAATCCCTACAGCCATCAAGAACTCATATTTTTCGAGACTAAGGGATAGGTTCATTTCAATGTATTTGTTTTGTGCCTTACCTAAGTTAGAGAGAGCCTCCTGGAAATCACACCCATAGGGCATAAAGTCATATAAATTTCCATTGCATCATGGACTAACTCAGAAAAGATACTTAGGACTGCCTTTACTTAGTTAGAAACCCTACATGCACTTTATGTGATTTATTCCTACCTACTTGTTATTTTCCTTAACAAGTTATTTACAATGTAAATACTGAAATAAACATTAGTGCATGCTCAACATATTACAGATCAACAACTAAAAGAAATAAGAACCAACACAACATATGACACCATTATTTTTTGGACTAATGTCCCCGGAAAAACCCAATGTGGGAAAACCGGTGCAGCTATCTAAGGGTTTTCTTATTAAGAAATATCATAGTACAATCTAGGTGCCAAAACTAGCCTACCCAATAAAGAATTTCCTTGGTAGTAATACCTCTCAGTCACTGACAAATCTACTGGATAAAACCCAGGATAATCCTCTTGGCAGCTACTCAACACCAATATGCCCCAGAAACCCCAGCGTCTTCCTAATCTGGACTACATCAACCTCTCCTAGCCCAGCACTGGCCCTGCATCAGCCTCTCTTGGCTTGCATCAGCACCAGAAGGCCCTGCGTCAGCCCACTGAGCCTCTACGTCAGCTACGCTGGTCCCTCTGGTGCTCTGCACAGCACTTAGATGCCTCTGCATGGCCCCTGTGTGAGCACTGGCTACTCCTGCGTCTTTCTTTCTGGCTTCTCTGTTGCTATCTCGGCACTATATTTGCCTCTCTATATCTCTATACTCAATGCCCCTCAGCTGCTCTCGGATCACTGATTCTATCTCTCTTAGCAAACCCTGCTCTAGAGAATAGAATGATTGATCACTCTAGTGTACTCTCTAAGTGACCCTCAAGCCTCCTCTTATACTTTTCCTGTTGAAATCTCAATGGCCGAGATTAAGTACCTAATCAACAGATAAGATTAGATCTGGCTTGGTCTATGTCTTTTGGACCATTCTAATACAGATTCATATTAATACACATTAATATTTTATTTTCCCTAACTTTAGACTTAGGGACTCCATTTAAAAATATTAATTATTTTAATATCTCATGATCTATTTAGAATATACCCAAACCCTTTCTAGGTATTGGAGATCTCATGTGCCCCAACCTCTCCACTGAATTTCGTGGCTAGAGTATATCCTATGCTACCCCAAATCAAGACTCCCTCTTAGCGAGGACTGTGCTCTAGCAATACTCCTCATTGAATATTGCTCTAATCATCTGGCATTGGTATCTGTGCTGATGCTAGGCATTCCCACCCAACATTCTCTGCATTGTTGCCTCCTATACTTCTGCCCAAGGTTCTGCCACTGCCACTGCTACATCTGTATGACAGCTCCCTCTACATCCGTGTTGTTGTTGGTCCTTTCTCCTAGCACTACATCTGCACTGCACCTCCTCTCATCATGTTGCATTGTGTCGGCCACTACTGCATTGTAACTCAATTACTGAGAGGTAAGTAACTGATCTCCCAACTGACCTACCTGTTGGGGTAGAGACACCCACTGATGCTGAAGCTCCCTCTGTCGCTGACAAGTGCTCCCTCTCTGACCTCTGCGCTGCTGCAATAACTCCCTACATCTCGCACGTTTCACACCTCTCTGTGTTATCCTACACTAGTGCAACACTCCTATTCCTCTCGCACTGTTGTAGCCTACTAGCCTTGCACTGTCTCGGGACTACTGCACTATAGCTCTCTCTTTCGCTCCATCCGCATCTGTCTCTACCCGCATCATCCAGTCCTGCTACTCCTCGTTGGGACTCTTGTAGCAAGGTCTAATCCAAGAGGCTAGGTACCTCAAGGATCTTGCCCCTCATCGCCTGTAGTCCTCTTGACTACAGCTCATTGTCTCCCCACTTCTGCTCAAGTGGTGTGTGCACTCATGACACAGTCATCATCTGTCAAAACTTCCTTCTCTACCCGTGTTGGCACTACCTTAGTCTCGGAAGACTCTCCCTTACTCTTCTTCCTTGGACACAGGGTCGCATAATGATCCAGCTCCCCACAGTAGAAGCACTTGACCTTGGAGAGATCTTTCTTCTTCCACTTATCCTTCTTTCCTCCTCCTCCTCCTACTTGACCTTGATCCCTTTTCTGCTGCTACCTGTCTTCTACTATCGTCTGATCTCTTCCTGGCAAAGAGTTTCCCACATCTCATCCCAAGGTGGGAGAGTCCCTCTACCTAGGATACTCTGGACAAATACTTCCCAATCTTCTGAGACAACATTCAGGGTTGTCCTCACCATAAGCTCCTGATCTAGTGTCACTCCTATAGCAGTCAATTGTTCTTGGATCTCATTCAATCATCCGAGGAAGTTCTCAATCAATTGATCCTTCTTCATCTGATATGAACTCATCTGATACTCGAGCAGCATTCTTCTCTGCACAGAAGTATGCTGGTATAGCTTCTTGAGAGCCTCCCACATCTCAAATGTCATTTCCTTCTCGGTTATATGTGGTACCACGTGATCCTTGACCCCGTTAAAAATAATGCACTTGGCCCTTGCCATCGCCTCTTCGTACCTGTCATTATCACTGGGGTCGACTGGGACAGCTATTACTTTCAAGGCGAAGTTCTTGACAGGATTCCTGTCAAGCACTGATCATGGAAAATTTTAGGGGCTAATGTTCACCTAATGGGCTAATTTTCCATGATTTTTCCACAAAAACGATTCTCTAATTTCCAAATTTTATAACAGATGTTTCGCCCAAATTTTAGAATATAAAATTATTTTACCTTAAAAATCGCCAACATTATATAGAGACTATATATATAATAATTATAAATTTGAATAATTTTACAAATATATCAGTAAACATTTTATAGTTTGCATATTAGGGATTAGTGAGATTCGCCAATGTTCTTAAACTTCAAGAAAATTTTCCATCCTTAAAATTTTCCTTGGCACTGAAAATATTATGGCCTTCCAGACTGTGAAGTTCGATGCTCCGTCCAGTCTATCTTGGTCTCTTACCCCGTGTAGTGCAATGATGATCCTCTACTTCCCTCCTGGAAGTTCTCTGTTTGACTCCTCTGAGCCTCTACTTCCCATCTGGAAGTTATCTTATGGACTCGCTCTATGATTTCCCTCCTGGAAATCCTTCTGTCGCTTGTCGAGATGCCCCCTACTCTAACCGTCTTATGCAATTGCACCGTTGATCCGGGTTCCTCGGCTAGAAACCCTCTGTAACAACTCCTCTAGCCTTTCTTTGTCAGATATTGTTCTAACTACAGTACCTCACTAGCTCCACTCTGCAATATTTTTGCAGCCTTCTAGACCCGAGTAACTACCTCCCTATGAACTGCGTCAGCCCCTTTCTGCCTCACACTGGCCTTGCGTCACCCCGAATGGGTCTACGTTAGCCTTGGGAAGCCCTACCTCAGCCCTTTGACCCTCTGTGTCAGCAACGCTGGCCTCTCTGAGGCTCTACGCAGCTTTTGGCTTCCTCTACGTGACTCTGGCTAGCTCTGTGTCACACTCGGCTTTTGCGCTGCTAGAAACAGCTTTTGTCACATGTGGATAGTTGTTCCCTACTGCTATTTCTCCACTTGGTTGATGTCTTTTAGTCCTCCTGTGATCTGAAACCATGCTCTCATACCATGTTGAAGTTTCTAAGTTTACTTAGTTAGAAACCCTCCATGCACTTTATCTGATTTATTCCTACCTACTTGTTATTTTCCTTAACAAGTTATTTACAATGTAAATATTGAAAATAAACACTAGTGCATGCTCAACATATTACAGATTAGCAACTAAAAGAAACAAGAACAAACACACCATATGACACCATTATTTTTTGGACTAATGTCCCCGGAAAAACCCAATGCGGGAAAACCGGTGCAACTATCTGAGGGTTTTCTTATTAAGCAATATTAGAGTACAATCTGGGTGCCGAAAATGGCCTACCCAACAGAGAATTTCCTTGCCAGTAATACCTCTCAGTTACTGACAAATCTACTTGATGAAACCCCGGATAATCCTTCCGGCAGCTACTCAGCACCAATCTACCTCAGAAACCCCAGCATCTGCCCAATTTGGACTATGTCAACCTCTCCTAGCCCAGCGCTAGCCCTGCATCAACCTCTCTTGCCCTGCATCAGCCCCAGGAGGCCCTACGTCAGCTCACTGAGCCTCTGCGTCTGCTACGCTAGCCCCTCTTGTGCTCTGCGCAGCACTTAGCTGCCTTTGCGTAGCCCTACGTGTAGAAATTCTCACTATAGATCAATCTGATTATGCAATATAACTAAAGCAAAATACTTAATCTACTTCTACAATCGAACTTGCAAAAGCTTAATAGATTTGAGTAAGATCAAGTGGAACACATATAACAAAGAAGCAGAATCAATACACATGAAACACGGAAGAATACTCTGGGAAAGCCTCAACTAAAAACCCCGCTATCTGTATTATCATATAAGTGGAAAAATCTCAGGATTACACAGAGCTTTAGCTCTCACATCTATCCAACTCTCAATACAATCCCTCACATTGCTCATAGACAGAATAGACTGCTCATATGCCTTCTCCTCTGCCCTCCAAGCCTCCTATTTCCTTGCGTTGTTTTCCCTGGGTGATCCAATTGTAACCTTGTGTGACACTAATCTCACACACTCCTCTAACACACTATAAAACTGCGCAAATCTCAAGGAATCAATTCCTTCTGCATGCAAGATATTTTCTTATGGGAAAATTCTTGCAACTGATAGTACATTAAATAATGAATCCATACAAGTGAGGATAGTTTTAGATAGAGGAGGAATGACCTGTTATAGAGTTGTATGAACCGAACGTTTCGGACTACCAAGTGAGTCCATCATCAGGGGATGTGTCAATAGATATTCTAAAGATATCAATGATGTATCCATGAGCTATATTTTAGGGTATATATATAGGTTATGAAAGAATTAATCTAAGAAATTAGGTCGGTCATTATCCAATTAGTTTGATTAATTAGTTAAGTTGTTTAATTAAATAATTAATTTGTTTAATTAATTAATTAATTTGTTTGATTAATTAATTAAGTTGTTTGATTAATTAATTAATTTGTTTAATTAATTAATTAATAGTTATAAGAAGAATTTTGGTGTAAATCACATAAAGAAAGACCTTTGT
>APFE030626475.1:37799-48716 GCA_000404065.3 Pinus taeda
ATTTGTTTAATTAATTCCCTATAATTTTATATATAATTCCTATTGTTAATTTCTACTTGTTTTAATTTGAGTTATTACGACTATATGCTTAATTTAAATTCATATGTTACTATAATATTATAATTAATAAATTATTATTTAAGTTTATTTTAATATTATCAAATGATTAGTTATGAAATAACCAATTATTTATTTATATGATTATATTTGTTTTTGTTGTATTGTTTAAGGAACCTTGTTGGTTTGATTTATATTTTATTAATTTTTTAATGAGAGAGGAGGGATTAAATTATTAACAAGGATATGAGTTAATTATTGATTCTTTAAGATTTCAAGTAAAGGTTTCCAAGTGTTGCTTAGTTTTAATCCATCGTCTCGGTTTAGGTTGTTCTTCCTTTTTTTTTTATTTCAATGGCTTCTTTGATTTTCCTTTTAAGATAGTGGTGTTCTTTTCTAACTAGTTTGACATCTTCCATGTAGATGTAATGAGAGGAAGAGTGAACATGTTCTGCTAAGGCTGATTTTGAGGTCCTTTCTCTTCTTAAGTCGGCAGTGTGTTCTTTAATTCTGATGTTAAGAGACCTACCTGTTTCACCTATGTATTCCTTTCTACATGAGCAAGGAATAACATAAACACGTTTTTGAAGGTGAGGGTTTATGGGATCCTTGACTAAGTTGAATAATTGTCTGATGGTGTTGGCAGGGGTGAAGGCTACATTAATGTTGTGTTTATTAATAATTTTAGTAATTTTATCAGTGGTGCCTTTTATGTAAGGAAGGGAGACCTTAGGAGTTGATAAATTTTTATCTTTGATATCATTATTATTCTTGTTTAGGGATAGGCGCATGGCTTTCTTAATGTATTCCTATTATAGCCATTTAATTCAAACACTTTGTGAAGATGGTTGAGCTCATCATTTAAATGGTCAGGGTCAGATATTCTGGCCGCCCTAGTGGTTAAGGTCCTAATGATTCCAATCTTTTGTTTAGGGTGGTGATGAGAATTTGCATGTAGATATCGTTCTGTATGGGTTATATTTCTATAGACTTGGAAACCAAGTGACCCTTCTTTTTTGGTTAGAAGGATATCAAGAAAGGAAGCTGGTTGTTATTTTCAATTTCAATAGTGAATTTTATATGGTCAGAAAGGCTATTTAAGTGATTCAGGAAGGTCAAGTTTTTCTTTTCCACGACTCCATTTGGCAAATATGTCATCAACAAACCTTTTACATTCTTCAGGGGTGTATGGCAATGACCTAAGAGCCTTCTGTTTGAAGTGCTCCATAAAGATGTTGGCAACTATGGGGGATAGAGGAGAGCCCATAGCTACACCATGGGTTTGTCATGAAACCTAGAAATGCGTAATTTTATGGGCTCATTTGGCCTCCTAACTCAACTTAATCCACCATTCTCATTAGTTTATTGCATGTTTTTTATTATATTTATGCTAATAGAGTGAATTGGGTTAGTCATTGTGCCATGAAGTCTAATGTGTGCTTTATGCAAATTTTTGGTCAATTTTTGGACAAATTCAAAGGATTAATGAGCATTTGGCAACCAATATATGAAGGAAACAAGGGAGAGGATTTGTAGGAGGGTGTCCCCCTCATTTATGACTCCCTACCTCGAATCCTCCATCAAAAACTCAGAGCACAAACAACCACATTGATGCATCCAAGGGGGCAGCCGAGGAAGTCAAGAAGAATTGTTGTCTATCTCTAGTTCCACAAGCCAAGCCCCTTGATTTTAGGAGAACTATTGGAGGATTCCATTTGCATAAATAGGGGGGCTTAGAGCCTCAGTAGGTTAGCTAGTTTTTTTTAACAATTTCGGTTGCTTTCTATATTCAAAAAAGAAGAGGGAGTCTAAGCTCCGGTATTACATGTGTTGGACTCATAGGATGAGCTTGCAACTGTTTTACAATTAAGAATTCAGCTGAATTGCTTTTGTTTTTTGTTTCTTCTTGAGGAGCACTAACACAGGTATAGATTTGGATAAACTGATAAAAAAGTAGGCAGATTTTACATGTCATCTAAACTTTGCTTTTGACACTGATCTGTCAATTGAAGGAGACCTCCAAGTAGTTGTCTGCTTCTGTAGTCTTAGCGCTTGAGATTCTGGAGCTGTCGTTGATATTTTCCATGAAGAAGAAGGATAACTGTCTTTGTTAGCGCAGACAAGATAGGTGGAAAAAGGAGTGCAAGCCAACAGAGTGAGGGCGAGCGAGGATGGATAGGAAAGGTGAGTTTTGAGATAAAAAAGATGTGGCTCAAGATATATAATCTGCAATTTGAGAGGGATATTGTTCAGGATTAAGTGAAGGGAGGTTGGGCGGTCACGGGTTTTAGAAGAGCTGCAAGATTTTAAGGGGACAGAGGACTCAGCAAGAAGGTTTGAGAAGATTTCCCGCAGCAAATGGCAAAGAGACTCAGA
Organism: Pinus taeda; assembly: GCA_000404065.3. NCBI lineage: Eukaryota > Viridiplantae > Streptophyta > Pinopsida > Pinales > Pinaceae > Pinus > Pinus taeda. Next base: position 40,233 of record APFE030626475.1, read on the forward strand.
GTTGTTGTAAGTTTGATCAGAACATGCCTTTTGAAAAACACAGGTCCTTGGAATAGGTGAATTTGAGCTAATCATGGAGATCATGGAAGAAAATGATACGATTCCTCGTTATTGCAGAGGAGACTTCCTTTTGGTCGGATGCAAGCTTGATTGGCACGTTTATCCGCTTCCTGGTTAATAGAACGAAGGATATGATAGAGTTGAAAGTCCTGCGCCTGGTTGATCCTGACTTGACATCTTCTAATGGTTTGCTGTAAGAAGATATTAGATGCTTCCCTCTTGCTGGTCACTAAATTTATGATATGGCAGAATCGCCGAAGATCATGGCTTTCTGGATTCCCTGAGCCTGTAATTGCATAATACCTTGGTAGAGGGCCAGAGCCTCAACTGTGTTATTTGAAAGAATCCTTAGTCCCCATTCGAAGGAAAGTAAGAGCTCACCATTGGGATTGAAGATGACGCCCCCCGCTCACACTGCTCCTGGGTTTGATTTGGAGGCGCCGTCGAAGAACAAGGAATGGGTGTTGCATGAGCGGAGCCAGCTACTAAAGTCACCCTGTTTTAATCATATTTTCCATCTGTGGTTGTGATTGCTGCCCAGATTGTTGTAGGTTTTCACAGTTGGAAGCATACTAGGCCTGTCTATCAGGCTCCCTATCAACTCTTTTTCCTCTGCCCAACGACTTGTAATATCCACTTTTTTTGTGATCTTGGATGCTATTGTTTCGATTGCCAGGCTTTTGGCCTTGTTGCATAAATGCCTTATTGGTGTCTCTTTGTCTTTGAATATCTTGCCATTCCGGGCAAGCCAGATCCTCCAAAAAAGGGCCAGAGGGAGGGCATTCCACACTCGCTTGGCAGGGTTGTTTTTCTTGGGTTGCTAGGGGTCATTTTTCCTCCAGTTGTGAAGAGCTTCTTCGACTAATAGCTGAGACTTCCAGAAAAGAGATACGAAAGGATTAATGTTGTTCCAGCAAGAATAAGAATAGGGACAAGAAATAAATAGGTGTTGAATAGACTCTTAAGCTGCTTGGCAATTAGGGCATCTGGGAGGGCCAGCAATGCCTCTTTTTTTAAGGTTTTAGGCAGTGAGAGTTTTCCCTTTTAAGAGGGTCCACATGAAAAATTTTACCTTTGGAATTGCTTCAGCTTTCCACATTGTGTTCCTATGCAGCCATGCAGGAGTCAGACAGTCTTTGTTGCATAGATAGTCATAACCTTCTTTTGTTGAATAGCTGGTGCATGTGGGGTCCCATCTAAATGTGTCCTTCTCATTTTTTAGAGTGGGAGCAATGTTGTGGAGGTGTTCGCAGAAGTTGTCGAAGTTCTCTTTGAGATGCTGAGGAATGGGAGGAAATTTCCAGCGCTTCCAAGCCTGGGTTGTTGCATCCCATTGAGAGATTTGATCAAGGTTGCAAATTCCTTTGCTTTGAAGAAAATGTATTATTGCAGTCATGCCTAGGTTACTGCTGAGCGGTGGATTCCCCATAATTTTATCAGCACCGATGTTAATTCCCTTGCCTCCTTTTGGCACCTTGGAGACGTTTTGGGCCATAAAGGGATGGATTTTTTGCACAGTTTCCAAATCTTGGAGCAGTTTCTGTTAGGTATTTCAACTAAGAGAAGATGTTGTCTTGGTTGACTAATGTATTTTGCCTCCAATTTTTTTTTCCACCATGTTGTTTGTCCTTCAATTAGTATCCAGACTAATTTTCCCCCAAAGGCTAAATTTGTGAGAAATGGTGATCGAATGCCAAGACCTCCTTTCTCTTGGCTCTGAATGACTTGTTTCCATCCTACCAGGTTGAATTTTCTCCTCTCATTCTTCCCCCCCTGCCAGAGGAAGAATCTGAGAATACTGTCCATTTTGCTGAGGAAGGAAGCTGGAGCTTGAGTAAGAGAAAATTGATAAAGGGGAAGAGAGGAAAGACCCGATTTGAGTAGCACCAATCTTCCAGCTGGGTTGAGCCAAGAAGTTCCCCAATTTTGGACTTTTCTTTTCATTTTGTCTAGATTTGTTTCCCAAACATCAGCCCGAGTTTTCCCTATACTCACAGGTATTCCTAGGTAACTGAAGTGGTCCCAGTTTAACTTGCAAGGAACACCAAAAATGTTAGCAATGCTTTGGAGAGTGTGAGCTGAGGCATTCCATCCATAGATACAGCTTTTGAGGTTGTTTATCAGGCCCCCTGAGTAAGCCATGAATTTGTCTAATAAGGATTTGAATCTTCGAGCTATGATTTTGGTTGCCCCTCCTAGCAGCAGGGTGTCATCGGCGAATTGGGAGTGGTTTATGTTTTTCACTCCATCTTCGAACTTAATACCAGTGATGAGGCCTGCCTGGCACTTGTGGTCAAGATCACAACTGAAGGATTCTGCCATTAGGAGGAAAAGATAGGGAGATAAAGGACAGCCTTGCCGTAGGCCTCTTGAGGATCGAAAGGAAGGTCTTGGTCTGCCATTGATAAGGGGAGCAATCCAAGGCCAGTGATACAAGTTCTTATAATTTCTATAAAGACAGAGGAGAATCCCATTTTCTGAAGAACCACAAATAGGAAGGAATGTCAAACCCTATCGAAGGCATTGGCCAAGTCCAATTCCAAAATGAAGGCTTTTTCATTCCTCGAATGGCTTGAATGGGTGGCTTCCTGAACTAAGAGAATAGAGTCTAAAATTTGTCTGTTAGCCATAAAGCCTCCTTGGTTTTCAGAAATTAACATTGGCAAGAGAGGTTTGAGATGAATAGCAAGGACTTTAGTGAATATTTTGTATGAAGAATTACATAATGATATTAGTCTAAAGCGGGAAAATTTGGAAGGGTGGTTCTCCTTTGGGATGGGAGCCAGATGAGTTGAGTTTGTGTATCCTCCTATTTTGTTCTTCCTCTGTATCCATTTGAAATATTTGATGAGGTCCTTTTTGATCATTTCCCAATATTCTCTATAAAAGCAAATAGAAAAGACATCCGACCCTGGCGCCTTGTCTGGCTGGAGGCACCAAATTACTTCCTTGATTTCTTCTTCTTTTATATCTTCTTCCAACCTTACATTTAAATCTATTGTAATCTTCATTGGTAAATGCTACAGGAGGTCAGCATAGCTTTCTTTCTCACCTGTGTCAGTTAAAAGCTCTTTGAAATGATCTGAAGCGGCATTTTTGGTGGTTGTCTGATCACTGTATTGAGTCCCTGCGCTATCTATGATGGATGTTATGTTGTTTCTTATTTGTCGAGCAGTAGCCTGTTTATGGAAAAAGGTTTTGTTCTTATCTCCACTTTTCAGCCAAGTTTGTCTGGATTTCATATGCCATTTTTCTTCCTCTTCCCTTCTAATGTCTCTTAGCTGATTGTAAAGGTTTTCTTCTTGAGCCTTTTCAGCTTGTTGATATTCATGTTTTTATATTGCACAGTGTAGTTCGTCAATTTTGGCTTTCACCTCCCGTTGCTTTTCTTCTGGTTCTTTGTACTGCGTTTTAGCCCAATTCTTGAGCACATTTTTAAAATTTTTTAGCTTACTTTCCCATATAAAGCATGGGGATCCTTCAACATGATGGCGCCATGTTTGTTGGACCAGATCTTTGACTCCTTGGTGGTCATTCCATGTATGATTGTATTTAAAGGGAAGGGGGCCTAGAAGACCGTGAGATTCAAGAGCTAAGGTAATAGGGAAATGATCAGAGGTGGCAAATGGAAGAATGGTGGCGCTAACAACAGAAAAGGTGGATAGAAGAGAAATATTTACTAGAAATCGATCAAGCCACTCCATTATATTGCTGGTGCCCAATCTTCGATTACTCCATGTGTATTTGCGATTTTTTGGGATGACATTGATGAGATCTCCTTGTTGCATTATATTTTCCAGCTGGTTTCTGAAGGGGTCTGGCATGAAGTTCCCTCCACGTTTTCTGTTGGCATGTAAAATTAAATTTAAGTTGCCCCGACAATGATATTTCTGTTGTTTTCTGCTTCTATATTTTGACTGAGGGAATCCCAGCACACTTCTTTGTCCTTGTAATGGTTAGGGGCATAGACATTGTAAATTACAATCTGCTAACCGTTCACCTTGTTTTGTAAAATTGTCTTGACCCAGTGCTGCTCTATTACTTATGTTGCGCAGTTCCACTTGTCCTGTTGCTAAAGTGTGGCGATTCCGCCTGAGGCCCCTTTAGAGCCGCTTATACTTCCTTTGTAGTGCTTATGGTATTCAATGGCCTTGCTGATTTCAGACTGTTTCTGCTTTGTTTCTTGTAATAGGACAATAGCTAGTTTTACTTGTTTTATAAGGTCTTTTAAGGCATTATTTTTGGAGGGGTGCCCTAGTCCCCTACTATTCCATGAGAGAATTTTAATCATTTCAACAGTGAAACTCGAGGAGTTGCTCTCCCTCCTTTATCTTTGCTTGCTGCGTCTTTGTCTATTGTTCCTTGTATATACGATTCGATAGGATTCTAGAGTCCTAGAGCTATGTCCTTTTGCGCATTCTCGTCCCTGTGCTGTTTGGAAGACTTTCTTCCAGGCTTCTTTTGACCGTCTGTAGTGGATCCATGCTCCTTAGAATTGCTTCGGGTGATTCGAAGAGGGGGGGGATCAAACGGGGGGACAGGGGAGATGACCAAAGGAAGGGGAGAAGAGGGAGGCTCAGGATGAGACGAGGGTAGAGGGGTTTCCTTAGGAAGGGAGAGAGCATGGAAAAGGTTGGAGGAAGGCGAGGAGAGGAGGGTATTTAACTAGCGAACAGAGGACTGGGGCTATTGGGAGGAAGAGGGAAGAGGGAATGTATGCGGGGGAGATGAGGTAGGAGAGATGAGGGAGGGTTGTGAAGAGGTACCAACTTCCATGGAAGATTTATGACTAGGGGTTGATTTTTTTTTTTAACAGGTTCCCATTGCTCTTCTTGCGGGGTATTATCAATATTTGAGATCTTTGTGCAACGGTTAGCAAAGTGTCTGTATTCGTGACATACCTTGCACTTGAAGGGGATCTGTTCATAGTCGAGCTACTGAATGTGCATCCAGTCGTCAACTTTGAGTTCAGTAGGTTAGCTAGTTATTAGTAGAATTTTCGCATATTTGTGTAGCTCTTGTTCAGCTCAGTTTCGAGCTTTCTTTTTTAGGACAGTTTATGTAATGTGACTTTTATTTTTGATAATGGAGATGAAATAGTTTTTGAGCCAGCACTGATCTCTTTCAGAGGGCTAAAGCTCTTGGGTTAGGGCCCAAACCAATCTTCCCAGCACCTCTTGCTTTGTACTTATATGTTTTTTCTTCAGTTCATGGGTTAATTTTTGTTACATACATTCATTTTATCTTGTTTAGAATAGGTTCCTTTTGATGGTTTTCATAGCTGCTTTTGTTTCAGTTGTTGAAGTAAGTTCATACAGTGATAGGCTAAGATTCAAAAAGGCAAACAACAGGCCCTGATCTCTTTTCTCCCTTCCTAGGATCATGATTTGAGGTCTTGGCACCATTGTTGCCACCAAAAACACAGTTTTACTCTTCCATGCAATTTCTAGTGTGATGAATTGATTCAAAAGTTAATGTGTTGCTTCAGATTCAGTTGCCTAGATCATTTCTAGTTCTTTTACAATAGATCTCTTTGCATGCTTTTATGTTCAAAGGTTATTGTTCAGCATTTTCTGTTTGTAGGTCAGAAATTAGGTCAAGCTAGAGAAATTTATGTTTCCATGGTATAGCTAGTCCTTTCTTTGATCAGTTTTTGAAAGTAGATGTGCAGATCTCTTGCAGGACACCTCAGCTCACCATACATTCATAAAGCAACTAGAATTATCTTAGTTCTCATAGATTTCCCAAGTCATTCGCAACATTTCACCAATCTGCCCTAATTTCTGCATTTTTCTCCATAAGCTTCCCTCCTGCCATTTGAACAAATCCAACCATCATGTTCCCTCTTGATATTCCTTGACAAGCTCCAAACACCTCAACACCTTCATCTAGCCTTCAGTTACCCTTTCCCACCATTTTTTCACCTTCAAAACCTCCAAAAATAGCTCTCGGCATCCTCCTGTAGATCCTTCTATAGATCTCGTGCAGCCTCCTGTAGAATTTCCTGTAAGTGATTTTTCGAAATCTGATTGCAAGGGAAGACTTTAGAAGGATACTAGGGGCTTCTTAGGACCTCTCCACACCTTCCTCCACCTCTGCAAAAAACCGAATCCATCCTCCATCACCACCAAACCTCTGCATAATCACAATCTGATAAATTACAAGAATAATAATTTCACATAAAAACACTCAAAAAAAATACAAAAAGATGTTTTCTGCTCATTTCCTTTTAGAAGTGGCTTGAATAGATACAATTTACCTTTTCAGTAGTCAACGGAACTCATTTCATTAGTTTTCATCTCTTTTCCTGCAAAAGTAAGGTTAGTTGGAGAAATTAGGGTTTGCTTTACATTTCAGTATTCCTTCACTTTTTGCAAATAGAATAGCCTCTGTAGAGTTAGCTTTCTTTCATCATAGTTAAAAGCTTCTTCTAGAAACTCATAGAAGTTAGCTTGAGCTCCTAGTGATCTTGCGCCAGCTGACCAAGTGACAGCCTACTGTAAGAGCTAGTACTTGTGCATACAGCACCATCGCTTCCAAGTTTGTTACGAACTACCGGGTTGATAAAAGTAAAGTAGGAAGCTAGAGGAGTTGAAGCATTATTGCTGCAATACTGGTGCTCACCACTTTTTGGCACCGTTGTGGGGGAAGCATCATAGTATTTTGTGATTACTGCTTTTCTTCTATCTTCTACTGCAACATTCTGTTAAGTAGTTTATTTCAGCAAAAGTAGATTAGTCATTTCAATTCTACAATTTCCATTCCAGCACAAGTAGATTAATCATTTCCTTGCTTTCATTTCAATTCTGTAATTTCCATTCCAGCACAAGTAGTTGTTGTGGCCAGCAACAACCCCCCTTGTTCATTTAAGTGTTGTCCAAAATACTAAATGAACGAGGAATCTTAATTAAATTTTTAAGAAAAAACAAGTTTTTCTTTCTTCAAAATAAAGTTACTGTCGTAAGCTTAGAAAGGTCTTTCGAATATTTTTTAACCTAAGTTTACGATAAGGTAAAGATCTTTAAAATTGCGTTGCAAAAAATATAGGAAATGCCTTCATTCCCCTATAATATCAGTGTGCGCAAGACCCTCATGTTAAGCATGACATCGCATCGCAATGAAGTAATGCTCATAAGGAAAAACTTCAAGATCTACCGATCTACGATAACACCGATCGCAAGATCGCATATCGCAGAAATAAACTGGCAATATTTGACAAACATTAAACTTCTGCGACCTGCGATGTTGTGACCTGCGATGTTGTGACCTGCGATGTTGCGATCGCTGCGATGGTGCAATCTGCGATCTTGCGATTTGCGATTGGCGCGATTTTCGATGGCACGATCTTCGATGTTACGTAAACAAATCATGAATCACTTAATCACGAATCTGTCGGGCACGCCATTCAAAGAAAAGCCACTTACCATAATCTGACCCAAGATCATGCACTTTTAATGATAGTAAATGGATTAGTTGTTAGTTATTAAATGAAATGAAGACGTGTGCTTTTGTAAAGAATTACTTCACGTAAAGTGGCATATTTGATATATCTGTTGCATTTAAAACTCTCCCATCACCTTTCTTCATCAGTCATTTCCACTTCAATCGTAATTTGCAGGAACGAAGAGCTAAGACGATTCAAAGCCGAACGCAGGAGAAAATGGGAAAGAAACATAAAGCTCAAGGCTCCGAGGCGAAGGAAAAGACAAAGGAGATGGCACCTTTGTATACAGACACTGCCTGCAACAGGGAAGCAAGAATTTTGACATGGGAAGGCATGTATAGGCTGTTGGAGGAAGAAAATCCTAGAGTAATGAAGTTTGATACTACCGCGGGCTCGCAACACTCTTCCGAGGCATCCTTAGAGGAGCTAGCATGTTCATTTCTTCACCGAATAGGAGCTAGACCCAAAATTTTACTGTATACAAATATGATCAAGTGGATACTTGACAATGCAGAATTACACGGGAGACAATTCAAGGTTCAGGGACATAAGCTCATAGGAACATTTGCCGTGCAAGACTTAAAGCTTATGTATCATCTTCCTGAACCTCAGACGACCTACAATGCATAATTTGTCAAGAAATTTGTAGGAGAGAACCCAAACCTGGCAGAGACTACTAAAGATTGGTCCAGAAAAGAGGAGCCGCTCAAAAAGGACAAAAGCGGTATGTACAGCACTAGTTCCCTCACCTCTCCGTATTGTTTTGTTGCGGCTATGCTTTGTAGGCTATTTGGGATGCCGGACATCAATAAATTTTCGTCTGAATGGCTACCACTCATAGACGCTGCCACAAACGCCAATATCGTGGATTGGGCCAAGATATTTTCTGATAATCTATACACGGCTGTTATGAATTACCGGTCTAAAAGATCCTTGTCTCAAAGGGTCTATCCTCCTTTTTATCTGTCTGCGTATATTAT
>APFE030626475.1:72605-101817 GCA_000404065.3 Pinus taeda
GATCATGAAATCTCCAAGTGGAACCAAGAACTATCAGTGAAATGACACTAATAAAAAATCCAGAAGCTGACTCACCCCCCTGCAAATATCTATATATGGATCCCTCATCCTAGAGATCCAAAGGATGGAATTTTGTATTTTGTAAGGAAGTGATGTTGGTTTCTCTGTGCAACATTGTATTGTTGGGTGATCTAGCTTTTCATGAGGTGAAGAGGGATTTCATGCTGGGAGGATGGCACTGGATCAGACAGCTTGGTTGTAATCCTCTCTTCTACTACTTCTATCAATAAAGCTATTTGAGTTTTCCTTCATATTCTTGTATATTTATGAATCTTGTATTGGTATATGCATTTGTATGGTTAATATACATCTTATCCTATATTGTTTATCGTTATAGATCTCTATGCTTTGATGGTATTATGTTTCTTTGACTCTACATGTGTTCTTTGAAGCGGGACAAGTAAGGAAGGAGTAGCGAAGCTCTATCAAAGGAGAGAGGAAACAAGTAAGGAGCCAAGTGAAATACTGAGGTTGGTACTCTTTGCTTCTCTCTCATCTATCTCTCATAAAGGAAAACACAAGTAACTTTAGTTTGTTTGTTTCTAAAATAGCTACCCATCGTAGTGGGACTAGCAGATCTGAATGGACACTAGTTTTCCCGATAACAAAAGCTCACTGGGTATCCTCTGATCCTGGGAAGTCCCTGGTTGGCTACTGCAGATGCTTATATCAGTTGTCGAGCTGGGAACATGAAAATCAAGAATGGGCATATGTCCAAGCAGCTAGTCCCATATCCTCCTGCCCAACCTTTGTTAAAACATGATCTACCTCTCTGGTTGGAGAAGGAAGATGAGGATGAAGTCTACTTTGCACCACTGTGTGCATTAGAAGCTGCCATTGGGGGGGGGGAAGCACAAACTGAGGATGATATCATTGAAAACTTGATTTAGAATCCACCCCCAGTATGTTTCCATTAGAAGAGCTAGTGAAAGAAACCCAAGATAGTCCTTTAGTTGATTTCTGTGTGGCCGACCCAACCTCTCTCCGAGTTAAGAATATGGAGTTCAGCGCAGAAAGAACCTTGAAAATCAACTCATCCTTATCCACCTCTTAGGAGAAGGAACCGTGTAGCTTATTGAGAAACCACTTGGATTCTTTTGCTTGGAGCTATAACGAGATGAAGGGAGTGCACCCTTCAGTTTGTACTCATCACATTTACATTAAGGAAAATTGCAAACCAGTCAGACAACCCCAAAGGAGGATGAATCCAACCCTTAAAGACATTGTCAAGGAAGAATTACAAAAGCTATTGGATACAAGATTCATCTACCCCATCTCTGACAATGAATGGGTCTCTCCTTTGGTGTTGGTGCCAAAGAAAAATGGTAAGTGGAGAATATGTGTCGATTATCAGGAACTAAAAAAGTCCACCAAAAAAGACCATTTTCCTTTGCCTTTCATAGATAAAGTGTTAGATGGTTTGGCGAGGAAAAAGTTTTTCTCCTTCCTAGATGGTTCAGCGAGTACAATCAAATCCAAATCAGCCCGGAAGACCAAGATAAGGCCACTTTCACCTGTCCTTGGGGTACTTTTGCATATTGGGTCCTTCCTTTTGTTTTGTGCAATGCTCCCGCCACTTTCCAGAGAGCAGTATTGAGTATATTCTTTGAACCGGTTCATGATGCAGTAGAAATATATATGGATGATTTTACTCCTTATGGTTCTAACTTCCAAGAAGCTTTATCTAACCTAGGAAAATTTTGGACAAGTGTATTGAAATGAACCTATCCCTCAATCCAGAAAAATGTGAATTCTTGATGACTGAAGGGACAATGCTAGGTCATGCAATCTCTCAGCAAGGATTACAAGTGGACCCGAACAAAATTGCCATCATCCAAAGGGTCCCAAATCCTCAAAAGGTGAGAGATGTTCGAAGCTTCCTAGGCTTAGCGGGATATTATAGAAGATTCATTAAAGATTTCGGTAAGCTAGCCTCTCCATTGTTTGGTCTTTTGGTGAAAGATGTCGAGTTCATATGGACTGAGAATTGTCAAGAAGCCCTAGATACCTTGAAAAGTAAACTTGTGACTACCCCAATATTGAGAGGTCCAAACTAGGCCCTACCTTTCCACATTCATACAGATGCCTTGAACAAAGCAATAAGAGCAGCCTTAGGGAAAATTGATGAAAAGTTACCTTATGCCATATACTTTATAAGTAAGAATTTGTCAAAGGTAGAATTAAACTACACGGTGACTGAGAAAGAACTCCTAGTTGTTGTCCATTCCTTAAATAAATTAAGACATTATATTACAGGCTATCAGACCCTTGTACACATTGATCATGCTACAATTAGGTATTTGATGAATAAACCAGATGTGAATGCTCGTACCATTAGATGGTTGCTCTTATTACAGCAATTTGAGTTAACCATTATTTATAAACCTGGTAAGGAAAATGTTGTTGCTGACATTTTGTCTAGACTAAATCTACCTGCAGGTGAATAAGGAACAGTGGATGATCAGATGCCAGATGAACACTTGTTCACTATCTCAGTACTCTCCCCATGGTTTGCTGATATAGTGAATTACTTGGTTTCAGCACAGTTCCCACCACACCTGTCCTCCAAAGAGAAGAGCAAGATCGTGAGGAAAAGTGCCCCTTTCACTTGGATTAGGGGCAATCTTTTCAAACTTGGCCCAGATCAGATTCTGAGAAGATGTGTTAGGGAGGAGGAAGTCTTTAACATCCTCCTAACCTATCATGATGGGCCTTATGGAGGACATTTTGTAGCAAAGAGGACTGCCTTCAAAATTCTGCAAGAAAGTTACTATTGGCCCACTCTTCATCAAGATGTGAGGAGGTATATCAGCCAATGTGATCAGTGTCAACGGATGGGGAAACCTACTCCAAAGCATGAGATGTCCTTGCAGCCTCAAGTGACTCTCGAGCCATTTGAGAAGTGGGCCATGGACTTTGTGGGTCCTATCAACCCTCCTTCAAACCGGAAACAATACATCATTGTGTGCACTGATTATCTGACCAAATGGGTAGAGACAAGGGAAATTAAGGCAGCAACCGAAGAGAAAGCAGCTGATTTTTTGAGGGAGAACATCTTATATAAGTTCAGATATCCAAGAGAATTAGTCACAGATCAAGGAAGTCAGTTCACCTCCAATCTGATTGAAGACCTGCTCACACATCATAGAATCAAGCACAGGATTTCCACCCCCATACCATCCACAAGCCAATGGACAGGTGGTAGTCACCAATAGAGCCCTAGAAGGAATTTTCACCAAAGTAGTGAGCAGCAGCAGAAAATATTGGGCAGATCGACTGGTTGAGGTCACCTGGGCCTACAACACCACATGGAAGACCACCACTGGATTCAAACCCTATAAGTTGGTCTATGGGAAGAAGGCTTTGCTGTCAATAGAATTTGAATACAATACACTAAGGATGGCAGCTCAGCTAGACCTAGATCTCAGCCATGCACAAAAGGAAAGGTCACTCTAACTAAATGGATTGGATGAACAAATATTGCAGGACCTTCTCCACACAGAGGTAGTCCAGATTCAAAGGAAAATATGGCATGACAAACACCTCAAAGAGAAACAATTCCAAGAAGGAGATTGGGTGCTGCTGTATGACTCAAGGTATAAAGATTTCAAGGGCAGACTAAGGAGAAGATGGATGGGACCATACACAATAGAAAAGTGCAATGACAATGGTTCAGTTCTGATTAGGACCATCGATGAAGAAGCCATCCCCATGCTTGCCAATGGGCATAGGTTGAAAATCTACAAGAAACCCCTCTCCAAATAAGAATTGCTAGAAAATCTGAGTAAAATAGTGTTGGTAGTGGAGCAAGTGTCTGCCTCCACTCTAGGACCTGACCCACAGCCTAATCTGGACTCTTATTACAACCTTCTTGTAGGAGGAAAAATTATCCCTCAAAAATTTGCAGTCCCACTCTTCTTTGAGCTAGAAAAAGAAAGGGTCAGAATCCATAGGTGGATGCAGATTGCAAAATCAAAAGGGGTGGAAGACATTGGGCACATGGAAAACAAGTTGAGAGAGATGGGCAATGAATTAAGCACTGTAAGGCATATAGAAGGCATTAGGAGATCACAATTGGAAGAAGAAAATGAAAGGTTAAAGAAACAGTTGTAAGAGAGGGAACCCCAGGCAGAAAATGAGTTGTTAATCTTAAGAAGACAACAGCAGGAAAAGGAACCATAGGCAGAAAGTGAGATATTAATAAGGCAACAACAAGAAAGGTAGCCCCAGGCAGAAAATGAGGTATTGATCTTAAGAAGGTAGCTACGGGAAATGGAAGCCCAATTAGCCTGCATGGTCGGTTGGGCTATGGAGGCAATTAGCCTGCATGGTCGGCTGGGCTATGGAGGCACTCTAGTGCAGGTAGCCAGCCAAATCATATGTAGTATACCTCAAGGATCAGTGGCTTCGATTCCAAATCAAGACTCTGGCCCAGAGAGGCACCATACCTTTCCAAGATTATGGCCAATTCATGGATCTATGTGACCACAGTTTAGTTGAGGACAAAGCGAAGCTGGCAGAGTTTTATTTACACAACATCGCCCTTACTGATATGAACCTATGGGACCCCAATGCTGTGTTAGGAGACTTGCAGTTGATGGCCATGGCATCTTGGATGAGCCATGAAGAGAAAAGGGCAGCAGAAATCTAGAAAATGATGGCAAAAGAGCAGAATGAACCTCTGATGATTAGAGCAGAGCTAGCAGACCCCATGGCTCTCATCAGTGCCCACCAACACCTTGCAGCTAATCCTCAAAGTGTACCCAAATATATCCATGAGCAGGCCCAGGCTATTGCACATTTTGAGGACACTGAGAGATTTTTTGGAGACGATTGCATTCATGCCGACATGAGAAGGTGGAACACATTGCCACACAGTCTACAGATCAGGAATATCACTCCCCAAACAAGATGAGAGAAGCCTTGAGGAGAGTGCCATTGTATAAACACTCTATGCAAAGTTTTAAGGCCAACTGGATTGGCCTCAAATTCAGTCCTCCAATGTTGCTAGGACTACTGGAAGGTGTAAAGGAAGAAGAGGAATAGAAATAGTGGGAAGAGGTGGATAGAAAGGTAGGATTCCATGATAAAGAGGAGGATATCACATTAGAAGTGTGGGATGTTAGGGAATCCATCAGAGCCATCATGGATGAAGAGATGGACTAGTTGCTCAGAGGATGAGCAACCCATTCAAGAGGGGGGTGATGATGAGCCCCAGAAATGGGTAATTATATGGGCTCATTTGGCCTCCTAACTCAACTTAATCCACCATTATGCATGTTTTTTATTATATTTATGCTAATAGAGTGAATTGGGTTAGTCATTATGCCATGAAATCTAATGTGTGCTTTATGCAAATTTTTGGTCAATTTTTGAACAAATTCAAAGGATTAATGAGAATTTGGCAGCCAATATTCGAGGGAAACAAGGGAGAGTATTTGTAGGAGGGTGTCCCTCTCATTTATGACTCCCTACCTCGAATCCTCCATCAAAAACTCAGAGCACAAACAACCATATTGATGCATCCAAAGGGGCAGCTGAGCAAGTCAAGAAGAACTGTTGTCTATCTCTAGTTCCACAAGCCAAGCCCCTTGATTTTAGGAGGACTGTTGGAGGACTCCATTTGTATAAATAGGAGGGCTTAGTGCCTCAGTAGGTTAGCCAGTTACTAGTAGAATTTTCACACTTTTTTGCAACTCTTGTTCAGCTCAGTTTCGAGCTTCCTTTTTTAGGACAGTTTATGTAATGTGACTTTTATTTTTGATAATGGAGATGAAACAGTCTTTGAACCAGCACTGATCTCTTTCAGAGGGTTGAAGCTCTTGGGTTAGGGCCCAACCCAAGCTTCCCAACACCTCTTGCTTTGTACTTATATGTTTTTGCTTCATTTCATGGGTTAATTTCTATTACATAGATTCATTTTATCTTGTTTAGAATAGGTTGCTTTTGATGGTTTGCATATCTGCTTTTGTTTCAGTTGCTGAAGTAGGTTCATACAGTGATAGGCTAAGATTCAAAAAGGAAAACAACAGGCCCTGATCTATTTTCTCCCTTCCTGGGATCATGATTTGAGGTCTTGGCACCATTGCTGCCACCAAAAACACAGTTTTGCTCTTCCATGCAATTTCTAGTGTGATGACTTGATTCAAAAGTCAATGTGTTGCTTCAGATTCAGTTGCCTAGATCATTTCATGTTATTTTACAATAGATCTCTTTGCATGCTTTTCTATTCAAAGGTTATTGTTCAGCATTTTCTGTTCGTAGGTCAGAAATTAGGTCAAGCTAGAGAAATTTATGTTTCCATGGTATAGCTAGTCCTTTCTTTGATCAGTTTTTGTAAGTAGATGTGCAGATCTCTTGCAAGATGTTATCACTCAGGTTGTTCCCCAGGAAAATTCTAAGGAGGGAATATGGCCGAGGTAACCATAGACCAATCTTTTAGACACATATTCTAGCCCATCTACATCTAGAGAGGGCTCTCTTTTTATAGTTGTTTTGAGGTATTTTAGGCTAGTTATGATGTACAAGGGTTTGTTTTGATTTTTGGATGGTAACATTCAATAGAACAGGGGTGTAAATATGAGGAGTTTAGTCCATTGGGCTAATGGAGTGCATGAATATGAACTACTGGAGATGGTTTCTTTGACAGAGGGTGGTACTACATAGCAAGGTAATCAACCATGAAACAAATTGTAAGCTGAAATCAGGTGAGATGGGGTCAGGGGATGAAGGGCAACTAAGAATCCTTCATCATGCTGACAGAGGGAAAGTGGATGAATATTTCCAGGGAGCAGTTAAGAATTCCTTAGCTATATTCAAGATGTAAGAACCAAGGGAAACATGAGTAGTTAGGAATTCCTGCTTATGCTAATTCTGAAGAAAACATAAAGAATGACAGAGATTGAACACAGAGTGCAGTTAAGCAAGTTATGGGTTATTATTTTTCCCTGTTATTCAAATCATGAACATAGATGATATATAAAAATACTAAAACTGTAAAACATAAGTTAGAAAGACTTATTGATTCATTAAATAATTCGAGAATTCTGCAACATAGTCCTATGCCATCAATTACACAACCAGAGAGTTCAACAACAATGCATTCTAGCAACCTTTTATTCAGAAGAGTTTTCAAAGTTACAGCGTAGTTCCAGAAATGTATCACCAACCCCTAATACTTCGCTTGAGGAGGTATTTATACAAAAAGTGTTACAAAATATTTGAATGAGATAATATCTAACCATAACTCATCCTACCAACTCAAGAGGAGAAATAAATGCTCTTGGAAACGGGGAGAAATAAATGCAGAAGTAATTACTGTTGTGTTGGCTGCTTTAGTTGGTGAGATGCGTTAACTGCGATCTTGGTGAGTCGGTCGGTGGTTGTTTCCACTGATGTTCTGCGTTGTTGCCTCGGTTTCCTCAAGTATATTTTAATTTTGATTTGATAGACCGTAGCCCCGCAAGATTATCACCCTTTCCCTTTATCTGCTTTATGACATCTAACATATCCTGGGAAAACAAAAGTTTGAAACTCGCCTACAGGATTTCCAACATACGTTGCCACCACTGTTCTTCGGGTAACTGATGTCTTTGCAGCTTTATTAAATTCTCATCTGCATCTGTGTACCTGTAGAAGTTAGGCTAGATTGTAAAAAGATGTTGTACTTCATGCTCTATATAAAACAGATTCTCCAAGTTGCTGTAAAGAGTTTGGCGAGATGGAAGGGTCTTCTCTGTTGGAGTACTTGATGATGATGCATTTTGTTGATCAGCAACATGTCTATTCAACCTGAGCTGGTACTCAGCTTGTCTCAACAGGCGTTCATTGTTTCCCACCAGGCTAGGCAAGCCCTTTTCCTGCAAAACTGCAAATTTTTCTACAAAAGAATTTACCTCCATCTTCATGTCTTGGCTCTTCCTCTCCAAATTCTGCATCAGGGTTCTCATCTTCAGCACTCTTTTGATTGTTAGGATGGTGCTTGTCTTGTCCCTGATGTTCAATGATGCTAGTTCTTCCCTGGTTTTAATGTTCAAAAAATGGATTAGCGTGTTGGCCTGTTCGGGCTTATGCCCCAATAAATTTCTGGCCTTTTGAATTTCCTCCTGGGCCGCTGCTATCAAGTCCATCTATTCATACATAACCTGAATGGATCTCCATATATTACTAATGGATTCACTGATGTTAGCCCACAAAATGCCTCTGATTCCTCCCAGAGGTTTATATAAAGACAGGTCCTTCTCCAACGCCTTTACTTTATTCTCTAATGCCTTTACCTCTCTTGTCCTTTTTGCCACAGTCATTTTAGATTTGTCATAACTTATTTCCAACTTGGCCAGTTTCTCTTTAGTCTCTTTTAATTCTGATACTTGGAGTTTTAAATCCTCCATAGCTTTTATCAATTCCTCGGTGGTCATGGTAGTGTTGTTGCCTGCTGCTGTTGTTGTCGCTGATGTACCTGTTGCTGATGCTGATGTTGTTGGGACAGTGGGAGGCACTGTTGTTGTAACTGTAGGAGGAGCAGTTGTAACCGTTGGAGTTATTTGAGGTGGCTGGGAGGTTGACTCTCCCTGTTTATCTTGCAAAGCTTTCTCCAAAGCTTGCTCTGTCTCACTTAGTCTTTGATTCATTTTCATTAGCAAATCCATCATGTCTTCTTCTACTTTTTCCTACACAATATCTGAAGTTTGTGGATGCATAGTAAGAGGCAGCTTCAGTTGCTTCTTGAGGGCAACTATGTCATCCTCCTTTTTCTTCATCAATGCTTTTATTCCCTTGGCATCCTTGGGATCGTGCCGCAGCTCAATGATAATGTCTTCCAAGGACTTTATCCTGTTTTCCTTGGCTAGAGAAGATATCTTTTCCAAATCTAGCTGGGCCAATGTATTGTTCAATGAGTTCTGCAATTCGTGAGCCAACATTGCCTTACCTGCCAACGTAGAGTAAACCATCTCACCAATTTGCTTATGTAGCTCGATTTGATCCATAGGATGAATGTCTTTGGCAAGGACTTCCAGAATTGTTCTAATATAGTCTGCAGCTGACTGTCGATGTTGCACTTTAGGCATAAAGTGACTTAAGATCATTTTCTCTTCCTTAATGTCATATGCAGACATTAACCTCTGTTGTTTGGTGGGGGTCATCTTGAGAAATTTATCATAAAGTTGTAGTCTTATTGGCTCATTCTGGGCCTTGATGTTCGTGAATGTTCTTTTGATGTCAGAACCTTGTTAGCTTTGCAGCCTTGTGGAGAAGACTTCCACACTATGTTGCTTCTTCAATTCCTGCCTATGAGAGCTAGTAGATGTTTCCACCACTGGGGATGTCTGTGGGCTGGTTGCCCTCTTTCCTCTTATGCTTCCTATGGTTTCCTCAATAATTTCCTCTTCAGCTAGAGGATCCACTCTCTGCTTTTTTGCCTCTGTTTGCTCTGCTGGTCCACTTACAGGTGTAGTCTCTTCTCTATTCCTTTTCTTGCCCCTTTCCTCATTTAGAGGAGTCTGTAGTGCTGGTACCTCTGGTGCTTTTGTCTGGACAGGAGGAATTTGCCCTTGGCCTTGTTGTTTTGATGATGATGGCTGATCTTTCATTATGTGCTGCTCTGAATCTAGCACTTCTTTTCCTTTGGATGTCCCTTCAGCTGGTGTGGTGATTTCTTGGGCAGGTTGTTGTGAAGTTTCAGCAGATGATGTGCCCACTCCAGTTTGTCGAGGCAATTTGAAAGGGACCTGTCCAAAAGAGTCCAGGTCAAGAGTCTTTTCAAGATTTTTCATCGCTTGTTCCATCTTTTCTTCCTCAGTGAGTTCTTCAACTAATGTGCCCTCTACCCACTCATTTTGATTGGCAAATCTCTCTATATCAGGGATCCTACAATGATTATAGGCTGATAGCCTATTTTTTACTTTTCTTTCACAAATAAACCCATTTGGGTCATAGGGTACCCACCAAAATCTCCTCTTTAATTTGAGTTGCTCACCCAATATCTTTTCAGCATCTTGCCATCCTTCCTTTTTGTTAATAATGAAGGGGCCTAACTGGTTTCTTAATTTCAGCTGAGCTTTTTTCTTTGCGCTGTGAAAGTGAGTCAAATCTGAGTTGATAAATTGCCTGAAGTATTCAAGAGCAAAGAGTCTCATAGGCACATATCTTGGCAGTTTATAGGGGCATAGTTCACAGCCATATATCCTGATCTCAATGTGATTTTGGTAAAAGTACCAGTCACCTATTTTGTAGCTTTTGGAGAGCTATAAAATTTTCTTCATGTCATGAGAGAGTCTGGGAGGAGGAGTTCTCATCAGCAGAGAGGAGATTGGATGTATAAAAAAATCAATGAATTCACAGTAAGTGTAAGGAGAGTTATGGACTTCATGGAAGATTGAGGTCCAAAAGATCACAGACCTCCTTTCTCCTTTGGAATCCAACTTTCTAATGGGAAACTGAAAATTGTCTGTTTGATAGTATAAGAACAAATGATATATGTAAGAGGTATACTTGAAGACCCCTTCTTTGTCTAGACTCAGGAATTTCTCATGTATTTTATTGGCTATGAAAGTAGAAAAGTCAAATTTGATAGCAGGAGGATGTCCTAGTATAAACATGGACATCAGAGCTAAAATGGTCTCATCAACATATTCACTTGTTTTAAATCCCAGTACATAGGATATCATATCAATAATAAATCTTCTAGCCTCATTGAACCAGACATGGACAAAAGGAGGCGGCTCTCTGGGCTGGCAACCTGGTCTCATAAACAGCTTGGCAATTCGGCCTATTTATGCAGTGGATAGTTTAGAGCCTTCATCCACCAAATTTCCCATGGAAAGAGGAGCCAGAGGCTGACTAGGTTTGAAGTGTAGCATTTCATTGATTGAGTCAGGAGTTATATGAAAAAGAACAGTTCCAGTTGGAGAGATGACTACTCTTTGAGTAGGTTGATAATTGGTACATCACAGGTGGATAACAGCTGGGAAGACATTTACTGAGGGAAAGTAGTATATGGGCAAATTGGATTCCCATATCCCATAGAGATCAGTTTTACTTAGGTGATTGTTCCTGCTTTCACAGAATGCTTGAAGGTGGTTTTTGTCACCAGTTAAGTCTTGTATTTGAAAATACTTATCAGCCAAGGGCAACCACTCTAACTCTTTGTGAGGTGCATTGAGGGGAGCAATGTTCAGGGCCACTGGAGCTTCCATTGCTCACTTCCCTGTGATTTTTTCAATTGAAATTTGGGCTTTTGCAATAAAATAGGTAAAATGACAACTGTGGGGGTCTTTTCCGGGAATTGCAGACCACAGTAAGTTCGATTTTTAGCTTGCTAGGTGAATTTTGCGGGGAAAAAACAAAGTTTGCGGGATTTCTTGGTAAAATGGGCAAAAATGGTGGTTATGGTGCGCCTTTTGTAGGCATTTTGATGAATTTAACTCAAATTTGGGCATTTTTGGAGACTTTGCAGAGGAAACTAAAAGAAGAGGGTTCAGGAACAAAATGTAGGTAAATACCTGTTTTATCCAGTGGATTGTGCGCTTTGCAGGTGGCAGACCGAGCTGGAAGACCAGATTGTGGAGTATTTTGGCTTGGAAGAAGACTATTTGGTCAAATGACTGCTCTTGGACGTCAATTGGCATGCACAGGTCACACAGAGAAAACAAACGAAAATGAGCGAAAATGACTCTTTCACGCCTTTTTGACAAAAAATGATTTTGGCCGGTGTTGGCACGTTTCAGTTGGGTGACGTCAACATGATACAATGGCTTGTCGCGTAGTGGGGTGACGTGGTGCTAATGTAGTGCTAACGTGGTCGTGATGTCAGCAGATGATGTGAGGGTGATGTCAGCATGGAGGCAGCAGGGGGCGGTAAGCGGTTTGGCCCCCGCACCGCTTTTGGGTAATGCTGGTATTGGAGGGGGGGTAGCGAGCAGTGCGGGAGGCTGCCACCTGTCCAAGGTTACGGCAGCAAAACCACCATCCCCCGGGCGCCAATCATCGGACAGAGGAGGGATCACAATATTCATGTGGGTCGTTGGATGGCGAGGGCCAGATCCAACGATTGGTGGCATATAGGATATGGTGGAGGCCACGACGTGGGGACCCACCATATAAATCAACGAATTTATAATGTTTTGCAGGTATAACCTTTGGTTATCAGCGGTTTGGTTATTTATTTAACCAAATGTTAAATAAACTCCATGGTGCGCGTGTAGGGTTGTTAATGGCCCCGAATGGACCGTTAACTCCCATAAAACATTACCATATGGCTATAATAAGTCGAGGGCGGGATATTAAAATTTTAGGTTTTTTATGTACTTTTATATAGTACGGGGATGGGGGAAAAGTATAGGGATTTATAATAGAGTTAATATGTTAATATGAGAATGGGGTAGGAGTTAGCGCTACGTTTTAAACAATGTTAAGAAACTTAGGCAAAGGGACATGAGAGGGTTTTTAAGCTGTGAAGTTGGATAGCTTAGGTTTCGAAGAAGACAAATGCTTTACACAAGAAATGTGGCTTCTTGGCACATGGAGAAAATGTCATTTTGCTTAAATTTTCACCTGAAATGGAGTAGTCTATGAACATTGACCAAATCTCAATATCCTGGGGGGTGGTTAGTGATTGATTGTTGTGAGAGGAATAAGGGGAAGTTAGACATGCATCATTTGGTCTGTCACCACATAGTTGCCATGGTGTTGATGATGGTAAGGAGATGAATCACCTTTGCAAGACAAAGTTACTTATGAACCTACTTTTGCAACCTCAAAACTGCCTACCCAGCCTACTGTACCTAACATTTTTCTTCCTTTTCCTTGGGTGCATTTGAACTAGCAAACCCTTGCTCTTTTCTTTTCTTTCAGCTGCCCTTCTATCTAAGTCTGCCCTTATTTCTTCCAAGGGCTTAGATTTAGCTGTTGAGACCCTTTGCTTCTCTACCTAGCTAATCACCTACCAAGATTGAACAGTTTGGACACGTTTCATTCTCTATTTCTAAGACAAGAAATTTAAACATGAATTTGGCCAAGATTATGTTGTTTGGCCATCCATCAACTGTGACATGAATCAACCAACTGCACTGTTACACAAAAATATCGTCACCATGATTATTTGCAGTCAGTATGGGTCTATCGTCACTTATACTAGCCTCCTAAGCAAGTCTCAGACCTTAGCTCTTCATGTCAAGCTTTGCAAAAGAGAGAAAGACATTGAAAATCAATATTACTCTGGTTCCGCACTTTCTCCTACTTTTACCCGCGGACCCGCACCCTTTGTTCATAATACCTGCGTATCTGCACGCTTTGTCTGTAAAGGGGTGGGTGCGTACCTCTGTGAAAGTAAAAAAGGTGCAAGTTTATCCTAAAAACTCACTTTTGGGTAAATTCTAGATGTTTCTAGAAGGATTTTGACGTGGATTGTTCGCTCCAAGGTGGTTCATGCATCCCAAAAGAGAAAGAGCTAATCCCTTGATAGGAGGAGCTATCCCTTTGAAGGAGGGCTTTATCCCTTTGAAGGAGGACCTAGTAACTTCCCTCCATTGCACTATAAATTAAGGCATTGGGTCAGTTGCTAGAGAGGTTAGAAGCTGAACATTTTGAGGGTAAATGCTGATGGAATTGGGACTTCCTAGTTAAACTTGAGAGGAGAGATCACATACCTTTTGGTTTCATTGGGAAGTGAGTGAAACTCGTCAAAGTAGAGGAGACTTCTTGTCGGACCCTGGGAGGAGCTTGTACAGTATCAAGGCACAGGTTGTAAAGTTCTTCTTTATTTGAATTAATACAATCAGATTCATTTTTCTCAACAAATTGTCTTATGTGGTTTGTTTCATAATCTCCTTGATCATTATGATAAATATGCTTTATAATATTGCCTTTTCAGGTGCTATTTAATTGTTTGCTTGTTTGTGTTTGCAGAATACACTTCAAGGAAGCTCATTTGGAGTGAGGGAGCGAGGCTGCCACAAACTTGCATTGGACCCAAGGTAGGCCTAAAACACTTGTTTGCCTTTGTTTTACTTGCATGTTTAGAGAAAGATAATTTTTTATTGGCTTGCTTGTCACTAGATATCAGTAGATACTAGGAAGGTCGATCTTGTCCGCAACCTCGACTCATTCTGCGTGACAACATCCATGAATGGAGACGTATGCGGAGGCTTTTCACCATTCTGGATTACCTATCAAAATATTGGTTCTAAAAATCACTTCTTCCTCAAATTGCCAAGGGTGTTGCCTTAGATGGTGCAGTCATGGAAGACCAATCCACTTGTCATGCCTAGCATTTAGATCTGATTTATTCTTAGTCATGTTACACGATGTAAATCCCCATGCCCCTCGAACTTCAAATGCTCCCACTACTTAGAAACCTAGTGTGCATGTTGACAGTCTCATTGACATTACCTCTGCGGCCATTGTAACATAACTTAGCTTGCACATTTCCCAGTTATTTTTTGATACTGCTACTTCTACCCATTCAACTTTTCCTCCAACTGTTGCGATCAACTCTTTGCAGTCTACACAAAAACCCAGCAATAAGAATAAGAAGAATAATAAAAATACCTCTCCTTCTAAAGAGAAACTTACTATGCAACACAACCTCAAACAGAAAGTTGTCACCAAATCTGACAATGGAAAGGAAAAACTATCAAGTTCCCTTGAAAAATTTGTGCAGAGGATCACATGACATGCAAATTTCCTCATATAAAAGAATGGATGAATCTTCTTTCTCAAAAGGACACTGGCCAGACCCCTACGGTCCTACACAAGCCTTTCCCTGATCAGTAGCAGTAGCATCTTATTTCAAACCCACCACAAACCCCGCAAGGGGGCAACGAAAATTCAAACCATCCTTCCTCTAGTGAAGGATCATCAACCATTTACACCTTCGAAATGGTTGATCTTTAAACATGAGCCAAAACTTATGGAGCTTCCATCATTAATTCTTTGAACATTGCCTTGAGTCAAATCCGCGCTGCCTAATAGTATTCATATTGAAAGGCCTATAGTTTATCTTGTGATTCACCCCCCAAAAGGGTCACTTCGTCATATGACACACAATACCTCTACACATGTTTCCCAAAACTACAGTATTGTAGAATATTTGGCATAAGCACCATCAGCCATGTCTGCACTCGAAGTATTGTAAACCTATCCAGCACAACAGAAATCATTTCTTTCGTCCATTCATGGAATTGATCATCAAGATTCCATGCTAGCAATTTTTGACTTTGAGAAAAGTAAGCCTCACCTTTCCCACCAGCTTACATTTTAGGTACAAGTTATTTTGAAAGGAAGATATATCCATAGAATGGTCATTGATGAAGGTGCTTTGACATGCATCATGTCTAATTCATGTTTCCTCGCCTTGGGTTCTCCAAGCGTCACTCCACCGTCAAATTCCCTTAAATCATTCAATGGCATACATTCATCCAAAAGGATACCTTTCCAACTAACCCATCACTCTAAGGGGGAAAATGGTAATGTTGAACATTGAAGTCATAGATCGTCATCTCGACTATAATCTTCTTTTGGGTCACAGTTGGACTTATGCCATGATTTCCATTGTTTCTTCGGTACTACGCCTCATCCTCTTTCCATTGGATGGGAGAATGGTCACAATGGACCAGCTATCCTTATGTACCCTAGATTATTCCCCATTTCATAGCGGCATCATGCCCTTATTGGGTGGCATACTTGACTCTTACATCAACGTTGGTACTAGTCTTTTGAAGGGTTCCTCCTTGTTTGGTTGTTTTCCTCTCCCATCGCCTGAGGTTCCACATACGATTATATGGTCTCCACCATTACTCATGACCCAACTGATCCTTAGATCCTCCTGACCCCTTCAAACATTGACTCTTATGGAGAACAAATGCCACTTTCACCATCTGAATTGGCTTATCAAGTCATTCAATCTGCATCTGATTATTTCGTTTCTTTGGTTACGACCAACGGTATGACCTCCTCTCCCATCATGGCTCCTTCTAAAAATATCCTTAATGAATTCCTACCTACGGACGAAGTTATTCAAGAGATCATGTATTTAGAAGAGTGACCTTGGGAAACCTCTCACCATCGCACTTTGATATTTGACTCAGACGCGACATCTGTAAAAATCCTGCCTTTTGAACCACCTAATATTTTTCCCTCAATTTATACGACTATCCAAACTATGGATTCATAAGGAACTTGGGAAATCTTTCAAATACTATGCTCATCATTATCTCAATCAAAACAAGTATTGTGGAAAACATTCGGATTGGAGACTACTGCAATCCTCAGGAAATTGCTAGCTTCAACTGCCCTTTTAAGGACTTCCATGCTTTTTTCCCTTAGTATTACAAGGAAATGCTCGGCATAGCTCCTTCTGTTGTTGAGCATGAGATCAAGGAGCTCTAAATATTATTTTTATGGTATTTTTATTGCTCATTAATCAGAAAAACCTCGAGTCTCCTTCGAGCTCGTTAAACTTCCACGAAAAAGACTGAGAATTCTTTTTATGGTATTTTTCTTTCTCTTTAATCTAAAAAACCTCGAGTTTACTTCTTCAGGCTCATTAAACTTACACAAAGAAGCTCTAAGAATTAATTTTATCGTATTTTTCTTGCTCGTTAATATTAAAAACCTTGATTCTCCTTCTCTGGGCTCATTATACTACCATGAAGAAGAACGAGCATTATTTTTATGGTATTGTTCTTGCTCATTAATCTGAAAAAACCCTGAGTTACCTTCTTCAAGCTCATAAAAATCCTATGAATAAGATATGAGCACTTTCTTTTTTGGGACCTTTTCCTACTCTTGAACTACAAAAATCCCTATGTTGCCTTCTTTAGACTCGTAAAACTCCTACGAAGAAGACCTGAGCAGTTCTTTCATCCCTTTTTTCTCACTCCCTAAAATGATAAAATACATATCAATTTTTCTTCATCTGACTCATTAAAATTTTATGAAGTTCTATTGACTTTTTCTTCATTTGACTCATTAAAATTTGATGAAGAAAGGAGGTCTTGTCTATATTATAACACCTTATATTCCTATATATAGAAAGGAAGTCTTGTCATCTGTATCATCCAAAATTGTTCATTTGTGTAATTTAAAGTAGGTTCCTCCCTTGAAAAGGAAGATTTTGAAGTCATCGATCTATCTTTTCTTCTATTTTGTGAGCTGGTTGCATAACATTTGGTATTAAAGCTTTGGATTCTATGGTTTCGATACTCCAAACATGTGACCTTGGGAAAACCGTCATAACTTTATCTCTGAGCATCGGATTGAAATTTTGTAAGATGTTAAAAAAATAGGTCGGATTGTAGTTTACTGTATATCATTTTCAAGTCCGAAAGGAAAAACATTGATATGTGGCAAGGCATACAAGTCCGATTTACTAAACTAGTCTATAATCCAATCATCGTGGGAGATTTGGCATAACTCTTCCTTGAAGAATCCAATATTGATTAGACTAGTGGGGTTAGAAAGAGGACTCAAAAGGCTACTACAAGATGAAATTTCAAACCTTGGATATCCAAAATTACAAAGATACAGCATATCCAGTATCGAGCTCCTACAAAGCGAAAAAAGTGTGTAGTTTTTTTTTTAAATTTCCATAAGTTTGATTTGAAAAATTAGTTTGAAATGATTCAAAGAGCATAGTGAGGCATAATTATCATTAATTGATGCCCTTAAGAAAGAAAATGGAAACACCTAGTAAGCAACCTGAAATATCTAACATGACTCATGAAGAAGAGGAAGAAATGCAACATGATATATCAAAGTTACGAGACCAAGTGAAACAATTTTCACTCTCACAATAAGTAACAGAAGCTAAGATGGATGGTTTAAAGAAAGGCATGGAAGCTAAGATGAATGGCATGGAAGCTAAAGGTTGATGGTTTGGAAGCTAATATGGATGCAATGGAAGCTAAGATGGATGGTATAGAAGCAAAACTTAAAGGGAACATGGAAGCTTTGAAGATAGATTTGACAAAGTTGCTACAAAAAATGTTTACTAATAGTGAAAGGGTAGTAAAGGAAACTCATGATGAGAATAAAAGAAATTTTAATCATGATTTCATAGACTCTAACATTGGATTGAAGACACACCATGTTCCAAAGATAGATATGAGGAAGTTTTATGGCAAGGATCATGTAACATGGATACTATAGATGGAGCAATATTTTGATCTCCATAATGTGAAAAACACACAAAAGGTACGCATTGAAACTTTATATTTGGAACCCAATCAGTTTGTATGGTATCGATGACTTTTCTCTTGTAAAAAAATTGTCACTTGGGAAATGTTTACAGAAGAAATGATAGCACATTATGAGGATACAAAAACCAACACCTTTTTTAGCCAATTGATAAATCTCAAACAAAAGGGTTCAATGGTGGAGTACGTTGAGGACTTCCAAAAATTGAATATAAGGGTAAAATATATTCCATAAGAGCATAGAATTGATGTTTTGATAGGGCCTTTAAAGGATAACATCCAACATGAGGTTCGCCTTTGGGAACCTGATTCATTGTAGAAGACATTCAGGTTGGTGAGAAAAATTGAAAGCAAAATTATAGCAACAAGGAAGCCTACCACTCACAACTATAAAGATGGAAGTGATGTTTCCCCTAGCCTTCCACAACCTACAAGGTTAACACCACAACAACTGGAAGAAAAAAAGAGAAAAAGGGCTTTGTTATAGTTGTGATAGAAAATACATTAAAGGTCATAAGTATGCTTAGAATAAATTATTTTACATAGATTGTGAAGAGGAGGAAGGAAAGGAACAAGAAACGTCAAAAGAAGAGGATATACACCAGGAAAAAACCTTAGAGAAAGAAGAAATGAATCCAACCATATCTTGTAATGCATGGGTCAGAATTACCACTCCTCAAACTCTCAATATAGAAGGACATATCAAGAAGAAAAAGGTAATAGTGTTGATTGATTCGGGAAATACCCATAATATTTATCATTGTAAGATAGCCAAGGAATTGAATTGCTTCCTATATCCAGCACCAGAGTGTCAGGTGATGGTTTCAAATCGAGGAACCATAAATTTCTCTGGAAAGTGCCATAATATCAAGCTATCCATGGGGTAGTATGTATTATAGTCCAATTCTTTCCATTCCAATGGGTGATGTTGATGCTATACTAGTAGTCCAATGGCTACAATCTTTGGGTACGATATATTTTAATTTTCAAAACTTTTCTTGGAAAAAAAAATCAGAAGGAAAGGAAGTTGAATTAATGGGTATCACAAGGAAATCGGGAAAAATAATCAGCTCTAACGGCATGACAAATCTTCTAAAAAAAGAACAAGGAGGCACAATTGCACAATAATGTTCGCTAGGGGTTCCCACATTGAAATCATCTATTTCTCCATATCTCCAAAAAGTCTTGGACAATCATTCCAAGGTATTTGAGACTCCCAAAGGCCTCCCACCTATTCAGGATCATAAAAATGTTATTCATTTGATTCCAATAAGTGTTCCTCCAAACATCAAGCCTTACAGATATCCCTATGCCCAAAAGAGTGAAAGTGAATGTATGGTTGCAGAAATTATAGAGGCTGATATAATTCAACTTAGTCAAAGTTTTTCTTTGCTCTAGTAGCATTGATGCACAAGAAGGATGGATAATGGCACATGTGCTTGGATTATAGGGAGCTCAAGAAGCTCATTATTAAAGATAAATTTCCTATTCCTGTTATTGATGAATTATTAGATGAATTGCATGAATCAATTTACTTCACCAAGTTGGATCTCGTTCAGGTTATCATCAAATCAGAATGAAGACTGAAGACATTCTGAAAACAGCATTTAGAACTCATGAGGGTCATTATGAATTTTTGGTCATTCCATTTGGCCTTACTAATGCACCTTCTACATTTTAAGGTTTGATGAATTTCATTTTCAAACCCTTCCTTAGAAAATTTGTGTTAGTATTTTTTTATGATATACTAATTTACAGCAAGTGTTGCAAGGATCATGTTCAACATGTTGATAGGGTGCTCAAACTATTAGAGGAGAAACAACTATATGTAAAAACCTCCAAATGTTTCTTTGGAGTACAAGAGGTGGAATATATGGGTCATATTGTATCTCATGAAGGTGTTAAGGTAGATCCTAGCAAAATTAAAGCCATTAAGGAATGGAAAATCCCCGCATCCATAAAGCATCTGTGAGGATTTCTTTGGTTGACATGGTATTATCGCAAGTTTGTTAATAATTATGGGAGAATAATAGCACCTCTAACAACATTATTGAAGAAAGCTGCATTTTCATGGACTCTAGAAGCAACGAAGGCCTTTGAACATCTTA
Source organism: Pinus taeda (assembly GCA_000404065.3). Taxonomy (NCBI): domain Eukaryota; kingdom Viridiplantae; phylum Streptophyta; class Pinopsida; order Pinales; family Pinaceae; genus Pinus; species Pinus taeda. The sequence continues at coordinate 92,968 of APFE030626475.1, forward strand.
AAGAGGCAATGTTCCAAGCACCATTCTTAGCTACGACAGACTTCACAAAAAAAATTATTGTGGAATCTGATGCCTCAGAAAATGGAATCGTTGTTGTTTTACAAAGGAAAGTATTTACACAAAGCTTTTTATGAGAAGGAAATGTTGGCAATACTACATGCACTTAAGAAATGGAGACCTTACCTAATGGGAAGACACTTCAAGGTAAAAACAGATCATGATAGTCTTAAATACTTTTTAAAACAAATATTATCTTCATAAGAGCAGCAAAAATGGGTCACAAAGACGTTGGGCTATGACTTTGAAATCATCTACAAAAAATGGAAGCAAAATGTTGTTGCAGATGCACTCTCAAGGAAGGATGAGGATGTGGAAGCATTGCTTTGTGCCATTTCTATTATCCAACCAGATTGGATAAATGAAGAAAGGGATGAATGGAAGAATGACGAAGAAGTGTGGGCACTCATTCAAAAGTTACAAAAAGATCCCAGTACATATGATAAATTTAGCTAGAAAAATTATTCGTTATGGTACAGAGGTCACTTATACCTCTGTAAGAATTCCCAGCTCAAACAAAAGATTCTTATGGCATTTCGCACCTCTCCCTTAGGAGGACACTTGGGATTTTTAAAAACTTACCACAGGGTTAAGAAGGAATTTTTGGGATGGCCTTAAATCTGATATTCAAAGTTTGTGGCAGAATGTTTGGTTTTCCAATAAAATAAAGTTGAAACAATTAAGACCCTAGGTCTATTACAACCTTTATCCATTCCAAGTCAATGTTGGGAGGAATTTTCAATGGATTTTATCAAAGGTTTACCCAAGTCCGAAGAAAAGAGTGTCATCATGGTGGTAGATGATAGACTTACCAAGTATGCACACTATTGTGCATTATCTCATCCATTTAGAGTCAGTACAGTTGTTAGCATTTATGCAAACAATTCAAAAGCTACATGGAAACCCAAAGATTATTGTAAGAGATAGAGATCCAATTTTCATTGGAAATTTTTTGACAGAATTATTTTCTTGTCTGGGTACTCAGTTAGTTGATAGCTCATCTTATCATCCTCAATATGATGGGAAAAATGAGATAGTAAAAAAATTTTGGAAGGATATATTCATTACCTTATATCTGATAAACAGACACAATGGGTCAAATGGTTACCTTTGGCTGAATGGTGGTATAACACTTCCTACCATATTGTAGCAAAAATGACCCCATTTATGGCACTTTATGGATATCATCCACCGTCCATCACATCATATTTAAGAGAAAATTCTAAGGTTCAAGCAGTGGAATAACACATCAAGCATCAACAACAAGTTCTCCAACTCTTAAAGGATAACCTCACTTTGGTGTAGAATAAAATGAAACAACAAGAAGATCAGCATCGTATCGAAAAAAGTTTTGATGTAGGTGACTGGGTATTTCTACAGTTACAACCATACAAACAAATGTCCCTCAAGAGAGCTAAGAAGGATAATAAATTATCACCAAAGCATTATGGTCCATACAAGGTGTTGCAAAATATTGGTACTAAGGCATACAAATTGGATCTTCCTGCACCTTCCTAAGTGCACCCATTTTTCCATGTTTCATGCTTAAGAAGGTTATAGATGACAAGTTCTCAGTTCAAAAAATATTGCCAGAACTTGAAGATGAAGGAAAAATCATATTGGAACCTGAAGCAGTCACATAAACAAGAACTTGATAGCTGCAAAATCGATCAATTTCAGAGTATCTCATCAAGTGGAAGAACTTACCCATTGAAGGTTCCACATGGGAGGATGAGAATTTTACACAGAAGAAAACATAACTACTCAAGCGTTGAGGACAACACTTTTCTGAAGGAGAGGGGCATGTTAGGTCCTTAGAATACTTAGTATTGGTAGTGTAGCCCCTTATTGTTATTGTTGTGCCCATATTGTCCCCATATTGTTATTATTGTGCCCCACAGAAGCCCACTATTGTTATTATTATGCCCTTATATTATTATTGTTATGTCAGCTCTAATTATATTGTGACCCCTTAGACTCCTATATATTGAAAGGAAGTATTGTCATTTGTATCATCCAATAATTTTTCATTTGTGTAATGTAAAGGAGGTTTCCCCCTCGAAGAGGCTGATTTTGAAGTCATTGATCTATATTTTCTTCTATTTTGTGAGCTAGTTTCATAACAGATGATTATGGTTATGACATTAAGGTATGAGTTAATATATTGTGATATTATATTATACTAATCTAGACTAACTGTGCATATGTGATTATTATGCTTGAATGACAATTGTTTATGAGCTTATGAGGTGAACATGTTAGCTAGTTATTGTGATGGATATCATGACCTTATTTATGTTTGAGTTGATGTGTTGTGAAATTATATCATGCTGATCTAGATTGATTGTATAGATAAGATAGCCTCTCCTGCAATACATTAAGGTATGATTTTTCTTATGTCATCTATTTGGTGTTTGAATGTTTGATTATGTCGTTTATTTGGTGTTTGAGTGTTTGGTGTCTATTATGTTGTCTATTTATTGTCTGAATGTTTGATTACTTGCATGATATGATTATGTGTGTCTAAGATTGCATGAAGGAATGATCTTGTTTTAAGATGGTTGTACTAACACATATGTGTTGAGACAACATATATGCACTTTGTTAGCCTCACTCTCACATTAAAAACAATTATAATTTCAAAAACATTAAATTAATTAAAATCATTAAAGTTGGATTTAATTCCTGACTTTCTAGATTGGGTTTGTTCCTCAAAGTTAGGAGTTAGTTTACATCTAGTTGGTTGAGATATTCTCTCCAACTGGTTAGGCTTCTAGATTAGTGTGTGGTTGAGATATTTGCTCAACCAAAGTGTCCAATATACACGCACTATCTTGAGACAATATCCTCATTTATTTATATTTGTATGGTAAAAATTATTTTAATATGGGGTGAGGAGTATAATACAGAGAGGCTCTGAGGCCTTTTCCACCATATCTATGTTGTGTATATGCCTGTGATAATTTTATTAATGTTTCTATAATCTCCTTCACGTGGTATCAGAGCAAGGATGTGCTTTTGAGTGTGACTGGTGTGAGAAACTATGGACTATGGATATGTGATGGTTGAAGTTGTGCATGTGACTGCATGGATCGTGCCGTTTTCCATTGCGTTGAGCAGTTTGTGGAATTCCAGTGTGGTTGCGCTGAGAACAGAGAGGGATTAACTTTGTGCTAAGAAGAGAGCATAATCGTAAGCATGAAACTTGAGGATAGCTTGGGAATAAGGGCATGAAGACAATAATTTTTTGCACAACATTGGACAAGGCTTGTGTTTGGACTGAAAGGCATGCAACTGAGAGTTGCAGATACTACTTCCACTAGACCATTGTTCCAACAAATTCCTTACCCATCCCCTAGTGTTTTTCTTCGAAAAATGTTGAAATTGATGCACAACAAAGAAAAAAATGCATGAAGTAATTGTGCCGATAGAGGAGCCTAGAGGACCTATCTTCCCATGCATTTTAGATAGCTTGTGGATGCTTGTGTGCTGCAGTGTTGATCGTCAGTGTATAGACAGCTTAGAACAACCAAAGTTGCAAGCAGACCACATCGGTTTAGACTTGTTGTTGAAGATTCCTAGGTGCACCAGTTAAGTTTGAATTTTCCTGTAGCATGTGGACCTTGCAGCAGATTCACCGAAAGAAAAAAACGAGTCGTGAGGCTCTAAATATATTTGCCCATGGATGTTTCCTATATTCTTTTTATTTTTCTGCTGATTTTATTGCTCATAACCCTATGATCAAAATTGTGTACAATTCAGTCAATCCTCGACCCAAGCTTGTTGTATTGGCAATAGATTCTTCGATGCAAACTCTTACAGCATGATGCAGGGATTTAAGATCACATTAACATGTTCCCTGGATTTGGTACAACATCGATGGATGTTACATGGTAGCTCCAAGGTCTGTCTATTCTTTGATTTTTTGAGTTTGACTTATTTTGTGCAGTGAAGAATATATAAATTATTTTTTGTACAATGTTTTCTCCATGTTGTTTCAATGATAAGTCCATTCGAGAATTGTATATGGACATCGTGGATATATTCATCCATTGAAGAATATATGAATTGTTTTTTGTACAATTTTTGCTCCATGTTGTTTCAATGACAAGTCCATTGCAGAATTGTGTATGGACATCATGGATATATTCATCCATTTTTTGGCATTCATCAGTCCACTGAGAAGCCAAAACAAGATCTTTTTCTAAATCCTCATAGCTCTTAAAACTCTGCAACATGCTGCAAAGGAGCTTATGACATCTCATTAATTTGTTTGAATTCCCATTTTTTTCTTGTGGCAATTTTGTTGAGTAGAAGTGAGCGTGGAGCAATCCACTCAAGAGGAGATGATGAGTGGTTGTTTTTGGGTGTGATATATCACCTATTACGAAGCCACCAAAAATATTTTTTCTACTGTAGGTTTATACATAAAAGTGTTCACTGGAGTTGAATACGTAATCTCTCATCTGGACAATTTACATGAGATGGAGCGCTGGAAAAGTTTGGGGTTGAAGACAGCGTGTTATTGAGGTAGTTTCCAAGGTCACCAAACATCCCGTGGCATTTATTCCTTTCATATTAGGACCAAGAATCTGCATTGGTATGAATTTCTCCCTCTTCTAGAGATTTTCTTTTGTTCTATCGTCTTGGTACGCCCATGCACCTGCTCAATATTTTAGCATAAACCTATAGCACAAAGCACAATTTTTCTGTGAATAAACCACTATGAATACAAATATTTCCTAAAAAGCGTACAAAGGCCACCCATCTCCTTTTCAAGACCATTGATCATGGTTGTTTGCATGGAAAACTAGTGAATACATCGAAAAGGTTATTTCACCTTTTAAAATGACTTTATGGAACCTTAAAAAGGAAGATCATTAAGGTTTTTTTTTGGGGAGTAATAAAGTTGTAACCAAAGTTTTTTATTTTATGGAATGAGAAGGTGAAATTAATTTTGTGAATTTCGAGTGATATGTGAATATTCTTAAAAGGGAAGTTCATTGTTGAAATCATTCAATTTTGAAGACATATTTCTTCAAGGGTTGTGAGTTTGACATTATCATTGCTTGTAATAAGGTTGATGTTTTTAAAGTTTTTTTGGAGAGATAAAATGCATTAAAATTTTTACTTTGGAGTGATAAGTAGTCATTGTCCAAAGTCAAGAAAAATTTAGAAGTCCTTGATCTATAAGTGCTTGTGTATGAAAATGAGAGTAATGCATGTATCATAAAAAAGGCCATTGAAAAGAGAATCGAACATTGTATCAAGCATAATAAAGATATCATTTTTTTGGTGATTGTGTCCTAGATCTACCCGAAATTGAATAAGGGTACCTTAGGTACATCAGGAGTACATTTGTGATGGCACATGCTTTTCTAGATTCTTGATGTTGCTTATTTTTTGTGTCTAGTTTTGACGTTATCTTTGTAGAAAGATACACGTGGAGTACATAACAAATTAAAAAAATGCATGCACATAATAAATTATCTTCAAGTTCATGTAATCAAACATACATAAGCAAAGTACAAGAAATTAAGAAGCTGCAACACATAATCAAAGATATCAAGTTGTCAAGATCAGTATTCAAAAAATGTTTCTACATCAACATGCAATTCAACATCATTCACTCAAGGCAATAAAGTCAATGAAGTTGTCATTTACATCAACTTTTGGACAATGCACTTGCAATATTTTTTGTAAGAGTCAACTCAAAACAAAATAGTAACTTGCAAATCATAATTTGTAATCAATTTGAGTCAAATTGTAAGGGTGAATTCTTGGTTGAAACCGACACTTAAGCTTTGAATTGATAAAAAGTCAATTAAGTCAAGTGAATCCATTGTTTTCAACTGAGTCATCAAATTCATTTGAACCTGTCATCAAATCATTGTAAGAATTTTCTTGGGTACATATTCGATAGTATTCAACACCCTTATTTTGAAAATAAGCTCAATCAAGTGAGCAAGTTCAAGTGAGTACAAAGTGCAAGTGAACAAGTTCAAGACATCAATAAAGCGTGATATTCAAGAAACAATCAAGCAAGCATCAAGCGAGAAAGTTCAACTCTAAATCAAGCGAGCGTGAAAGCAAGCAACTGTGAGTTCAAACAATCAATTGTTAACACAAGTTCAAGCGAGCATGCAACAATCAACCAAACATCAAGCGAGCGAGTTTAACTCTAAAGCAAGAAAATGTGATATTCAAACAAAAATCAAGCAAGTTAAAATCTACAACAAGCAAGCGTGATTTCTAGTATTCAATTATTCAAGTGAGAATGAATCAAAGAAAACAAGTTTAACCAAGCAAGTTAGAGATATCAAGAAAATACAAAAGCAAGCAAGTGTGAAGTCGATTGAATCATTCACAAAGTTCAAGCGAGCGTGAAGTTGGTTGAAGCATTCACAAAGTTCAAGCGAGTGTGAATTCAAGCAAGTTTACGTGGAGAAAAACATTCAGTTGTTACATATTCTTAACAATCTGATCCTATCAACTGTTGGAGACATTGTGAAAATTAGTAAAGAAACTCTTGTTGATATTTCAAAGCATCTACACGAGGCACATGCTACAATTTAATTTATTCAACTTGAGTCACAATTACAATGAGATGAGTTGCAAAAGATGAGTGATGCTTCATTCAACCATACAGATGAAGATAAAAATGATGATTCCAAATCACTCATCCAAACAACTTCAAGTGTAGAATTTGTCCATGATCTAGTTCAAATTTCTTCTTACAATCCAATTATCAAGAAATGGGAAGAAATCCAAAGCAACCAAAATTGACATGGATTAGGATATGACAAAGATGACAATGAATTTCATATCCTAGATTATTCAAAGCCAATCAAGTTCATCAGTGCGGGATTTCTTGATCGAGTAACATCAGAAAACCATAACAAATTTGAAGACAAAACCAAATGAAAACATTGTCAAAGAATAGGTCATATGGAATATCATTGTTTTGATCTCCATCCTTGTCACCATTATGGCAAGTAAAATCACTCATCATAAAAATGTTGCAAACAAAACCAACCAGCCAAATTGAAAACTAATTATGCATGCATTGATCCTTGGGAATGGTCATCAACAGTAAAACAATTGTATAAGTTTTACCATAGAATTAAATCTCACCTATTGCAGCCAACAGTCAAATCAAGATGGTACTCTCATGCACCTGAAAGTGGGAATACGACAATGACACTCTCCTACACCTAAAGGGGGGGAGTTCAAAAATCAAATGCAGATGCTTGTATCTCCTTTCAACTGACAAAGGGGCGAAATGATAATGTAATTGAACATGGTTTTCAGACTGAAAGTTTCGACAACATCAACAATATCAACCAGTGGGCATCATCATCAAACCATCCAGTGGGCATCATTAACAATTCAATCAGTGGGCATCATCACCAAATCAGCTAGTGGGCATCATTAACAAATCAACCAGTGGGCATCGTAAAATTATTCAGTGGGTGGTCATCATCAACAAATTCACTAATGGGCAGTTAACATCAAAGTAGCCAGTGGGCAGTTTCGACATCAACAAATTCGCTAGTGGGTGTTATCAACATTTTGTCAGTGGACAAGAAATTGGGATGTTGATTAAAAACAAAGGATAGATGGATTATTTTTCATCTTGGCACCTGATGGAGTTTTCAAGTAATTTTAGTAAATGTAATAGACTTGCAACTGATTCATGTTCTCCTCAAATTGGAGTTTTTTCAGCATCCAATTTTGGCAGATTTTCAGGCAGTTTTTCATTGAGGATCAACAGTTTCAACATGAGGACTTGGAGGTGGTACTAAGTTCTTACTTTGGACTTATCATTGAGGGGGGTAATGTTAGCCTCACTCTGACATTAAAAACAATTATAAGCCCAAAAATATTAAATTAAATAAAATCATGAAAGTTTTATTTAATTCCTAAATTTCTAGATTGGTTTTGTTCCTCAAAGTTAGGAGTAGATGCACTATCTTGAGACAATATCCTCATGTATTTATATTTGTATCATAAACATTATTTTAATATGGTGTGAGGAATACAATACAGAGAGGCTCTGAGGCATTTTCCACCATGTCTATGTTGTGTATATGTGTATATGTCTGTGATAATTTTATTAATGTTTATTTAATCTCCTTCACACTTGAGTGTAAGTAGGTGCTAGTTGTAGTAGTATGAGTAATGATTGTTAGTTGATTATGACATGGTTTTTAGTCTTGGAAACATTTGATTTCAATTAATATACATGATGTTTTGATCCTTGGAACATGTGGCTGACATATGTAAACAGTTGTAGGGAAACATGCTTGGTATTAGCATGAAAAGATAATAGTTGATTTGTTTATATAAATATCCATTGGGTGATGTGATAGAATATAGTAAGACTCAATTGCAGAAAGGTAAAAGGTAAAATAAGGCAATTAGGTCAGAATTCCCTTGGTTATGTTTAGAAACCACAATTCCAAACGAATGAGTGATTTGCATACGGGGAGTCTTCTTAACCTTGATTTTGTCTGACATTATGTGGATATGTGTTATATTCATGAACATGTGTTTGGCAGTTATATTAGCTACTTTCTAGTTATAGCTAGATCTGTCAAGGGAATTGAAGTCCCTTGAGAGATAATATATGTACATGTTCAGTTACAAGGCAACATGCTTGGAATATTAAGGTAAGGTAATTGGTATATTGTATATTTGTTTATGCACTGACAACAAGGAAAATTTTAAGAACCCCCCTAAATTTATAAATATAATAAATGGGCGAATCTCCATGGTATATAGGAAAAATGG
>APFE030626475.1:111794-125720 GCA_000404065.3 Pinus taeda
TGCGAGGGCGCCCGCCCACCGTCGTGCATGCCTACCCGGGTCGTGCCCACCGCTCAACCGCCGTGTGAAGGAGTGTTTTGCCCGTCGCGCACTTGCCCAAGTTGCGAGGGCGTTACATGGAGTATGCCCTAAAACTGCTTATGCTTGGCTAAGAGCTCCTCTTCCTTGGACATAAAGAAACAAGTTAATGACCCAAGACCCAGAGGCATCTCGCAAGAGTGAAACACTGCTCCCTTCCAAGTGGCGTGGTTTTTCCTTGAATGACAATGATTTGTCAAACTAACATTCGTGGTCAGTAGCTAGAGATGGCTGTCCTCACTGTTAGTTTGACAAAACTGAGTTATGATAAGTTTTCCCAACTTTTGAAAAAAAAACATCATAGTGATAAACCTAAGCCTTCTTCCTTATTAAGATTTATATACAACATTTATATACGCAATCAAAAACAAATCCCAACGTAGTAATATTGCCCTTTTTCCATTATACATACCACAGGCTTGAATGTTGGTATTGGGTATATACATTATATGTTTCGTACGAGAAAATCAATGGTTTTAATTCACACTGTTAACATTTCAATTCAACTTTATAAACATTATACTGGAAATAAATGGAAGCGAGGTTCTGGACTGGAATACTCTTGAATGCATCCACCAACAGATGTCTAACTGCATGACCGGCAAGTGGACTTCTTTCACTGTTGGATGTTTGTGGAAGATCTAACGATCACGAATGGTCCAGACTACATTAGGAAAAGTAATCCTATGCTGCTCCCCGCTCACTTCGACAAATTTGCTTGGCTCAGTGTGCGAGATCCGCTTTGCAACTGGTTTGCCTTTCCTTGCAGTCTGGCGTTCCCTTCTTTCATTTGCAAACTGGTGGGTTACTTTTACCTCTTTGAACTCAGTCCTGTAGTTCATTCCGGTCCTCCTTCCGGTTGTTGAAATTATACTTTCAACTGCAGCGTACCTTTCCTAAAAACCGTTGAGCCTTCCCGCACGGCTTTTTCACGAGTTGGTGGTTTTTTCTCAAATGGCAGCGATAATGTACACCATATGACACATAGATCAGCGGTTTTTGGAAAACAACTATTTTCCGGAAGCGTAAACTTCAGCGGAAAAGGCTACGCGATATGGTTTGACAACCGTCCAATGAAATCAACGGTTGCGTACATGCTTGCACCATGACATGACGTGAAGTGCAATTCTAGTTGACCGCTGGTTTTTTGTTAGCAAAGTAATTTAATGAAATTCAAAGCGATTCGTAGATTGTTGGTAAAGGTTTAAATTATATTGTTTTTTATTTTACGGGAGTATGGCTCAAGTAACTTGTAATATCATATATGTTCAGTATTTTTGTTGAATTGGTCATGCGAGTTATTTTTGTTGAATTGGTCATGTGAAACTCGCAGGAACGCGAAAGGAATTTTTGTAGTTAGTGGAAATGTAAGGGAGACGCATCAGCACAAATGTACACAGCAGTGTGTTAGATTTTTTCAGCAGAAAGAGGGTGTTTTGTTTTACCCACAGCAGTGTAGAATTTGAGATACAGAATAATTTTTTTTTGGAACTGAAGTGTTTTTGGAGAATCTTTCTGTGAAAAGAAGAAATTTGTAACAACATTTGTTTTTATTAATGAATACAAAGTTTTATTGTGCATGTGAAAAACTCTACTGTTCCAAGAAAACAATTTTTAGCTTCCCTATGTTAAGATCCTGAGTTAAAGAAAACAGAACATTATCCTCTGTGCATTGTTGTTTGGAATTATCAGAAATTCCCAACACCGGTTTCCTTGACGGGTTTGGGAAAATGCCATTGTAGGTTGGCAATGCTACCTTGCCCTTTATGATGATTAAGGTTCCTATAGAGCCATGGTTTCACTGCGGGCTTGGTAACCTCCCTTATAGTTTGTCATCGTTCAATTCAGAGATTATTCTTAATGCTAGAGGGTTTGCACTGCTCTTAAATTCATTTCAAGTTCCATTCTAGTTTAAAGGCCACTTGACAACATTACCCTTGCATAAGTAAGTTGTTGCACAACCTAAGTATTTCCTCTGTGTTTTTCTATTTCACTGAGGTATTCTCATGATTTGATTTACTAATATCATTCCATTTTGGTTTTTTGCCAGGCTTGTTGGTGGCTGGTTGGTTTGAAGCTTGTCGACCTTCGACGATAATGCAACTGGACTTCCAGGTGTTGGCTTTAAATACCGTTTCCTTATGGTTTCATTTGCTATACCTCAAACCTTGTTAACCATTTCCAGGGTATTCTTTCCAAACAATTGAATGTTGCTATTAAGGTTTTCGAGGGTTTTAATATATAACATTATTCAGAGTTTTGGCATATAATATTATTCACGGTATGTCTTTGGCCTTTTGCTATGTGAGTTATGTACCTTCCAGCGTATCATTTCTTAATTTGCTAGGGGTTTTGTCTTGAACAATCACATGCTTTCATTCGATTGATTTATGTACCTTCCAGCGTATCATTTCTTAATTTGTGTTTAAATATAACTAGGGATTTTGTATTGAACAAGCACATGCTTTCATTCGATTTAGTTACAGGTATCTATTTTTAAATCGAAAGAGGTTTTTCTGTAGTTTATTCTGTCTTCTCGAATTCCTCATGGATCTGTAATTGGTTTACACAGTAAGAAATTAGCCCTTATTCATTGCAGAGATTATGGTGCTGGCGAGTATGATTTCTTTTCGGTTCTCTTTTCTTCTTCTCGAAACATCAGAATGTTACACAAAGAGACTTTTTCTTTCTGTCATTAGTCAGACCAGGGTTTTGATGTGTTTGTCAGTTGTAAATAAAGGCTCTTTTCCAACAGTTCAGTAAATTCCTCTAGGGGTATCCTATACCCAGACCTCAAGACTCTCTAGTCGAGTGTGGTACTATACCTTTCAGAAGCAGCATGAGACTTCATTGTCTCTCTTTTCAGCTCAAGAACCAGAGTAGATCATTACTCTGCTTGATTCCAAGAACCATAACAGGTTCCAGTTCCTTGTTTCTTCATATCCTCCAGTCTATGCGACTATCCTCGGACTCCCCTAGGGGCTTCCCCCTTCACTCTGGGAAAGAAGAAGGAAACTGATGCGTAACTGACTCCAGCTTTATGGACATGATTAGAAATCATTTTTTTTATTATTATTACTATTCTTGGGTCAGAACTATGACCTTCATAACATTATTTCATCAGTATCAGTCTCGACTTTTCCTTAACGTACAATTAAAAAAAATCAACCATTCGCACTTACTAACTATGTAAAGTCAAATAACAATAACTTTTCGGTAATAACAAACATTATTCGATGCGTCCGGGTGTTACATAAAGCTTTATACACCTGACTTGTCATCCTTATTACCTATTACAGTATCTCATTATGTTTGGTGGAAGAATATTTTTACTGCTACACCTAATCCCACCACACCTGTCACATTATTACCAGTATCTCATTAAGTTTGGTGGAAGAAGATTTTTACTGTGACACTCAATCCCACCACACTTGTCACGTTAAATTTTAAGGTGTAAAAACAATATATTTACACTTCCATTGAGATAAAATTTTGAAGATATATTTATATTTATCATTTTTATATTTTTGTTTTCCCAAAATGTAATGGTCAAACCTATTGAGAATGGTGATCCCTTATTAATCATTTTTAATGTGAATAATCATAACTAGCTATTATTTAATTTGGGTTATATTAACATTATTATTTAAACAAAACTATTTATAAGAAAATGAGTTGAATTTATATATGTTTTTATTTTCATATAATTTAGTGGTTAATTATTAGTGAGAATAGTCATTTAATGGACATGAACCTTGTGTATAAACATAGCTTGCTCTTATTTTTGAAGAGTGTTGTTGTTAATTTATTACTACTACTATTATTATTATTATTATTAGAGTAACTAAATTTCACACCTATCAAATGTTTTTAAATTTGGGTTATTCATTTATTTACAAACCAAATATTTTGTTAATAAAAAAGTTTCGGAATAAATCACATTGAGAATATTTGATCGACACGTTTTGAACCAACCACTATGGTTCATCTTCAGAATCAGATGTTATTTTAATGAAATTAAAATCTCTCAATAAAAAATAATTAAAATGTTAGCAGTTCATAATCCAACCATAGTAAAAGCAACGAAAAAAGTTAACTAGCTTATAAATGAATTTACAGCATTGACAAAAGTTAACTAGTGTTAATATCGAAATGAATTTATAGTGTTGCTAAAAGTTAACCAGCTCTAATGTCGAAATGAATTTATGCACTGCAATCACTAGTCATGGTTTCACGAATCATGTCCTCCAATTCATTGGCCCCCACAATTTTTAGAGACTGCACCTATGACAAAAAAATAAAAAATAAAAAATATGATGCAATGATGTAATATATTTTTTAATCGAATCACTTTATTTCCATGCCAAACATTATAATCTCAAAATTGGTCAAATGAAATGTGTGTGATGACATAAGTGAATGTCTTGATGGAAACAACAAATATTTTAATTCAAAATCTCCAACAAAACTAATTCCAAGGCTCTCATTAAATGTACTAATACACATGCATCAAAACTGGCCAAATTAAATGTGTGTGATTACATAAGTAGAATGTGTAGCGAATGGCTTGATGGAAACAACAAATATTTTAACGGAACTGATTCCATGGCTCGCATTAAATCTACTAATACACATGCATCTTTCTTGGATTCCATTCCCACTTGATACATTTTGTTTTTTATTTTATTTTTTCCGCTTTGCACCCTGGGTGTACCCCTGGGTGTTATTATTAGCAATATAATTTTCCAACTGAACCAACCCAAGAAAAACTTGAATTTCAAAGTCACTCTGACTATGATGTACAAATCATAAATCAACATCAATATGAGTATGATCATTTTCCAACAAGAACATCTCAACCACGTGGAATTTCAAATTTACAGACCAAACATGACTTAAATTTAGAATTTCATTCCAATTCCAAATTCACATTGATCGTGAAGCAAACAATGGATGAAAATTGATTTTTCAAAATGTTTTTAAATTTAAGTTTTACCAAAATTTATAAAATATTATTTACTTTTTATTATTACTCTTCTATAAATTCAATCAAATATAAAATACAACACTCACTACACTATGAAATTATAAAATCTACTCTCCATTATAAAATAATAAAACTACATTTTATTTGAAATAAATCTAAATGTGTTATTTTTGTTTGACAAAAAAATATTAAAAAATACAATAACATTCATAAAATTGCAGGGATGGTACCATGATATTGTCAAATGCATCATGAATATATTAGCAACACAATTTTATAATCAACCCACAATTGTAGTGGTAAGATACAAACGCATTATGTAAACAACTACCATCTAAAATTATATATACTGGATGCAATTATATTTATATATACAAAAAGTGGTTTTAATTAAAAATTATAAATAACTTTACTAGTTATAATTGAGCATTCACCCCGATTTTATCCCATTATATTATTTATGATTGAAAATTTACACCAGCAAATAAAATAAGTTAGGATAACACAAATTGGGGGAAAATAATTTCTCCAAATTTGACAAGTACACCATGTGATAATAAAAACGATATGTTCAATATAATATGAAGTCAATATAATAATATTAATGAAGAAGTTTCTAGGAATTGTCAAACTTCATGTCACTTCATTTAATATTTACTTCATGTTACTTCATTTAATATTTATTGTGTTTGTAGTATTAAGTTTTAGTTGCATTATAAGGTGTCTAGTTTAATTTTATTTTATTTAATATTTTCTATATTTATAGTTTTTTTTTATATTGTAATTAACATGTGTCTACAAGAATTTTTTCTTCTATTTTTCAAAAAAATATAATTTTTTTTTATCTTTCTAGTTTTGGTTTGGGGTTTCTACATGTATTTATATAAGTTTCTATTTTACCAATTTTTCATAGTCTTTTATTTTAATTTTCTATATTTAAACTACGCAGCAGGTTGTTTGGGGTTTCTACATGTATTTCTATAAGTTTTTATTTTACCAATTTTTCATAGTATTTATTTTATTTTTCTATATTTAAACTAGGGAGGTACTCACTACTATATGGTTTGTTTAAAGGCACTTTGTATAAAAGGTCTATGAATCTTGTAGAAGTTTATTATAATTTATAATTTAACGTGTGAGGATAAGAAATTTTAGTTAGTGGGTTTATTTAAAGGCACTTTATTTAAAAGGTCCATGAAGCTTGTAGAAGTATATTAAAAAAAAAAAATCTAGTAGAAGTTTATTAAAAGTTTTTGAGACTTTATAAAGATGTAATAGGAACGTTGAAGGTTTATAGAAAGTTTTATAAAGCAATTTTTTTTAAAGAGAATTAAAAAAAAAAAAAATATATTCTTGGAAAGAGAGTTCAGGGTTTTGTAAAGATCTATGAGTTTGCAAAATGATTAGGTTTTTCACGCATGATACTATTTTGAGTTCATGAAAAAATATTTACTCCTACATGTGGATCCAACAAGAGTTCAGGGTTTTGTAGAGATCTATGAGTTTGCAAAATGATTAGGTTTTTCACGCATGATACTATTTTGAGTTCATGAAAAAATATTTACTCCTACATGTGGATCCAACAAGATTCAAGTGAAGTATTAGTTTTTCAAGTGTGAGTTAGCGGGAGTTGTGTCAAGTTTAGATGGAGTTTTCAAGATTCAATATTTAGTAAGCGTGGTCCTTATATGCTTGTGGTTGGGTCATTATGAGATGTATGAGGACAAAAGAGCCAAGAGCCATAGCTCAGTAATTGTGTATGTGAGAAAGTTTTTGATGAATAAAAATATTGTGTTTGTGTGTTAATTTAATTTTGTTTAACTCTTCTCTAACTTTCCATCACTATTGGAAAGAAATTTTGGGAACACAAGTGGGAGAAGAATGACACTTACTCTCTAAATTTTGATGAGCATTCATGCTTTGAGAAGGCTTCCTCATTTATCTGAAGTTAGTCATTCTATCAAGTAGAATGTACTCATTCCTATTAAAAAAAAAATCTAACATTTACTTTGTATCATCATGATTGTAATTGTTTGTATATATTGCGAGAAAAGTTGCACGTTTTAGACTTGGACGAAGAGTTGAACAGGTATTGGGGCTCCTTAAGCTGCTCGAGCAATGATTGGACAGGAATTATCGAGACACGAGTGGGAGACTCATCACACTTTCTCTCTAAATTTTGATGAGAATTCATACTTTGAGAGGCTTTCCCTTTGAGGAAAACAAATAGACATTCACAGGATGCTTAAAGAAGTATGTGATTATTGTTAGAATTAATGGCGAAATATATTTTATGAGGGATTTAGTTCATTAGTTAGTATTTCTTTTATTAAGATTTAGTTCCTATTCATTTGGAGTTTTTTCTAACTTCCCAATTTGAGTGTAACTTATATATATTCATGTGTAATGAAAAGAGTGTAGAACTTCTGCCAATGGCATTCTCCAAGTGTAGTCTCTCACTTGAGAGCTGCCCAACTTGATCAAAAAAGTTTGATTCTTCAATTTCTATCATGGTATCGGAGCTGAGCTGTGGGTTTGAGAGGGCCTGCAAATCCCTCAGTGGGGTGTTTGTGGAATATCGCAATTGAAGACCGCAGACCGAGTGATCTGGTCCTTGGTGCATGCAGATCAAGTGATCTGACTATTGACTATTGGTGGTTGTAGATCAAGTGATCCGGCTGCGTGTTTGAGCGTCGAGTGCCGAAGTGATTAACGTTGTTTAGTGAGCGCTGAGTTAGCTAGATGTTGTTTGATAGATCTAGGCTTCCTCAATCAACCATCATGGACTCTGCTAGGATGTCGAGCCAAGGAGGCCACTTTTTATCAGGAGGTAACATTCGTTTGGTTTGGGCGAGCGATAACTGTTTAATCGAAAGGAAGGTTGTCCACCGTTGATTGCATCCAAAGCTGCGTACAGGCCTGCAGCAAACACATTGCCTGAAGTTTTTGGTTGACCACCAGTAAAACATAAATGAAATTAATTGTGTTCGTAGAGTATTGGTAAAGAGTTTTGATTTTAATGTTTTTTATTTTACGGAGGTATGGGCATAGTAAAAACTATTTATGTGTTATGTTTTTTTTTCATGTATTGTATATGCATTGGAATGTAAGGGAAGCAGAGCGCATAGAAAAAATATACACACAGCATTGTTGTTCGTTGGAAAAACGAAGGGGAATATGCAATAAGAAACAACGTAAATATATCATGTTTTTTTTTGGGTTGAAAATGAAATGTAATGTGCTCCAACATATGTATTGAAGAATTTTTTTTTACACAACAGTGAATGTAATTTTCTATAGTTGAAGATTGTTCTTACAACAGTAAATGTAAAATAAATTTTTACACACAGTAGTGTAAAATTTCTAAAGGAGACAGAGTAATGTTTTTTGTTGAAATGTTCTTGGTGTAATCCCTCAGGCAGAGGAAGAATATTCTTGTA
Source organism: Pinus taeda (assembly GCA_000404065.3). Lineage (NCBI taxonomy): Eukaryota > Viridiplantae > Streptophyta > Pinopsida > Pinales > Pinaceae > Pinus > Pinus taeda. Next base: position 120,300 of record APFE030626475.1, read on the forward strand.
ACAAAAGTTTTATTTTAATGAATACAAAGCTTTTGTCGGTGTGTGTAATACTCTGTTCTCAGAAAACAATTGTAGCTTCCCTGTGTTAAATATCCTGTGGCAGAAAACAGAGTATTACTCTCTGTTCGGTGATTTTGTTTTGGAATTTACCAGAAAATTCCCAACAGTGGTATCGGAGCTTGTCCAGGCTCTTTAAAGGTGTCAAAGAAGCTGAAGGAAGGATTTTTGTTGCAGCAGCTTCTCCAGCAGTGTGAAGACTCAGTCAAAAAATCCAAGGTACTTCACAAGTTTCTTTTGTGTTGCTGTTGAAGACACTCAGTGATTTTTAAATACATAGTCAAGTATTAGAAGCATAGTTTAGAGTGCAAGAATGGCCAGCACCAGCACTAGCATGAATATCTTTAATACTTAGCTCCCACAATTTAATGGAAAAAGCTATGACTCTTGGGCAATAACCATGAGAGCCTTGTTTGCCTCACAAGATTTATGGGAGTTAGTTGATAATGGGTTTGAAGAACCAGCAGATGAAAATGAGTTTAACATATTAACTCAGGTTAGAGAAAGATCTATTGAAGAGCAGTAGGAAGAAGGATTTAAAAGCCTTCATATTTTTGTATCAAGCAGTGCATGAGAGTGTGTTTCCAAGGATAGCAGCAACCAAGACATCCAAAGAAGCAATGAAAACTCTCAAGACAGCCTATCAAGGCATGGAAAAAGTGAAGACAGCAAAACTACAGTTGTTGAGGAGAGATTTTGAGAATCTTTGCATGAAGGAGTCAGATAATATTGACTCATTCTTCACACATGTAATTGGTCTAGTCACACAAATAAGATTTCATGGAGAAATTTTTGAAGAAAGGTGGATTGTGGAGAAACTATTGAGGATCCTACCCTCAAAGTTCGATGTGATTGTCACCACCATAGAAGAGACAAAGGATCTCTCAAACTTCTCAGTTGATGAGCTACATGCATCACAGATAACACATGAGCAGACGTTGAGTAGAAATGAAAACTGATCTCTAGAGCAAGCCTTTAAGACCCAAATGTCTTTTGGAAGAGGAAGAGGTCAAGGCAGAGGAAACAAGAGAGGAAGAGGAAGAAGCCAAAACGGAGGTGGAAGAAACAGTCCAACAAATGCTCAAGGAAGAGGAAGCAATCCAAATCAGAACCAAGGCCAAGGCAGCAGTCAACAAAGTGGACAACATCATGCTCAAGGACAAAGGTATGATAAATCCAATGTCCAATGTTATTATTGTGAAAAATATGGGCATTATGCCAATGAATGTAGGAAGAAGAAGCATGATATGAATAATAGATCTAGTGCAAATATCACTAGAGAAAATATTAGCCAAGATAATGTTCTTTTAGCTTGTAACATGGCTGAAACAAACAGTGATGATATATGGTTTCTAGACTCCAGTTGCAACAACCATATGACAGGAAAAATAGCCTTGTTTTCTAAATTAGATCAAAATGTGAAATCACAAGTCACACTTGGGATTGATAGTAAAATTTCTGTTATGGGAAAAGGAGAAGTAAAAATATTTACAAAGAAAGGTGAAAAGAAAACCATAGCATATGTATATTATGTTCCTGGAATGAAATGTAACCTCTTGAGTATTGGTCAACTTGTTCAAAAGGGGTACAATGTTTTTTTTGTGAACGATGTATGCACCATCATGGATAGAGCACCCAACAAAAGATGTATTGCTGAAGTGAAGATGACAAGGAACAGAATGTTCCCTCTCAGAATAAAGGCAGATTTGAAAAATAAAGAGGTAATAGCAGCAGTGACACAAGAGGCTTTACAAAGCGTACCAAAGGATGAAAATTAGTTGTGGCACTTGAGATTTGGACATCTAACTTTGGAGGTCTTAACTTGTTGAGTAGAAAAGAAATGGTAAGAGGATTACCATTGGTAGAGAAATAAGACAACGTTTGTGAAGGTTGTATCTTGGGGAAACAACACAGAGAAAGTTTTCCATCAGGGAAAAGCATAAGGGCAAAAGAACTCTTAGAGATCGTTCACTCATATTTATGTGGACCAATGGAAACTCCATCACTAGTAGGCAGCCAATATTTTCTAACATTCATTGATGATTTTACTAGAAAAACTTGGGTTTATTTCATGAAGAACAAAAGTGAAGTGTTTGAAAAAATTCGAAATTTCAAAGCACTTGTAGAAAACCAAAGTGGGTTGCATATCAAAGTTCTAAGAACTGATAGAGGAGGTGAGTATATCTCCAAAAAATTTCTACGTTTTTGTAGAGAAAATGGAATTCACAAACAATTTACCACAAGGTACACTCCACAGCAAAATGGAGTTGCTGAAAGGAAGAATAGGACAATCATGGATATGGTGAGGAGTATGTTGAAAGCAAAGCATTTGCCAAATGATTATTGGGCTAAAGCTGTAAATTGTGCAGCATATATTCTGAACAGGTGTCCTACAAAAGCAGTGATGAATAGAGTGCCAGAAGAAGCATGGAGTGGGAGAAAGCAAGGAGTCACCAACATGAAAGTTTTTGGATGTGTGGCTTATGCACACATTCCAGATCAGCTAAGGAAGAAGTTGGAAAACAAAGGGGAGAAATGTATTTTCATTGGATATAGTGAGGAATCCAAAGCTTACAGGTTGTATATCCCATCCACTAAGAAGCTTATTGTGAGTAGAGATGTTCGGTTCATTGAGGAGGAAGCTTGGGATGGAAGCATAGAGAAAATAGTGAATGTTAAAAACTCTTTGTCTCATGATGAAGATGATGAGGAGATGGATGAATACATCCCCAAATAGCAGCGCCAACACAAGGGCAGCAAGCAACACCCTTGAGGAGAAATGAAAGTGCTTCTCCAAGCACATCACAAGGAGGAAATTCAAGTGCTTCTTCAAGCACTTGTACACCAAATGAAAGAGGTAAGAAGTTCAGAAATTTAAGTGACATTTATGAACAAGAGGCAACAAATGAAGGTATGAACCCTTTATTTTCTTTATATTGTCATGTTGATGACCCTATTCATTTTGAAGAAGCAATTAAGGATAGGAAATGGATAGAAGCTATGGATGAGGAGATCAATGCCATAGAAAGAAACAAGACATGGGATTTGGTTGAACTACTAAAAGGTAAAGAAGTCATTGGAGTCAAATGGGTTTACAAGACCAAGAGTAATGCTGAAGGCAAAATAGAAAGACACAAGGCAAGAATTGTTGTCAAAGGATACAAGCAGCAGTATGGGAGAGACTATGAGGAAACTTTCGCACCGGTTGCTAGAATGGAAACCGTGAGAGCAGTGCTATCCATAGCAGCTCAAAAAAAGTGGAAAGTTTACGAAATGGACATGAAGTCATCATTCCTAAATGGAGTGTTAATGGAAGAGGTTTACATTGAACAACCTCCAGGCTATGAAAAGAAAGGCCAAGAGCACAAAGTGTGCAGATTGAAGAAAGCTCTTTATGGGCTGAAGCAGCACCAAGAGCGTGGTACAGTAGGATAGATTCCTATCTACTAGAAAATGGATTTGAAAAGTGTGAGGGAGAACCCACCCTCTACATCAAAGAAAAATATGGTAAAATTCTAATTGTTGTGTTATATGTTGATGATGTTATCTTCACAGGTAATGATGATTATCTTATTGAGAATTTCAAAGCAGTCATGAAAGAGGAATTTGAGATGACTCACATGGGTTTGCTGAGATATTTCTTAGGAGTAAAAGTAGATCAAAATGAAAATGGAATTTTTATTTCACAAGAAAAATATGTTAATGAAGTGTTGGAGAGATTCAATAAGCAGGACTCAAGCGCAGGTTGCAGACATTTTGACCAAGCCATTGGACCAGAGAAGTTTTGAGTTTTTGAGAAAATGTCTGGGTATGACTGATAACCCAACAATTGAAATTAAAGGGGAGTGTTGAAATGTAATTTCCAACTGCCGCATTTACTTCACGAAAACAACCTGTTTCCATCGGATCGCTTTTCCTGAGGAAGTGGTATTCTCTCAGACGCCTCCACTACTGTACACCTTTCGACGCATGTCCACAATACCTTTTCCAAAACCACTTTTTATCGGGAGGTAACGTTCGTTTGGTTTGGGCAAGCGATAACCATTTAATCGAAAGGAAGGTTGTCCACCGTTGATTGCATCCAAAGCTGCATACAGGCCTGCAGCAAACACATTGCATGAAGTTTTTGGTTGACCGCCAGTAAAACATAAATGAAATTAATTGTGTTCGTAGAGTATTGGTAAAGAGTTTTAATTTTAATGTTTTTTATTTTACGGAGGTATGGGCATAGTAAAAACTATTTATGTGTTATGTTTTTTTTCATGTATTGTATATGCATTGGAATGTAAGGGAAGCAGAGCGCATAGAAAAAATTTACACACAGCAGTGTTGTTCGTTGGAAAAACGAAGGGGAATATGTAATACGCAGCAGTGTAAATATATCAGGTTTTTTTTTGGGTTGAAAATGAAATGTAATGCGCTCCAGCATATGTATTGAAGCATTTTTTTTTACACAGCAGTGAATGTAATTTTCTATAGTTGAAGATTGTTCTTACAGCAGTAAATGTAAAAGAAATTTTTACACACAGTAGTGTAATATTTCTAAAGGAGACAGAGTAATTTTTTTTGTTGAAATGTTCTTGGTGTAATCCCTCAGGCAGAGGAAGAATATTCTTGTAATAGAAGTTTTATTTTAATGAATACAAAGCTTTTCTGGGTGTGTGTAATACTCTGTTCTCAGAAAACAATTGTAGCTTCCCTGTGTTAAAGATCCTGTGGCAAAAAACAGAGTATTACTCTCTGTTCAGTGATTTTGTTTTGGAATTTACCAGAAAATTCCCAACAGAGGCGTGTGGTGACTTGTGGTTGTTGTGGAGATATTGATCTAGTTTGGGGATTATCGGTGGCTGTCATAGAAGATCGCTCGTGTGGATCACCATCGTGGAGATATCGTTGGAGATTGGAATGATGCGTTGTTGATCGGAGGACGCAGCTTGAGTAGGTACCTCGTCCTTGTGTAACAACCCAAAATACGGATATCTAATTAACTTATTAACATTAAATTTAAATGCTTACATGATCTTACATGTGGTAGAAATAGGCTTACTGCAACAGGGGTTTGGGGACGACTCTCCTCCCAACCATAGGCTCAATTGCGTAGGATTCTGCTACAACTGGCCACCCCCGAGCCCTCAATCAACGAATACTGCCAGTATTTCTAAGTCTTAGTATACCATTCTCCCAAGAGAATGAAAGGTAGAACCTCCGAATGATGGAAGCCCTCCCATCCTCCTCACCATTCATTAAATAGAACAAAACATTGGAAGGGGAACCACATGCACACCATCCATGTGTCTGCATGCTACTTTTTCTTTACTTTCCTTTGATTTTTTAGCTTTCTTGTTTTTCTTTCCTTCTTTTTGA
>APFE030626480.1:6697-27661 GCA_000404065.3 Pinus taeda
CAATTAAAGGCACAAATTTGCATAGTTATTGAACCATTAAAGCTCACTATGTGCAATGATTATTACGATAGCTCCACTACCATTCCACGACCTTACTCCATAAACCATACATTTACTCCCTAAACGGTCTCATGATTATTTTTTGGGTTCAACTCATAGATGAACTACACTCCCACACTCCACTTGTATTCATGAGACGTGACCTATGTAAATACGGCTCCTCTCCACCGTACTTTGTGTAGTCATTTTATCTACATGTAACGTCTCTCACGCAGCCGTTCAATTCAAAGTTCTGACGCCATTTCACTTGTGTTAAAGCTGCACCTTGATAGCATACGTCTCCATTTCATCTTAGCTGCTCATCCTCTGTTTCCGCTTACAGCTCTTAAACACCCCAATTCCCGTATCCATCTTCCATTTTCGGCCATCGTTCTTCCACCAACCTTGCAACATCGCCGTCTTACCTCTGATAAAACCCTCGTACGCAGTTGAACTCCAGAGAGAATTTTAAACAAAGGAAAAGATGGGACGGTTACTAAGGGCAGAGCCGGAAGGGCTTAAATTTTTAGAAGGGTACCCTCAGGCAAAGGAATTGCTGAAGAAAGATAAATGGCTCCGTTTCATCCAGAAATTCAAAGGCCATAATAAGGAAGTAACGAAAGCCTTTGCAAGGTCTTTCAATGACCATGTGGTGGAGATTGGAGACCTGAAATTCACGGTCACTGAAGCCTCAATTGCAGCTACTACAGATTTTCCCCAGGAAGGTGAGCGTTGGTTTAAAAATAAAACTCTGGACGAGCAAGCATGGAGAGTTATATTGCGTAACCCAGGTATGGACGTTACTGTATTTACAAGAGGGATTCATGTTCATGCATTGAAAGAAGAATGGGTAGGCTTACTATTAATCATTCAAAATGTTATCACTTGTGAAGGCCGATTTGGGACGATGTACATGTATCACACTAGGCTATTGATGAAATTTTTAGAGAAACAAACTCTTAATCTGCCCTATTTCTTACTGTTGAGTTTGAAAAAGATGATCACTACAGTCCAAAAGAACATAGGAGATATAGAGCCTCATTTATATCATCATGGACTTGTGAGGATTCTAGTTGAAGACCAGTTGAAGAGAAACAATGATACTTGGGAGCGGTTTCTAGTGAGAAACTATTTTCAAGAGCAATCTGAAGCACCGGGATGCAGTACACCAAAGGCACCGAGAAAGAGTAGGAGAAAAGGAAAAAGCGCCATAATCCACAACTCTCCTATTGATAAAACTAAAGAAAATGTTCAAAAGGAAAAGGAGGAAAGAACTAAGGACAGAAAACGAAGAAAGTTGAAGGGAAAGAGGAACTTACAAGATGTTTACCAATCACCAGAACCATCTATAGAGGAAGACTATCAAGTGTTATCTGAGAGACTAGTGCATCTCCAAAAACAAGCTGCCACAACTAAGAAGGAAGACAAAGGGAAACGAATTATGGAAGAGGAAAGTACTAGCACACAGTACTTAAGAAGGAGCAGCAGACTCAAAGGAAAGTGGAGGAGAACACAAGTAAAAGGACCCCATTTCATTGACTTGGGTGGGGAAACACCTGAGAAACCTCAAGCTGGCGTAGTCCACCTCATCTTCTGCCAAATATTGAAGCCAACCCCTCAGATGTTGATGTAAGCCCTTCTCGGCCAAAACTAGAAGACAATCCTCCTCCTCAACAAGACTTTGAAGCCAGCCCGAGGAAAACACCTGAAATTGATCCAAAACAACAAGAGGTATATTACTACCTCGAATATTTAGAGAAGACAGTTGTAGGTCCGAGCACACCATCCATTCTGCCTCACATAACACAAGATGCACAAGTTCAAGCTTTGAAACAAGAGGTGTTTGAATTGGAGGTTTTAAACAGGCACATTAAACAAGAAAATGAGGCATTAAAAGAGCAAAGCAAAGTGGACAAAATTATTCATGATAATACCATGTTACATATGGGTCTGTGGCAGAAGAAGAACAAGAAACTAAAGAAGAAGTGTAGAAATTTGAGCAGGGAATTAATCAATCTCAAGTTCAGATGTTTGATAAGGAAACCCAAGATGGTGGTAGCACCAACAAAGAAGAGGAGAGGACTAGATGTATTAGCAGAGGCTTCAGAATACATAGACTAAAGGGAGATGAATAAATTTTGGTTGCATGAGGACATGCAACACCTTCACAGTGGGGGTATGTTGAGTCCCAAACTTACATCTTCCCTACATCCCTTTTTAGCCTTTTTCTCCAGTTACCTGAACCTCTAAGCTATCAAATCATTGCATATTAGTTTAAAATGATCATATAAATGGTTTCCTAACTATTTTTTGTGACTGTTGTTTGATTTAGATTTTTTTTCAACCAGCTGCGGAATCTGTCACTTTCCGTAGCCAGAATCAGTTTCCGCAGCCTTTTTGTTAAACTCTATGTTACAGGTGTCTATTGAAGAACTCAGCCACATTGGCAAGCTACAAAGGATGTGGACATGGAACGTGTCCCCTTGGTTCAGCCAAATCATCCACAGAAGCCCGCGGTCAAAGCTGGTCAAACGGTGGTCAACACAAGGAGTTTAGCGGTGGCACGACTCTGTTTTCATCACGAGGAGGATTGCGTGGCAAGGTCCTGAGTTTTAGGAGGTGTGCTAACACCTAAGGACTGCTCGTGGACCGAATCCAACAAACTACCTCCTTGGATTTACTTCCCACGGCTACCATGCTGCTAAATTTTCGATTATGGTCTTTTACGTGTCTGGCTACCAGCGTAGACCTTGTGAATTAGTTATGTATTTTCTGCTATAAATAATGCATCTTCGTATTCGTATAGGCTAGTAGCTGTTGTTATGTAATCTTGACTGTTTGTACGAGCCATTGAGCCGAGACTTAGTTTTCTATTTTATGACTGCATTGCAATATATGAGAAGACACTGATTTTGAGTTCAAATCCGTGATTGGTTCTAATTGACCGAGGTTGCAGAGGGCCCCTGTACACCAAGGTCCTGTAGTTGATGTATAGCTCTATGTTTTTCTTCCTTTTACACTCTTAATACCATAGATATTTGTTGTATATATTAACTTGCTCATGGTATATATGTTATTTGCTATCCATAGCTTCTTCTATGCTTTTAATTGATTGTCAACTGATCAGTGTTTGCATTTCAGGTTCTAATAGGAAGCCCGGGTAGTGCATATAGTTTTTGATGACTAATGACATGATGTAATTATCTTGTACTACTGCTGATTTGTTTTATTGTTTCTAATTCCAGCACTGCTTATTTCTTTAGTTTTGCTTTGTTCATTTCCTTTTCTGCAAGATAGATATTAAACTATTCATATCATTCTTCAATTACCTCCTATAGCCAGAGTGATTCGAATGGTGAGGGATTGAGTGTGAATGTATAGTTTGATACTAGTTTATTTACTTTTGCAAATTAGTGATTAGATTACTCATATCATTCTCGGTTACCTCCTATAGCCAGAGCGAGTCGAATGGTGAGGGGGTCAAAAATGAGTTGATGTGATATGATTTAGTTTACTTTGCTTACAGTTTTTAAATTGATTTGAGTTCAGTCTTTTCTTTTCTTTATACAGCAGCAAGGATACTGGGTTTCATAGTCACTAGTTCACTATTTTGTTAATTAGAATATAGGCACATCTTGATTTCATCATTGTAAGTTTGAACACCTTTGGAACACTTTGAGTTTGTAAATTATTTTAAAGGCCATTATTACCTTGAATACTTTTTGTCCATACTTGATTACTAGAATCACCATCTCACACACCATCTCACATTAGGGAATCAACAAGAAGATAAATCCAAAAACAAATCAAAAACTAAAAACGACAAAGAAATAAGAAAATGGTTATCTTGCATAGATAGTGCACTTCACTTCAATAGTTTACGACTCCCGGATTGACAATTTATATAGCAATTTAGGACACACTAAATTGACCAAAAAAGTCACGTTAAGGAAGTGGAACCGATGGAAACACAATATATATACATTGAACGCCAGCATTAGGACCCTTAGGAACCAACCCAACCTTTCTACCAACCAACTCTTGGGTCCCACTGAGATTTTGAACCACTTGACCCCTAGACGCTCTCATGTTATAGGCTTGCCAGTGTCCAGGAGGCTATGGACGCTCTCCTGAGAAGGCATGCTAGCATCCAGGGACTATTTTGCTAAGTGTTATGCCAGCGTCCCCAGGATTTGAGCCACTTTTTCTGGCCAATAGCCCAAGTTACTGCCTAGAATTGAATGACATCTTTATAATAGTAAGACAATATGGAAATGAAAGTACAAATGCAATTACTTGAATAAGAACTTGACTGGACCCCTACTAGCCATGATAGGCATTTCATCAAACACATCACGAATATGTAATCTACATGTGTAAGTATCATATCTGAGCGTAGAGGTCTCATACTTAGCTATGAACCGCTAAGAAGCATTGATGCCTCAACACATTAATTGTCATTTCATCCATTAGGTCATAGATACATTGTTCATTCATTCACAAGTAAAAATATTATGAGAGCCATACATAGCTATTGTTATAAAACACATACATAACCAACATAATAACAACAAAATACCAATGAAATCACAACCATGTGATCCACATATAAACCAGCATAATACTCATAGAAATACAACGAGAGATAACCTTATATTGATGATGAAAAATCCAAACTTGGGATGAGACTTCCATGTTCCACCCAACCATAGAATGGTTGAGCCAAATCTCTCTTCATCCATTCACCCTTGTGCCATATTCCAAGCATGAATGTGGGATCTCATAGAACACATCAATACAAAACTATTGAGGGCTTCCAGAGGCCATCCAGCTCAACCCATCAAACAATGATTCCACCTCACAGTCGGACATCACAAAACCATCATCAGATTAGTCTCTACCCAATCCTTCCAAGGCTCCAGGAATAGTAACTCAACCCACCGTTTTTACTGGGCTCTAGTGTGTTTGTCCAACCAAGGCTCCAAAACTAGTAACTCAACCCACCAAGGGATCCAAAGCGTTTGTCAAACCAAGGCTTTGGGAACTAGTAACTCAACCCAATCTAAGAAAACATGAGAACCAACCAAAACAAAATAATGAAATGAATCCAAATCTCCATGGCTATACAGGAAATGGAAAGGCTAGGCAATCCACTGTCATCCCGTCCATCCTCCATGCCAATGACAGATCATGACCAATAAACCACATGAATATGCCATGCATACCAAAACTAGTGAGGAAAACATACATGCAATTTGGTACTTGCAAGCAAAACTCGATGTAATACTGATCCCAATGTCCTCTTGTGCTTTCCTTCTCTTCCTTTGCCTTCTTACTCCAAAAATCCAAGTATGCCGCACTCTCCAAGAGTGCTCCAAGAAAACTCTAAGTATTCAAGAGTGTGAGAGAGAGAGAATAATGAGAGGGCTCCAACACTGAACTAAAAAAAAGCTACCAACTAATCCTGAGAAGCCTTTTTATGAATGAGGCCTCTATTTTCTTCATTTTCCATTATTTTCCTTCAATTTTCTCCTCACATGCAACATGTGACCTTTCACCTTCATTTTCTCCTAATTTCCATTATTTTCATAAATAAATGGGCCAAAAATTTCATTTTTCCTTTCCAAAGCCTTAAATATTTCCTTTGCCAATTTTCTTAGCCATTAATAACCAAATGAACACTCACACTACGATGTTTTGCCAAACACTCAGCTTGGAATAATTATCTCATCAACCGTGGTTATTATTTTTCCTTTATTAACTTTTATTACATGGAATTTTCACGAGGGTTGTTATTGGGTTATCATTAGGGTTTTCTAGTTAGCTATAAATAAGGATGGAGTCTTCCTAGCTTTTATTTATTGCATTGAATCTTAGCTCATTAAAATGTCTACTCCTTAAAGAGGCCAATGAATGGGTTTTGGTTCATCCATAAAAGGATCATGTATGGTGTTTCCTATATGTTTTAAAATCTTATACAATAATGTAATGCATACATAGATTTTTATTAAACAAAACAATAAAACAATGGAAATTACATAATACATAGAGATTTACCCTAGAAACCTAAAGTGGGAAAAATAGCAATTTTTTAGAGCTATGCCTCTAATTTTTATCATCAAACAACTTCTTTGTTTACAAAATATACTTGATCATGTGAATCCAAAACCCCTAATCCATTAACCCTAAATTAGGTTGGGACGAATGGTGCAATTATCAGCATGGGTCGATTGTATGAGAATGGTGTCAAGTCTGAGGAGAGATAAGATCAGCATCAAGCCTGAGAGGAAGATTGATAGGTGTACCATGAACGTATAGGGCTTAGAGTTTTTCCTCTAAAAATAATTGAGGCCACACTAGTGGTTCAAGGACAAACGAAGTCTTGCTCATTGTTGTTTCAACTAAAGGAACATATCCATAGACATTTTGACCCAGGGTTAGAAGTTAGGCTCTTGCTCATTGGTGTTTCAACTAAAGAAACATATCCATAGACATTTTGACCAAGGGTTAAAAGTTGGTGATTTTTGGATGAGTAACATAATTCCTTTATGTTATTAACGGACGTCCAATAGCTCATACCTCTTAATACTTTGAGTCCAATTAATGATGGCATAATTTCCCATACATGGTATTTATTCACATTTACTTTAAGTTTTTATGACAATGAATCGAGATTTTAAATCTATATATGTTTAATTCATTTATTAATTTTTTTTGTAAATAAAAAATGTTAGGTAATGTGAATTATGAGAGACTTAATATGTGGTTTGACCTAACATGTGGCTTGAGTAGCCACAACCGCAGGGCATCTAAGCCCTAAAAATCACTAGGGGATTGTACCTAGCTTAGATCACACCAAGCCTTAACATGACCTAGCTTAGATGACACCAAGCCTTAGCATGACTAGATTTTTTCCCACAAGGTTTCAAACCAGTGACCTTTTCACCATGTAGTATTTTAGCAAAAAAATCTATCACTATTCATAAGCCAATAGACATTAATTCTTTTAATAATGAATAATAATGATAATTTAAAATTTAATTAATTTTTGAAATTTATTTGAAAAATAATTATATCATTTTTTTATTAAAAAAACATTATAATCAGGAATATCATATTTGATTGGTTTTTATTTATTATATTTACCTATGAATTGATTTCTATAAACATTTACCACCATTGATTCCAGTCATCATAACTTCCAATTTTATTAAATTTTACGTTCAATATATAGTTCCACTGGTTTTGAAAGATAGTTCCCAGAATAATCTCACATGACCCTCACCAGGATTGCCAATAGAGCAAGATAGAATAAAAACGTGATGATTATCTCAGATTTAGGGTGCTCATTTCGATAGAATTTGTCCAACTTGCTAACATATATTTTTTTAAGCATAGTTTTTGACACTTTAAATTTTTTTATGTACAATATTTTTAGAATGTTAGTGATTTGCATGTTGATTTTAAAACGTCTTGATTCTGCATTAGGCCCTTTTTTTAAAAGGCTTATTTTTTTTACGTTAAATTTTCTAATGTATTAAATGTGAATAATTATTTTCTAAATTTAACAATTTTTTAAGTAGTTCTCTTTTACATATTTTCTTGTTTTTCTTTTAATTTTTTTGTGAGGCCTTTATTTTTTTTGCATAGTTAAAGAAAAATGTTGATATTTTAAAGTTTCAATATTCTACATATTTATATATCGTTAATTAATTTTTCAATGCACATCAAATAATTGTCTCTAAAAAAACAATACTTTTTAACGATTGACATAAAAATAAACATTTTGAACATAAATATAACAAAAAAATTACACATTTTGATAATTTTTTGCTAGAAATGACATGTCAAAATCACAATTTTTATAGGAAAAAATTAACAAAAAATGATTAAATAATACTTTTTTTATGAATATCATGTCAAAAAATAATAATAGTCACAGTTTTTTTCAAAAAATAACGATTCACATAAAAATTAAAGCAAAAATCACATAATACAAATATTAAACATATAACAACATTAACTAAATACTTATTCTTCTCATAAAATATCAAAGTCAAAACAATACAAGTATAACTAATTAATAGTTACAAAAAATGATCTTGATTTCCAAGCATAACTTAAATTTAATCAATAATATCACGTAATCCAAACTCTTCATCCTCTAGATTTTCATCATTGTCTTCTTCCACAATATTTTCTGCTTCATTTTGCTCATTTTCATCTTCTAATGGATCTTTGATGTTTGTGAATCTCCCAAAGTATGACTTTCCAATCATTAAATCTAATGGTGGTTGAGGTTCCTTTGCCTTTTTTGCCACACATGATTCATTAAATCCCCTTTCCTCAAACCAATTTCTTACATTGCATCTAGAATAAATTGAAGAGCATTACTTCTTTGCTGAATAAATTTGCACTATACTGGGTCTTTTTCAATGGCAATGCAATTTCTTCCTTTTTGTAGGGAAAATGCTAGTGTTGTACCTAATTATCAAGCACAAAAGAAATAATGAAGTAAATTAGTATAATGACATATAAATTAAGAAAGAAGATATTGAAATTCAATTCTATATAATAAAACTTACCTGAGCCTGAGAATAAATCCAGAACCCAATCTCCTTTATTTGAACATAAGTCTATAAGATAGTTAATCAATGACTGTGGTTTTTTATAAATGTTAACTATCTCTCATTTTGCTTCTTTATGTTCATATGTTATTTTTTTACAGCAACATCATAAACAAGTACTTGGTTATGACTCTTTCCATCTACCCAATTAAGAAGCATACACTGATAGCTATCATATTTTGCCCAACTTTCAATATGGATGAACTCACAATCACTTATAATTGGTTGATCTTCACGGTTAATAAGATTTGACTTTTCCCTATAACATGAAATAGTAAAAGGTCAATTAACTTGTACATAAATGAATTTTTTAACATTAATCAAACATACAATTTTAACGTCTTACCATGTAAGCTGAATCATTGTGTTTTCTTTCCCCTTGAAGCTTGTCAATAGCATTGCAAATTGTGTGTCTGAATGAAATGTCCCAAATATTCATAATGGTGATGATGTCACTTCTAAAATTCCCACAACCACTTTACTAAGAGCTTGATAAGTATAAGGGTCACTATCATAGTCAATGTTTGGGATATTGAAACCATTGGGAATATTTGCAATAACTAGGGAATAATCCATTTTAGGTATGAGTTTAGCAATGTCTTCACAATCACCTTGTATTATTTGATATTGAATAGTGTCAGGCCCATTCCAAATGAAATGAGTATGAGTTGGAACAAGTTCAACATTACTAAGATGTTGCTTTCTTAGTCTTTCGATATTAATTTTTCAATAAAGTTTCTAAAACTATGTGGTGCTCCATTTGCATCCTTCTTCATATTTAATAAAATAAACAAATATATGTATAAGTTATAAAATAAAAATAGTATACAGATGAAAAAAATGAATGTATAAATCAACATACCTTTTAAAATGCAAGATAAAAATATTTTAGTGTTGATGTAGAACTTGAATCTGGGTAGTTGCATACAACATCACCCCAACTATCTTCATTCAACAATTTAACCATTTGTTCTTGTATTTTCATGTAAACCTTGTGACTGGATAAATAAAGTAAAAAAAATTAATATAATGATATGTATAACAAATATTGCCAACAACAATATGTTATATTTAAAAGAAAATTATATTCTAGAAATAAGTAAAAATAATTCAACAAACTTATTTTTGAAATTTCTCACACATTTCGTCCAATGATAATTCCTCTGGCTTCACACGAGATAATATTGTTTTGACAAGTTTCTCATCCTTCACTCCTTGCAACGCTCTCCAAGATGTGATAGTCATATCTTCTGGAAGTTGCTTCATTTCAAGACAAGATTTATTGCTGCTACATATCAATGGTTTAGAATTTTTGACCTTCTCATTTTTAATGCCAATGTTCTACCACATGTTAAAAATTTCATTAATCAATTACCATATATCTCGAGTTCTAAATGCCAACTACAAAATGTTATCAATACTTCTGAATATATTAGAATGTACTTTGTCACCTTTTGAATTGATTTTTTCCTCAAGTTGATAGTCTATTTCCATACAACATTCCTTCCGAAATTCTAGAGTAACCATTGTGTTATCCCCACCACATTTTTCTTCAAATTCATTATGAATAAATATAACCCTTTGGATTAATATCATAGACATCCTATACTCATTATATGTATTATGATCCCATGCCAATAACTTTGCTTCTATATATGATAAACAAGCATAAATGATACATTTTATTGTTTCAAAACATGGGTTATTGGGATCTTCCATCAATTGCCTTTGATCTTCTACAGAATGGTCCCCCCTAAGCACATAATAATTGTATTCAAAACATTTTGACTTATCAAATGCTTCATTGTTGGGAACTTTAATTGGATCAACAAGAAGCACATAATCAACCACATGAGCGTATGGATTGTACCTCATCAATGTCTTCAACTTGTGAACATGTAGGTGGTGTGTATTTCTAATTTGAAATTTCAATTGTCCTTCACTTGGTTTATAGATTTGTCTGGCATTAAGCTGAAATGTATGACCACCCTCAATTAAGTTTTTCTTTGTCAAGTGATGTCGAATGGCATTTTGGTCTTTTTAATAATGAAATCCTCTAAATCAGCTCCTGGTGTAATGATTTCCTTGCTTTCTTTTGAATTTTCACTAGAATCTTCATTGTTTGCCTTGACTATTTGAGAATGATCAACTTTTATTTTCTTTCTCCTATTTTATTCTAGATAAGTAACATCCTTATAATCAACTAGAACAGAGACATTCTTGGGCATTTTTACTTTTGTTCTTTTATGGCTCTTCTCCTTTCTAACATCAATTCTAATCTCATCCTTAGTAATGGAAACATATTCTTCAGCTTCAGTTTTAACTTCCTCATCTTCAAAAGAAACATGTCTACCTTTGCTAGATTTCTCCATTATAAGAACTTTGTTGATCCCTTGGATGTAGTTTTGTGGCATCATGAATTACTTTTTTTTGCTTGTTTTCAATATTTCTTTTGACCCTGAGTAGAAATTGTTGACAACATTCATAATATCTTTCTCTATAAAATAAATGCCTCCCAACATAATTGAAATATTTTCAATAAAATTATGTCAAACAAAATATCATATGTCAATAAAAACTAAGTTATAAAAAATATAATGATACAGTTACAATAACACAAAACACATAAATATAAATTACTTACGATATCTTGTGCAATCTCATTTATGATTTGTTTACACATCTTTGTAGATTTATCTATTGTGTCATACATTAACAATGCAAAGTGATAATAATTTTGTCATGTGACTTGAGTGGTTTTGTAACTACATAAACAACTTCAGTGTCCAGTATCAAACACATGTCTAGTACTTTTCCCAACACCTCATAACTTCCACTACCGTTAGGGATATCAACATATAGATATATATGCAAATGTTGTTCATCTTCTCTATCTTTTGCAAACCATATTTGTTCTGTATGCTCCGCTTGTTGTGATTTCTTCCAATAAGAAATCAACTTCTTATCCTTTGAGGCACTTGATTGATTTGTAGTTGTTAGCTCAGGTTTGGTTCATTCAGTAGTATTGTTTGAGGATCCACCTCTAGTTTTGGTAGTCTTTGGTCCAAAAAGATTCACAAAAATATTCTTTGATGCCATTTTCCTAAAAAAATATACAGATATATATAAATTAGTAAATTAGAAAAAACCCAATAGGTTAAGTAAACAAACAAAATGAAACAAAATCTGAAAACAAAAAAAAAAAGACCAGAAACATGCACATCGACCCCCATGACAAGTTGGATGTTAGGTTCATACTGGGAACAAAAAAAAATCCATTCCTTAGAAAAAAAATATTTATTTTTTCATTTGTCCCCATTCCCTTAGCAAGCCAGGGGTCGATTATGAGAATCGGCCCCTTGCATGTCAAGGGGTCAATTCTTAGAATCGGCCCCTTGACTACTAAGGGGTTGATGTGCCTTAGTGTCGTGTCATGCCTATGCCTGTGGGAGAGCACACTTAGCCGTGGGCATGTCCACTTAGGGCAAAAAGTTACTTTGGCTTGCCAGGGGACCGATTCCCAAAATCACCCCCTATCCTGCCAGGGATCGATTGCGAGAATCAGACCCCTAGCAGGTTAGGGGATCGTTTTGCATTTTTCCCAGGGAGGGCACGCCCATGGTTAGGGGCACTTGCCCACAGGCACATGCATGTGGGCGAGCGCACATGATCATGGATGTGCCTGCTCGCGACACGGCAGCGTGATGCACGCATCGTGCCACGGGTGGGCACACTCACAGCTAGGTGTGCTTGCCCACGGTTGGGCGTGTCTGCCCACAGATGAGGCACAAGGTCAGGTGCACCTGTTGCACGCCGCCATGCCATGGGGGGTCACGCCCATGGGAAGGCGCACCCGCCCATAGGCAGATGCTTGCGGGTAAGTGTGCTCGACCGTTGGCCAGCTGGCTCGCGGCACGTCGATGTGCAGTGCATCATTGTGTCATGGGCGGGCATGCTTGCCAGCATCACCCACCCTTGTGGCCTAGCTTGCCAAGGGTGAGGGTCGATTATGAGAATCGACCCTCACCCTTGACGAGTTGGGTTGCGAGGGTGGGTGTCACCAGCGGGCGTGCCCGCCCGAGGCAGAAATGCCCCGTAGTAGGCCAAGGGGACAATTCTAAGAATCAAGGGTGTGGCCGCTCAAGGCAGAACTGCCCCAAGTAGGCATGCCCACAACTAGGAAGCCCATGACTAGGCCCACCATGCCCACTGCTGACATAGTGGCCTCCTGACTGCCAGGGGGCTGTTGGGTAAGCTTGACTCATGTCAGTTTTTAATTTCTAAAAGAAATCTAATTTCATTAGTAAAAAGTTAAATATTATTTTACTGGAATCTGTTTTTTGTCTGGTATTTTACGTGAAGATAACTACCCAAATGACACATAACTACTAGTAAACCAATGGGATTTTAAGACTTGCACTCAACAAAAGGAAAACTAACATTTCAAATGTGATAATCTTACGCTAAATGTGTTGTCGATAACAATGTAGATGCTCCACAAAATCACTCCAAGTATTTTGACAAACATCGAAAAAGCCTTGATGTAATGTAAGGAATAGTGATAATGCAATTTATGATATAGCTGAAATTATAGAATTGTTTTATCGCATGGTGAATGTGGTATTAATTTTTTTATATAAAGTTTAACATATAAATCGTGTTATGGCGATATAGTAATTTATGATATAGCGGAAATTAAGGAATTGTTTTACCACATGGTGAATGTGGTATAATTTTATTTTATAAAAACTTAACATATAAATCGTGTTCTGGAGATATAGTAATTTATTTTAGATGTGTGATAGAAGATATACTAAAAATAAAATAAAAATATATTCAATTGTCTAGTAAATAGTATATAGTTTAAGTAAAAAAAAATAATTTAGGTAAAAAATTTAGTTTACAATTTTAACTTAAAGATTTAGTTTAAAAGATTAATTTCATGAGAAACAATTAGTTAAAATTTTTCAATAAATTGTAGAAGAAAATTTTGGAGGGAAATACATGAAACAAAATTTTTGGAGGGAAACTTTGGAGGGAAATTTTCATTCTTTAAGGTATATATTATCATTAGGTGAGAGTGCATTTGTATCATTCAACCTCTTCTATTTCAAAGGCATAGATTCTTTTGATAGTGAAGTTTTGCTTTGTGAAGCATCAACATCTTCGTTGCGTAACAACTCTATTCGTATTGATAAATATAATGAAAATTTTGTCACTATGAATAGAGAGTCAAATCTTCCACTTAGCCCTAATCCTAAGGACTATGAGAGCAGTACCCATGAAGGGCAGGATGAAGAATTTCAAATAAATAAAGTGTCACAGTTTCCTCTTAGTCCTAATCCTATGGACTATGAGAGCACCAGTGGTGAAGAGCATGATGAAGAATTTCAAATAAATAAAGAGTTGCAGTTTCCATTTAGTCCTAATCCTATGGACTATGAGAGCAGAAACGATGAAGAGCGTGATGAATAATTTGAAATAAATAAAGATTCATAGTTTCCACTTAGCCCTAATCCTATGGACTATGAGAGCAGTAGTGATGAAGGCCAAGATGAAGAATTTCCAATAAATCGAGAGTCACAGTTTCCATTTAGTCCTAATCCTATGGACTATGAGAGCAGTAGTGATGAAGGCCAGGATGAAGAATTTCCAATAAATTGAGAGTCACAGTTTCCACTGAGTCCTAATCCTATGGACTATTAGAGCAGTAACAATGAAGGCCAAGATGAAGAATTTCCAATAAGTCGAGAGTCACATTTTCCACTTAGCCCTAATCTTAAGGAATATGAGGGTAGTAGTGATGAAGGCAGGATGATGAATTTCCAGTAAATAGAGAGTCATATTTTCCACCTAGTCCTAATCCTAAGGACTATGAGAGCAGTAGTGACGAAAAGTAGGATGAATCACTTAGTCCTAATCCTAAGGACTATGAGAGCAGCAGTGACGAAGGGAAGGATGAAGAATTTCCAGTAAGTAAAGAGTCACATTTTCCACATAGTCCTAATCTATGGACTATGAGATCGACACTGTCAATGCACATGATGAAGAATATCCAATAAACATCGAGTAAAATTTTCCATTTAGTCCTAATTCTATGGACTATGAGGGTAGCACTGATGAAGGGCAAGATGAAGAATATCCTCCAAGTTAGTATTTCAAAAGCACAGATGTCATAGTGAGGATAATACTCCTCCTAATGATGATGAAAATGCTTATATAGATGATGATTCAATGATGGAGACGTTGTGAGCAAATATTGTATCAAGGAGTAGGAGAAGACCTTTTCGTATCAATCCAAGATGTTATAGTTATACAAGGGGTAGAGAAGAATATCTCATGAGAAGAAGTTCTATCAGTACTCTCATTTCAAGTGAATGTTGTCAAAAGGATTGCTTGAAACATATGGATTTCAAGTTTGCATTGGAGAAAAGGAAGAGATATTTGTCAATGAATAAAATCATGAAAAAATCATATTTAGTGGGGTGCATGCAATCTACATTGTTAGGTTATGATTATCATATTGGGTCTTTATTTATTGGTAGAAAGGCTTTCAAAATGTTCATTCAATGGGTAATTTTCGTTTGTCAAGAATCCAAGAAAATTTGGAAAAGGATTCCACATTTTATTCAGAAGTACGTCATAAATGACAGATTGGGCCATTATCAAATACTGCAATGTCATGGATGAAAGAATTTTTTTCAAAGCATGGAGAGTGTGTGCCAAATAGAGAGAAAAGACATATTCTAGATAATTTCTCAAGACGAGAAATATACAACTTGTACAAAGAATATGCGGAAGGTGTTGAAGGAAATGGTTGATTTATTACATATCAATATTTTGTGAAGATATGGCAGAAATAACTGAACAATGTTTGTATTCCTAATCAGACAAGGATGGGGGTTTGCAACACATGTGTTTCTCTTAAAAAAAAGGGATAAATGTGAAGGCGAATAAAGAGGTAAGCATTCATTATAGTCATCAACTATGAAAACATATTTATTAATGACTTTCTTTTATGTTGTGTAGATTCCATTGTCAAAGCGCTTCAAGAGCATCAAAAACAACAAACAAGTAAAAGGAAAAAGTTGTACAAGAATCGAAAGAAGTGTTATGATAATCTAAATAAATATTTGGGTTTGATAATTGATGGTATGGACCAAAAGGAAACACTTCTACCACATTTTGTTCACCCACCCAAAAATTTACAGGAGGAAATTTTTATTCAGTATCACTTGGTTGGTTGTATGGTCTTCAATGGGAAAATGTTACCAAGGGTATACTTCACAACTCCAAATATTCATAATGATGAAAATATGACAATAACCATAATTCGTGATGTGATTTCTCATTGATCTGGTAATTTTCCCGATTTTGTATCTATAATTGGACAACACGTCATGAAAACAAAAATCAAATCGTTTTTGGATATCTAAACATGCTTGTTGAATTAAGATTTTTTTAATAAGGTAAAGGTTGGTTTCCTTCTTGTTGGACACTCATGACCATATTGATCAGATGTTCAGTCGTTTTTCAGTCACACTGAGGAGGAAGGATGTTGGGAGATTGTCATCATTAATTGAATGTATTAAGAAATCATACATGCCAAAGCCTATTTTTGATGTGTTGGAAGAAACTATTGACATGCGAAGGTTTATTATGGGATCGTATAGTGAGGAGAAATGCATTGAATAACTTAATGGCATTAGCTTCCAGCATCAATTTCATATCAAAAAAATTGATGGGAAAACACTAATATGGGGGTATTCAACTACTGCAGAATGGGCATCGTCATCAGGTTCGACATTTTTAAAGTTCATTCCAGATCATCCAATATTTGTGTCAAATATGTTTTTATTACAATCAGTTGCTGAAGTTCATAATGCATGTAGGCAGAATAGAGATATAAATTATTCTTCTAGGGAGTTTGTTGAAACCAGTCGTAGATCTAGAAGAATTTTAAAACTTGAAATGGTGGGCATGAATGTGGACTCATATGGTGTGGTAGTTGATGAAAGAGAAGAATATGGAACATCTTCATCTGCATCCATTCATTCTTCTGAAGATGTGAATTCTGATGGTGTGCAAGAAAATATGAGTGATTTTGAAGCAATGGAAGCATTGGCAGAAAACTCGTGAACTCTACAAACATCCCGCTCCTGAGCATGCCCTCCATGACGAATATGAAATCGGGAAAGAGGGTTTCATAATTATACATTTCGAGCTGAGTCAATTTCCATTTACCTTGTTATCACTGACAAAATTTCGATGCTAAATGTCTGCAAATAAGCACATGAACCCTTTTAGCAATTTCGCAGCGCAATCATGGTTAAGCAGTTTCGCAGTGATCATTAGAATTTAAAACTAACAAGCGCTGCGAAATCATCTACTACTGCTATGTATTTGGTTTCTGTATTGATGTTTGGCGCTGTAGCCACAAGAGAGGCACTTTTAACAGACAGGCTTCTGACAGCAATAGTCGCTTGGCCAGTGCCAGTAGTTATCTACATTGGTATTATCTTATCCACTCTTGGAGCAGCACTTCAGAATCTCACAGGCGCTCCTCGCCTGCTTGCAGCAATTGCTAATGATGATATTATCCCAATACTGAAATACTTCAAGGCTACTGACAGTACTGAACCATATCTTGCAACTCTTTTTACAGCATTTATCTGTGCTACCTGTGTAGTACTTGGAAATATTGATCTGATCTCACCTATGATAACTATGTTCTTCCTTCTATGCTATTCTGGTGTGAACTTGTCATGTTTCCTTTTGGATCTTCTGGATGCCTGCTAATAAAGCAATTGTCACAGTGAAAGGTTTGGATGAATGGCCGGGAGAGTACCAGAAACAGTTTGGAACAATTGACCTTTATTGGATAATATGTGATGGTGGTCTCATGTTGTTTCTTTCTCAGCTCTTACTTACGAAGGAAAGCTTTGAGAGTTGTAAGATTCAGGTATTCTGCATCGCCGAAGAGAACACCGAGGCAGAGGAGTTGAAAACAGAGTCAGGCACTGTAAGGCAAGGAGACAGCTTAATGAAAATGCCAATGAAAAAGAAATGTCTTTTTGTCAAGACTGGGGCAGTTGTGTTGTGTCGCATCCAGGTAAATGACACTATCTGTACAGGCTATAGTGCTTTACTGTGGCACATTCTGAAGGGTCCAGCATCGAAATTTCATTCGAGAGCAGAGCAAACCCTTCGCCTTTTGTTGGATAGATTTACTTACTCTATCTCTACCAATAAGTGTCACGGAGATGATGCAATTGTTGAGGTGGTAATACGGACTGTTCAACGACTGTGCAAGGAACTTAAACGTGAAGAATTGGGATTGCTTTGGGATTGTTTGCTTGAAGAAATATCTTGCTTGCTTCCTGACATGAATTTGGAAGGTGTAGCTGATGAAAAGACTGAGCCTATCATGCATCACTCGATGACAATTAAACCCCCATTAGATATATGTAAGATTTTGGTTATGTATGGGGTAAAAGTCATTGATTTTTTAAAGAAAGCACAGTGTTTTTTCTCTTTTCTGTACAAATTGTACAAAGTATCTCTTTGGGATGTGGCAAAGCTTATTTCAATTTATGTCAGAGGAAGAGATGCTGGGACTCAAGGTATCTTCTATGAAGGTCATGTGGAAATAAACTTTTGGCATTTTAATGCCTACAAGGGTTCCCATCAACGGTTTATGTGGTGAACATGATATCAGTAATCTTTATGACCAGAACTGTCCTTAAGGAAGAATGATGCAAGGGATGAATAAAGCATTCAGTGGTAGCAGTGTATGCAGGCGCAAGTTTCCGCAAGCCCGTGAAGCACGTAATGCGACTTAATGCCATTGTGGCAATATTAAAGGACACTTCTCATTATCACACTAGTGTTTTTGCCGACACTGATATGAATAGTATAATCAAAATGCTTACTTCATGGCCCGTTCAAATGTTATTTCTAGTGTTTGACATTATAAAAATGATGATTTATCATTCGCATGGAGCAACTGCACTTGGCAAAAGTATGGGGAACTAACCGACTCCGTTATCATGAGAGACTGTCTCTCGGGCCAGCCTCGGGGATTTGGGTTTGTGATTTATGCTGCCACGTCTGTCGTGGATAAGGTTGAAGTCGACTTGGCACTTTCAGCCCATGCAAATATACGTCGGCGGTTTGAAACAAAGAAAAAATAAGCAAGCAAACAGGAAAAGACAATAGCGGCACATGCAAAGGCTTTTAAAGATTGCAGAGAAAAAGACGCATTCGTTTCTTCAGGAATGTGCTAGGGTACAGTTTTGAAAAGACCCCAGACGTGGTAAATGACACAACAACCCCAAATCTAATAGAAAATGGTGGTTTTGCTGTAAAGTTTCTTGAAGAGGGACATAACAAGTATCGTTTTCCGGATGGAATTGGGAATCTGAAGGCCTTCTGGTCATTGAGAGCAGAAAAATTAATGGGAGGGGTCTCCTTGACTGCACGTAGCAGTTTGCCTGTGAGAGAACATGAAATCGTTCATGTTCGATGGGGTCTAAAGTTGCCATCTGATTTGTTTGAGAAGCTGGAAACTGGAGTTTGGTCTGGGTTTATCTTATCTAAACTGCCTCGTCTCTTCTTGGACAAAGTCAGTATAGAGAATGTCGAGCAGAGGAGAAATGTAAAAGGCAGTGTTTATTACGGTCACGTGCAAGCACCTATGGAAGATCTGATGTTGCCCATCATAAGGGAAGAGGCCAATGAGCTTGCTCAGATTACGGGCATATGCTGTTCAATAAAAAGGCAGCTGCATTTACTTCAAATTGAAAACAGAGTGTTGAAGAAAACAGTGGAGGACATGAGATCTGAACTCTAATATAAAGGGATTGGAAATTCGACTGATAATTTGTCTAACTTGGAGGCCAGCCAATGGCAGAGTCCCTTTGAAGAATTTCCTAGGAAGAAGGGGTGAGTTGGCTTCTCGGGCTCCTTTAGTTGTGTCAACTTTGCAAGCTATTAGCGGATTGAAGGATGCTGCATTTGGCAATTGTTTGTCTCGATTTTTCCCACTATTAGCAAGTCTAGTCAGCTGTGAGCATGTTCAGGAGAAGTACAACTGGCACTAAGTAACATATTCAGTTCCTGGATTGGTCCAGTTTTACTCCAGGCTTGATCTACAGTTATAGTTTTGTCAGATGAGCGTTGTCACAAACAACAGTGACAGCTACTGCTTAATGACACTGGAAATTTCCGTTGGCAGAGGCAGATTTTATGGTTTAATTGATTCCACCGATTTTTATATACAAGATATTTTCCAGCAGTGGAATTAACTAAGGTTAAAGGCGTCTCAGTTCTTGTGCACAGGTATAATTCTTAGCAGGTAAATGCACATTGCAAACACAACAAGACAAGTGTGATGCAGGTGTAGATTCATTTTTGTGACACTGGACAGGTATGATCATATTAAGACCTCGGGTTAAAAAAGCAAACTGTTTTAAATAAAACAGCAGTTTCGTAGCGCGCTACGAAACTGCTGTAGATGATGTTTTTTTTATTATAAAAAACGCAGACAGACAGTGGATATTATGAGCGGGAATTTTAAAGAGAGATACCTGTCCATCAGAAAAGCATCCAGATCATAAGGCATATGGTGTTATGCGTGGTTATTAAAGGTATTAAATAGTTTGAAGCATGTTCTTTTGGAAATGAAGACTGATGGAAGGCAGGGACCGTGAAAACAGGGCACACATCTTCACCAAATAATGAGTCATCTGCACAGCTAGAATCCAAGGCAGCTCATTCAGTGAATGCCTCTCCAATATATTTCGACCACTACAGAAATGGTACAGGTGTCAAAGCTCAAGAAAGCATCATGCACACGAGGAGATAGAATTAGAGTTTCAATAGGATTAGGACTCTATGTATTTACAGCGCAATACCTTTGTATTTAATAAGTTAGTTTAAATATAGATAAGGCAATTAATGATAGATTTTCGAGCTCCCCTCATGCTGGAGCAAGAGACTCAAGGTAGTTTAATTTTTGTTTTCCTATATATAGGAGAAACTCTGATGTAAAAAGGGTTGGAGATTTGTATAAAAAAACAGAGTTTTCATTTTGGCTTATGTAAAAGACTTTGACAGTGATAGAAAGGATACTTTTTCTTCCCCAAGATTCATCTTGTGTTTCAAATGCTCAGAGTATATGTGGTTTGGTCTTTATTCTTCTTGTTTTACAGTTCACTAAATATGCAATCACTCTGAATTCACTTAGTGCTCAGACTTCCTGTGTATGTTTTTTTGAATTGAGGTTCTTCTTGAGAAA
>APFE030626483.1:9957-34054 GCA_000404065.3 Pinus taeda
GTGCAGCATGATGATGAAATGCAACACGACGATTTGTGGAGTCACCTTGGAGAATCAGTTGAAGCAGCATGTCTTCAACTGATCTCATGTATCATCTTCTTAGAGATGATCTATGCTTTTATCTAGATAAGTCAATGTGTTGACTTCTATTGTAAACATACTATCTCTCTCTCTATGCTGAACTATTGAAGAACATATAAGAAGAATTGATCAAGGGTTTACCCACATTGGAGTTTGTCCCTGGCTAGTGCCACATCTTGTGTCCTCTTGTCTTGGCCTGTCTTCTGCGATTTATGTTTATGTTGTATTTGCAGTTTACTTTAATGCTGATGTGATTGCTAATCTGGAAAAAATATTGAGCTAACTGTGAAAATTGAAATAAATTGCTCTAAGCATAGAACATACCTAAAATTAACACCATGACATGATGCAACATTATAAAAGATCAAATTCCCACAGTTTCGCATAAGAAAAGCAGTAAGTTTCAGCCCATTATAGCAAAAATCCCAGCAACATGCATGTGACAAAAGTAAATAACAAAAATAGCATTAAAAGTGCACTTACATGTAAGAACAAATATATCCAATCATCAAGATATGCCAATAGAGGTGCTCCAAGACAAAATGTAAGATATCCAAACATAAAAATTCATCCATTCATCCAAACTCGTCTTCCAAGAAAGATAGCAAAATTCTCACAAGAGGAGATAATTGTTGAAGTTTCTAAGTTTACTTAGTTTAGAAACCCTTCGTGCACTTTTCCTGATTTATTCCTACCTACTTGTTATTTTTCTTTAACAAGTTATTTACAAAGTAAATACTGAAAATAAAAACCAGTGCATGCTCAACATATTACAGATCAACAACTAAAAGAAACAAGAACAAACACACCACATGAAACCATTATTTTTGGACCAATGTCCCTGGAAAAACCCAATGCGGGAAAACCTGTGCAGCTATCTAAGGGTTTCTTATTAAGCAATATCATAGTACAATTTGGGTGTCGAAACTGGCCTACCCAACAGAGAATTTCCTTAGTAGCTATACCTCACAGTTTGAGAAAAATATCTTGGCTGAAACCCTGGAAAATCCTTACGGCAGCTCCTTAGCACAAAACTGCTATGCAACCCCAGCATCTGCCCAAAATGGACTGCGTTAGCCCCAGGAGGTCCCGCATTAGCATTGGGAGCCTCTGCGTCAGCTACGCTGGCCCCTCTGGTGCTCTGCGCAACACTTGACTACCTCTGCATGGCCTTGCGTGAGCCCTTCTTGGCTCTGCGTCACCCTCTTTAGCTACTGCGCTACTCTCCTGGCACAATCTCTGCCTTCTCTGTTTCTCTGTACTCAATGCCCCTCAGCTGCTCTCTTGATCACTGATTCTCCAAGTGACCGTCAAGCCTCCTCTTATACTTTCCCGTTGACATATCAACGACCGAGATTAAGTCCCTAATCAATGGCTAAGATAAGATCTGGCTTGATCCATGTCTTTTGGACCATTCTAACACAGTTTCATATTAATACACATTAATATTTTATTTTCCCTAAGTTTAGACTTAGGGACTTCATTAAAAATAATAATTATTCTAATATTTCCTGAATTGTTTAGAATATGCCCAAACCCTTTCTGAGTATTGGAGATCTCATGTGCCCCAACTTCTCCACCAAATTTCATGGCTAGAGCACATCCGATGCTACCCCAAATCAACAATAACCCAATCGAAGTGATCATGATCAAAATGAAGCATCTCACTTCTATTTAAATTTTATACACCCTAATGAATTCAATTTAGCTAAATTGGCCTAATTGAGCCCCTAAAATTAAAATACTTTAAATAATCACAATACTTTTGGTGACAAACCCACCAAATAGCCCAATAATACATGAATAAGCCTCTCAAGAGGGCCAAATGATCAATAAAGTGGGTCGTTGGGCCTTTCAGGGGGCCTAATGAAGTCCAAGGTGTGCCATGATGTAGAAATGGACTTCCAACATAGTGGACAAGGGGTTGGCCCGTTGTTTTCCAAGCAAGAACCTGTGGTGCTCCCAAGTGGGTGTGGGGGCATTAGGACATGTTCATGGGTCTCCCAATGGATCAAAAATGCTTGTAGACCATCTGTAAGGGCTAGGATTGTGATATAAGCCCTCCCTCTGCAGTGAGAGACATACTCTAGACCCTTGGAACATCTGCCAAGTGTATGGTGCGAGTGTGGAGCCGGTTGGGCATGGTGAACCAGGTGCATCACTCTCATCCAAAAGGTGGAACATGAGCAATCAATGATCGTTGTTGGTGATCCATGAAGTAATATATGCTATATTCAAGGTCCATGACTTTCAACACTCACCCTACAGGTGCCAATGTGGCCTGCCAGAGGGCTAGGACCCCGTATAGGGAGACCAAGCCCCAAATGAATACCCACTTGCAATCCTTTATAAGATCCAATGCATCCCCTTACCCTCGAATACAACATGTCATTAGAATACTCAAGTAATAAAACTTACAAGTCATGGGATCAATGGGGCATTTCATGGTGGAATGCCCTTCCATAATGGGGTTTGGCATGTACAAGTGTCTCCAAGTTCAATAGGGGGTTAACCAAGGACCCTATTAGGTGGTTTCAACCTCTAAAGGGGGTGACATGTCCATGGTACATCCTTTATGTGGTAGGTGGCAAATGATATATTAATGGAATGGAGTGGGGATCAGGGGAGTCATCCAGACCACATGTCAAGGTTCATGGGTAGCTATAATAAGGGAAGTCCACACCTGGGTATGTGAGTGTAGGAGGGAGGAACTTGTATTACATGAGTTTACCTTGGCCTTCATATGCCTTTTGATTTTTCTTGATTTTTCTTCATAATTGCTCGAGGTTCCAGGGGACAAGATCTGATGTGTAATATGTAGAAGTGGATAGCCCCTTAAGGTGGGGTGGTTCATCGCCCACTAGGGGTTGGGACAATCATGGGTTCCTTAATGATATATGGGGCTCATCTAGGTCCCAAAGGAACCAGGGTGATCACCGTGGATAAGGGGTAGATCTCACGTTTGGCTTTTGCCCACGCGCTAAATTTGTATCAACCTTCGGGGCATCTTTCCAGGCTTGACCCAAGGTGTGGACAAGGGGAGGGGGAGGCTAACCCTATGTGGACCTAGTGGACACATGTGGACCCAGATGGGAAAATAGATGAATGGGGCTAAAATGAGTGGAACAGGGGGTGACGTAGGTGGTATCGGGAAGCGGGACCAAGCAATCAAAATCGAGATTTCTCATGTAGTGCCAACCTAAAAGCCAAATGCTTAGTAAAGGAGATCCCACAGGACTAAGCTACAGGAGTAACCACAAAATTGGGCAGTGGATACAAGAATATAAGCCTAACTCACTCTTTCTACTGAATCCCCTCACTAATTCATGTGCAAAAGTGTCCATGACAAGTAAGGAAAATTACTCAACTATACCAATGAAGAATCATACCTCTGGGGTAGGGAGACCCACCTTCAAACATACATTCATAATAGAGGGGTGAGGGACCACATGGTTGGCTTAGGTGGCATAGAAAATGGCACATCAAGCTATCTGGGGGTTGCAAGGGGCTGCTGGCTACCGACTGGGGACTATCTATGAGAAATTATTTCTCCTATATGCACTAAGCACAGATGGTGGGTAACGAAGGTCAAGCTTTATATTTTAAAGGGGCCACAATTAAATTTTCAAGATTGATTTTTTGGGGATCGAGGCCACATCGTTGAGTGAAAAAAATGAATTTCCATAATTCGTCGTATCACTGAGAATAAAGTCTGGAGCAGATTTTTATTGATCTGGTTACCCATAGCTTAGAGGCCAAAATCACAAGGCTGAATTCTTCATTTGCTTGGAGAGAGTCGAGCCAAATCTTCGAGACAAAATTAGAATTTTGATTAAGGGTAAAATTCAAAAATTAGAAGTCAAATTTGCTAGCATTGTCAGTTTGGTCAGCTGAGGCTGCATTTCATCTCCAGATGGATCAAGGGTTTTAGATGCCATACTCCCACAGAATTTACAGAAATCCATCAACAAAAGAGCGAGATATTCATAGTCCAGGGGCCAAATTATTCATGGTGACATTTATTATGCTGTATTGATTGCAACTACGAAATTTGGAACAGAGAGGCAGACATTAGAGCAAACATTCAAGGGGTTGTCTCACATGTAATTGGAAGTGTGATACATATAAGTGTAGCCAAAATTGACCCCAGACCAAAGAAGCAAATGCAATCTATCTATTTGCAACAGAAATTACTGTTTGTGTGCGTGCCGTTGCATTGAAGAGGCAAAAGGCACTGGAGTATAATACAAATTTATTAAGAAAAGAAAAGGAAAGACATAAAATTTGGGCTAAGTGCAAGCGAGCTACAGTGGACTCTTGGTCATCATTCATCATAAATTTAGGGAAAGATAGAAGGCATCATAAATATTTTATTACATTAATAAATAAGGGTGTATCAACTATGGACCCCAAAGGCTGAAATATTGCATCATATAGGAAGATCGGATGCCTGGGGACTGATAATTTTTATCCTGATTTAATATCTCATTAGGCCACATCATGATTCCTCATCATTTTAGAATCATTCCTTAATTTTCCCAACTATGTCTATAAGGGAAAGGACTGAATCCATTGAAGTTTACAACATTAATTCATGAAGAGGGTTGAGTAATAGGTGCTTGATGGTGACCATCCCGGAAAAAGGATTCGTTGGTTGTTATGCTCCAGATTTAAGCCTCACCCAGAATCGCATCCATTATTCCTGTATCATCTCCCAAGCAGTAAATTCAAGTTTGTCCTTGGTTTTGAAAATTCCAGACTGGCTGGGTACGTTACAATATACTTCGAGGTTAGTAGAGAAATCAGAGGTATAGCTTCAATATTCATATTTTTGGGGTATGAGGCTACAACATTTGGTTTTTAGAGGACAAATTCATGGGGAAGTATTCACTTCAACCAGTGGACAAAATTTCTGTGAATTAAATCCTTGTGTTGGGCCATAGAATATTCAGCATTTAGTCCCTGTTGGCAGCACATTATTTCACATTCAGATCAGACCAATGTCTTGTGGCAACTTGTTGAAAAAACCGAGTTTTTGGCATGCTACCTGAGCTGAATACTGTAGCAGAGGAAGTCAACAGAGAAGCAGTCCCAGGTTCTTGCATATTCTTCCTTCTAATTCTATCTTTGAAATTCTTATGAATTATGATCTCAAATGGTTTGAAGAAATTTGTTTACAATGGTACAATGGTTGTGAGCCTTATATCTTATACAAACCTGAGTCATGTAATAGGTGTTGAGTGGGAATAATGTATGATGCCTGTGTTGTCAGCAAGAATAGAGTATAGTTGGAATTTGGTATGTGGTCAGAGAGTTAAGTCTTATTCATATGTACGTTAGTAAGATACCTTGTTGAACATTTTATTGAGTCAGAAACTGCCTACTGTAGTAGTCAAGTTTCCATTTTTGTTGTAGAAAAAAGTCATATGTGCTAGGTAGATTTGAGGGAAGAAATTGATGGGTATGCCTTGTAATAATTACTATATTGAGAGGTTGAAAGTTGTTTGAAGTCATTTCCATGTACTATTAGAATCCTTATATCTTTGGAGTTTTTGAAACATCTCATAAGCCAACACAACACCACCTCAATGGACTATGATATAGACAAGAAAACCAGGCGGAACAACAAACCCTTTTCTAGGAAAGTGCACAATATGCTCCAACAAAATTATCTGAGGGATTTACAAAGGGAGAAAGAAGTGGGGAATTGGATTTTCGTACTTGGGTCAGATTTAAAAGCTGGAAGATCAGGAGAGGACCTCACATTGGAAGAGTTGGAATCCTATCTATCCAAGGTAAGTCAATCTGATTGGAGTTTAAATTGGGCTCTGGAACCAGCTATGCTTGCATTGGTACAAACCATATTCTTGGAGCATCCGAGGGGGAAAAAAAGCTTATCATTGCATCTAGTTTCATCAATATTTTGAGGATAGTAGCACCCTTTCCTCCCTATAATGACGTTATCATGAAGAGGGTCTTTCAATTGATTGTGGAATGCTATTCAAGACTGCATGATGCCCAAAGCTCAAACTTTGATAGAAGGCTCAATCCTAGGCGCAATGGCCAAAATCAGATCCTACGTAGTCATGCTTGATCTAGAACAGGATGATCTGATCCCTCAGATGTGCCAATTCTTCTTCACCAACATCAGAGAGCATCACCCTAAGGAGGTAAGAGCCAACATGCAAGATATCATATCTTCATTATTAGTTGAGGGTGACATCATTCGCAAGCAACTACAGACCAAATTGCTAGCCATTTGGAGGAAGATGCAGGTTGTCTCACCAACTGCCTATGAACTAGCCAAGAGGGTGGTTGAGCAAAACATGAGGTTGTTCAGAAGTCAGTGAACCAACGAGGAGATGCGAAGGATTTGTGGCGACCAACCATGCAGTAGGAATGAGTTGAGGAGAAAAGGTCTTTGCATCACCTGCAAGAAGCCTTAGGGACTTGATCACTCATGCTTGTGAAAATTTCATCTATCATAGTAACTGGAAATTATTTTCCTAGTTGTTAATTTATTTAACAATTTATTTGTTGTCTTCTACGGAAAAATACCAAATAATTTGCACTGTGATTTTCACAAATAAACTGCGGAAGAAAATAGTGTTGGAAACTGAGAAGATACTAGCACACAAAGACATAAAATTTTACACAATTATTTTTGGTCCCCGGAAAAACCCAACTTGGGAAAACCGATGCAACAATTGAGGGTTTTATTACTAAGCAATAGTAAAATTTTGAGTACAATGTATGGAATTCCAAATAGAAATCCAAATAACAAGTATTTGACAAAAATAATTAGAGAGAAAATTCTCTCATCCCACTAGCAATCGCGACAATGGATTCTCTCGAAAAACTAGCCGTCCAAAACCCAGTGTAGGCTTTCTGTGCAGCCCTTGCGTTTCCTCTTACACATGTGGCTCGAATCTGCCTCTGAGCAAGCTGCCTAGCTTGTCTCTACTACTGGAAGTGACTCTCCAACCCTGTGGAAGACTTTCTCGGCCTTTGGAAATTGAATTGACTTCCTACCCAGCTAAATCAAACTACTTTTCTTCAGCTATTGTGCAGTCCCTGCGCTACTTCTGCGTGGATTACTTCTGTCACTTGTTGCCTCTCCGGATCTGGAAAGCTTCCTTCGGATCACTATCCCTACCCCTCACTATCTTTTCTTTGATTTATGGCTCTCCGACAACTATTGTTGCTCTCTGAAAATTGAGCTACCAAGGAAATCAAATTGCTCAAGTGTATTCTCCAAGTGCCCATTGAATTTTTCCTATAATATTTTGTTGGGACTCCAACGACCAAGATTAAATCTTAATCAAAGTCTAGGATCATGTTGAAGTCGATTTGTGTGAGTTTCTAGATTATTCTCACCTTGAATTAATTAATTATGATTAATTAGCTAGTTTTCCTAAGTTTAGACTTAGGAAACATTAAAAATTGGTTAATAATCTAATTAACCCATTTCTAGTTGGAATTTTCAAAAACGATAACGGAGATCTCATGCATTCTAGCCTCTCCACCAAATTTCGTGACTAGAACACATCTGATGCTACAAAAACTAACACTCCCTCTTAGCGAGGACTATCTTCTAATGCTGAACATCCTACCACAACACTCTGTCTCTATATCATCCTCTTTCACATTGCTGATATCTGGCTATTGCTGCCCATCAACTACTACGCAACTATGATGTTGCATCTGTGTTGATGCTGACACCACCATACTGTTGCCAACTCTGCATCTACACTGTAATTCCATCTCATTTGTTGATGCTAAAATTGCAACTACGGTGACTAAGAAGCATCAAAAATACTGAATCATCTGTGTTTTGTATGATGCACCTGTCTCCTGAGTCCTTAATACGTCTAGCATCTGCACTGTCACTGAAGAATTTGGGTTGCTGCTAACTCTACACTGAGCCATTGGCTTTGCTGTCAACACTGCATTGCGCTCCTCAACATCTGACTGCTACTAGTGTGCAATTATCACTCTGGTACTGACTACATCAACTGCCACTAATACATACTGCTACTGAATATTGTGGGCCCTCTTAGCAAGGTAATGATCCATGAGATGGACTCCTTAAGGACCCCTCCAACTCTTTGCATCTCTCTAGGGCTACAACACCAGATCACCCCACCTGACTCCTAGAAGTATGTATGAAAACATAGCAAACTCTAACTCTAGCATAGAGGAAGCTTGTCTATTCGTCAATGCTGCCTGTTGGTCCTGCTTCTCCTGTTTGTCCTTCATCTTAAGAGGACACTATGTGTTGTAGTGACCAAACTCACCACACTTGAAGCACTTGACCTTCGACAGGTCCTTCTTTTTGTTCTGCTCCCCCTGCCTCTGAATGGGACCCTTCAATGTGAGGGCCACATTCTCCTGCTCCTTAAAACCCTTTGATCCACTACTACTATTTCCACTAATGAACCTCTTTAGATGAGATCGCTTCAACTCTTTTTGTTGTAAGTCAGACCACATCCTGTCCCATTTTGGTATCTTGTCTCTGCCCAATATACTTTGAACAAAGACTTACCAATCCTTCTAGACACTACTCAGTGATAACTGCACTAGCTCTATTGGTTGAGGCACTGCCTCAACAGGTGCAAGTTGATCCAAGACCCCCTGAATCCTGGTGAGGAAGAGATCTATTCCTTCCCATTTTTGCATCTTGATGCATCTAATCTTTTCTTCCAAAAGCTTCTATTGCTCGGAAGTACCCCGATATAGTTGGGTGAGAGCATCCCACATATGTTTGATAATATCCTTGCTAGATATATGCGAGAGTATATGGTCCTTGACTCCATCCAGGATCAACCACTTTGCCTTTGCCATTTCCTTATGGTATTCCTTTAGTTGATCCACATCTTAGGACCTGTCACAATGTTGTCTATGTAGTCCTTCAGGTCATATTCATCTAACAGGAAGGACATCTTGGCCTTCCAGATGACATAGTTAGAGGAACCCTCCAACCTATCCAGATCTCTAAGCCTTGTTGCAGCCATCTCTGAATCTGTCAAAAACTCCCTCTTTCGCTACGCTTGGCTGTTGGTTGTTCTATATGCACTCCGTTTTGGAGTGAGAAAATATGCACTCAACTACTACCAATCCGTTGCTAGAAAATCAAACTTTTGAGACTTGAAGTTCCTTGAGAGAATTTTTCCCTCTATGTATGTTTTTCTCTTCCAACCGACATTGATTCTGTTGCAGCAAAACCCTTTGCGTCTAACCAAGGAATCTTCTCAGCAAAAATTAGAGTTACTGCTTGACGCAGGGGATCAATTAAACAACAAGTGAACAACAATTAAACAACAACTAAAAATCAATTGAACAACAACTGAACAAAAATTGAACAGCAACTGAACAACAATTGAACAACCACTGGTCCCACGTTGACTTCCCACATTGAATTTCCCTTTAGAAGACAGACACTTCACTCTGTGACGTTGATCTCCTCTCTCCAGATCTAACGGTCGGCAATCAACAATCATCCAATGGTGGACAGCAATATCGCACAGAGAACTTACGCGACACATACCGCGTCACGGAGCCGATATGGTTTATAAACCTTGATCCATAAAAAATCGGGTCCAGGTTTAGACTTAAACTTCGAACACTTTAAACCCCGATATCCATTCGATAACAGAGCCCATCCAATTCTATGGCCTACAGGTCTACAACCAACACACAGGTTAAAAACAAGCCTAACCCCGCCATTGACTATGACATAAGCAGCTGAAACTTAGATTGATGGTTAGGATGGAGTATGGGCCTTCAACCATGATCAAGCCTTTTTGTGCTCTTCTACCCTCATCCTTAATACTATATTCCATGATTAACACATAAATGCTAAGATTATAATTAACATACAAAAAACAGAGAAAAATACCCGGATGAGTTTCAAAACGCAGATTCACGGAAGTAAATGAGAGTCTTCTCTTGAATTGACACGCAATCATGCAATTACAAAGTCTTGGCCCTCTCACTCAATTACAACAATTTAACAGACCTCTTTCTTAATCTCAAAAACTATCTATCACTCAACTCTCACCTCTCACTCAATCCTCAATAATCTCAGCTAATCCTTCTTCATTACATTTTCTTCCTTTTATGAATCAAATCCTATTCTAACTGTAAGAACAAGTTGATCTCTATTTTAATCAATCTAACAATTAAATCTCTATTTTCAAGCGCTATTACACACCTATGCTAACAACTTATCCCTTAGTCTAAAATAAGATAATTTCCTAACTATTAGAATAATGAATTACAGATCATTTTCGAGAGATCCAACCCTCTCAACTAAAAATGACTTTTGACCACTCAAGTCAGTGAAATTCACTCATTTAGCCACAACATGTGAACAAACCATCACATTGTTGGCTAAGTCCAAATGCTCCTGCATCAAACTCCTGAGGAAGAAAAGAATCATCCCTCATAATTTCAGGGTTTATTCCATACTTCTGCAACTCTGTTGTTGTCAACCAACTAGCATCCTCTACTGGCTGTCCTTTCCATTTGACTAGATATTGATAATAAACCTGTCCATTGGTTCTTTTGGATACTCTTTTCTCCAAAACAGCTTCCACGTCTCTCTTAACCGTCTTTGGCATTTGTTCTTCCCAGTTAAAAGTTTGAACTTCATTTTTTGTAGTTTCCTCCTGTAGCTCTGTGTCTGTCTCTTTGTATGGATGAAAATCTGCAACATTGAAGATAGGTGATATTCCAATCCCTTCTGGAAATTCAATTTCATAAGCATTAGTTGAAAAGTTCCTTACAATTCTACATGGTCCTATCTTTTTCATTTTTAGTTGATTGTAAGTCTTAGTAGGAAATCCTTATTTTCTCAAATACACCATCACTAAATCTCCCACTTGGAATTCTTTCTCTCTTCTTTTCATATCTACTCTATGTTTGTATTTGCCACTGCTTTCTTGCGATCTGCCTTTGACATCTTCTTGCAGTCTCTGCATCTGCTCTGCAAACTCTTCATCTTTTGCACTTCTTGTCTCCTGTTTACCCAAATTTCTGAGCTCGTACACACCTCTTGGATTCATGCAAAAAACAATTTGAAATGGACTTGTTCGAGTACTTCGGTTTGGAGTGTCATTATAAGCAAACTCAGCCTAAGCTAGTGCTAAATCCCACTGCTTGGGATTTTGATACACTAAACTTCTCAATATATTTTCCAAGCTTCTGTTTACTACTTCGGTCTGTCCATCTGTTTGAGGATGGTATGCTGAACTAAAACCAAGGTTAGCTCCTAGTTTCTTCCAAAAAGTTCTCCAGAAATGCCCTACAAAATTTGTATCTCTATCAGACACAATACTTATAGGCAATCCATGTAATCTTACAATTTCTAAAAAAATTAGATTAGCAATATGTGTTGCATCGCTTGTCATTTTACATGCAATGAAATGTGCCATCTTGGAAAATCTATCTACCACAACATAAACAGAATCATCCCCCCTTTGAGTTTTAGGTAACCCCAAAATAAAATCCACGCTAAGTGCATCCCATGGTCGGTCTGGTATTGGTAATGGCTGGTATAATCCTGTATTCTGGCTTCTCCCTTTAGCATGTTGACATATCCTACACTTCTCAACAAATCTCTTAACATCAATTTGCATCTTTGGCCAATAATAAAAAGTATTTACCTGAGCAAAGGTTTTGTCTTGTCCAAAGTGACTAGATAATCCTCCACTATGTTTCTCCTTTATTATGTTTTCCCTCATAGAACATTTGGGAATGTACAACTTGTTGCCTTTAAACAATAAACCTCCTTTTATAAGATAATCTAACCACTAACTTCGGTTATGAACTATTGGATTTTCTACTGCTGTATAAATATCTTTGAAATCTGCATCATCTTTATACGTTTCAACCATTTCTTCAAATCCTACAACACTAACTTTTAATTATTGCACAATGAAATTTACCCTGCTCAAAGCGTCAACGACTTTGTTCAACTTACCACTTGTGTGCTTTATCACAAAAGTAAAGCTTTGCAAAAACTCTACCCACTTGGCATGTTGCTGGTTCAATTTTGGTTGATTGTTTATGAATTGTAATGCACGATTGTCAGAATACAATATAAACTCCTTTGCTAGCAAATAATGTCTCCATTTTTTAAGGCTTGAACAATAGCATAAAATTCTTTATCATAAGAAGAATACTTCTTCTTAGCTTCATTTAATTTCTCCTGAAGTACGCTATTGGTCTCTGTTCCTGACTCATAACTGCTCCAATTGCGACTTTATCATAAGAATAATACTTCTTCTTAGCTTTATTTAATTTCTCATTCAAGTACGTTATTGGTCTCTGTTCCTGACTCAAAACTGCTCCAATTGCGACTCCACTAGCATCAGTTTCAACTTGGAATACTTTTCCAAAATCGGGTAAAGCTAAAACTGGTTTCTCTGTGATTTTCCTCTTCAGCAACTTAAAATTCCTGTCTACTGCATCTGTCCACTTGAACGACTGATTAGTCTCCTTGATTGTTTCAAGAATTGGTCCGTAAATCTGGCTAAACCCTCTGATAAATTTCCTATAAAAACTTGCAAGACCATGAAAACTTCTTACCGCAAATATATTCCTTGGAATAGGCCAGTTCCAAATTGCTTGGACTTTCTCTGGATCCATTTTCAACCCTTATTTAGAAACTACAAATCCCAAGTAAATTAATTCCTTTCATGATACTACAATTCTTCAAATTTATCAGTAGTTTCTCTTCCTGCAAAGTTCTTAAAACCAATTTAAGATGCTCTAGATGTTCTTCTTTACTTCTACTAAAAACTAGAATATCATCAAGATAAACAATAACAAACTTGCCTGCATATTCCTTCAAGACTTCATTCATCAATCTCATGAACGTGCTACATGCATTAGTGAGTCCAAAAGGCATCACTAACCACTCATACAACCCACTATTTGTTTTAAATGCAATCTTCCATTCATCTCCTTCTCTAATTCTTATTTGATGATATCCACTCTTCAGATCTATTTTAGTAAAATACTTTGACCCACTCAAACAATCCATCAAATCATCCATGCATGGTAAAGGAAATCTATACCTGATAGTGATTTTGTTTATGGCTCTACAATTTGTGCACATACGCCCTTCACCTCCTTTCTTTGGACTGAGTACTATTGGCACAACACATGGACTAAGACTCTCTCTGATTAGTCACTTGTCCATCAGTTTTTGCACTTGTTTTCCAAGTTTTGTATTCTCTTGAGGAGTTAATCTGTACGCTACTTTGTTTGGAAACCTTGCTCCTAGTATTAGATCAATATGATGACTAATACTCCTGATTGGTGGCAACACATTTGGCAACTCATCCACAATAATATCAACAAAATCATTTAACAGAGTTTTGATTTATTTAGGTAAATCATCTAAGTTTGTGGAAGTTAAATTTACCTTAGGTCTCCCTATGACAGCAATATGCATTTCTTTACCTTTCCCAATCTCTTGTAACAACTCCTTTCCACTCATCAACATAACACTGTTTCCAAGTGCTCCTTTGTCAGCGTCATCCTTCAATGGAAGCAGTGTATGTTTATTTCCATCCTTCTCCAGAGGATAAGTATTTTTCCTCCCATCATGAATAGCTTTCTGATCAAACTTCCACGGTCTTCCCAACAATACATGGCATACATCCGTTGACATTACATCACACAATGTCACATCCTTATACGTACCAATCTGTATCTCTACCTTGCATTGTTCTGTCAAAATAATCTGATGTCCTTTCTGCAACCATGACACTTTGTAGGAAGTAGGGTGTCTTCACTAATCCTACCGTATCCACCATCTCTATAGAAACAAGGTTATTAGTGCTTCCACTATCAATTATCACTTTACAACATTTACCTTTGGATTTTCATGTAGTTCCGAATAAACTCTTCCTTTGAGTTGGTTCTTCAGTCTTTTTCTCTGCCTTAAACAATGCCCTTTTCAACAACAGGGATTCTCCTACTTTAGGGGATTCTTTCTTTTCTATAATTCGAGGTGTATCTTTCTTTGCCTCAACCACATTCACGTTCCTCTGACTTGTTGTTCTATTATGAGGGCAATCCCACGATCCATGTCCCCATTCTCCACATGTGTAATATGGAATATCTCTTCCTTGTCCTCTTCCTCTGGGTGCAAATTTTCCTCTATTAAAATCTCCCCTCAGTGGTGGTCTGCTACTTAAACTTCCTGCTTCGTTCTGATTTTGCTGAAACCTTGGTCTGGTAGTTCCTCTACCTCTTATTGATCTTTTCCCTCTATTTCTTTTATTTTGTTTTCTCAACATCTTCTCTTTTGCCTTCAAAACTGCTTGATAGGCATCTTCAATGGTCTTTAAACTCAGCAAGCGGATCTCATCCTATATGTCATATCTTAAGCCATTGATATATCTGGCTACTCTCTCCGTATCATCCTATGCATGTCATGCTCTAATACTCAATCTATAAAACTCTTCTATGTATTCTTTAGCAAACATTCCTTTTTGCCTTAAATAGTGTAACTATTTAAAATGATTTAACTGATAATCTTTTGGCATAAATTTAGCTTTCATTTTACTCACCATTTTGTCCCATTGCTTGATCTTGGACTTTCCTTTTCTTGTTTTGGATGTTTGTAGTTCATCCCACCAAATAGCTGCATGACCCTTCAATCTGGTAACTGCAAATTTCACCTTCTTTTTGTCATCAACCTCTTCATAGTCAAAATATTTGTCCAATGAACTGATCCAATCCATTAGTTCTTCTGCATTGAGACTCCTTTCATACACAAGAATTTCCACCTTTGGTTTTCCACCTTCTTTAGCCAACATCTTGATAACTTTGATAGTTTCATTTTACTCCTCTTCTTCTTCCTAAGAAGATTCTTCTGCAGCGCTGGCAACTCCCTCATCAAGTGTTATTCTTTGAGCAGTCTCTATTATGTCCATCCTTGTACGCAGACTTCAGATCCCCTCCAGCAGAACTGCATTTGCTTCAAGTCTTCCTCGACTGATGCCAGCTCCTCTCCTTGGCGGCATGTTTATTGCAGTCAAACTCAATCTCTGTGCTTTGATACCAAAAATGACGCAAGAGGTCAATTGAACAGCAACTGAACAACAATTGAATAGCAACTGGTCCCACGTTGACTTCCCACATTGCATTTCCCTTTAGAAGATAGGCGCTTCACTCTATGTCATTTATCTCCTCTCTCCAAATCTAACAGTCAAAAATCAACAGTCATCCAACAGTTGACAACGATATCACATAAGGAACTTGTGCAACACTTACCGCCTCACGGAGCCGATATGGTTTATAAACCTTGATCTATAAAAATTCAGGTCCGGGTTTAGATTTAAACTTTGATCACTTTAAACCCCAATATCCATTGGATAACAGAGGCCATCAAATCCTATGGCTTGCGGGTCTACAGCCAACACACAGGTTAAAAACAAGCCTAACCCCACCGTTGACTATGATGTAAGCAGTTGAAACTTAGATCGATGGTTAGGATGGAGTACGGGCCTTCAACCACGATCAAGCCTTTCTATGCTCTTCTACTCCCGTCTTTAATACTAATGACTATGATTAACACATAAACATTAAGATTAGAATTAAAATACGAAAAATAGAGAAAAATACCCGGATGAGTTTCAGAACATAGATTCACGGAAGTAAATGAGAGTCTTCACCAAAATTGACACGCAATCACACATTGAATCAATTTCATCAATATAATGATAATTACAGAGTCTTGGCCCTCTCGCTCAATTATAACAATTTAACAGACCTCTGTTTTAATCTCAAAAACTACCTATCGCTCAACTCTCGCCTCTCACTCAATCCTCAATCATCTAAGCTAATCCTTCTTCATTACATTTTCTTCTTTTTATGAGTCAAATCCTATTCTAACTGTACGAACAACGCGATCTCTATTTTAATCAATCTAACAATAAAATATCTATTTTCAAGCTCTATTACACACCTATGCTAACAACTTATCCCTTGGTCTAAAATAAGACAATTTCCTAACTATTACAATAATGAATTACAGATCTTTTTCGAGAGATCCAACCCTCTCGAATAAAACTGACTTTTGACCACTCAGGTCAGTGAAATTCACTCATTTAGCCACAACATGTGAACAAACCATCACATTGTTGATTAAGTCCAAATGCTCCTGCATCACTGCTACGCCCTCTGACCACTAGAATCACTATCTCGGGCAACTCAACTTTTTTGCAACCTTGTAACTGAAAATCAAATTTATGCCCCAAAAATTCAGCTTGCTTGTCAATGGTCTGTGCAACGTCTAGGAATTTCGGCCTGTTGCTCCCTGAACAACGAAAATTTTCTTCTCCGCTTCTGAGCTTCCCGACTGATCACTTACGCTCTGATACGATGTGAAAATTTCATCTATCACAACTAGAAATTATTTTCCTAATTGTTAATTTATTTAACAACTTTTTTGTTGTCTGTTATGGAAAATAGAAATAATTCACACTATGATTTCCACAAATACATTGCGGAAGGAAATAACGCTGGAAACTGAGAAAATACTAGCACACAGACATAAAATTTTACACAATTATTTTTGCACAAATGCCCCTGGAGAAATCCAAGTTGGGAAACCAATGCAACAACTAAGGGTTTTATTATTATGTAGTAGTGAAATTTTGAGTACAATCTGTGGATTCCCAACTAGCAATCCAAACAAGTATTTGACATAAATAATTAGAGAGAAA
This sequence comes from Pinus taeda, assembly GCA_000404065.3. Lineage (NCBI taxonomy): Eukaryota > Viridiplantae > Streptophyta > Pinopsida > Pinales > Pinaceae > Pinus > Pinus taeda. Next base: position 26,784 of record APFE030626483.1, read on the forward strand.
TTTTTCTTAGCCCATCAAAAATCCCGACATTGGCTTATTTAGAAAAATTGGCCATCCAAATCCCAGCGTAGGCTCTCTGCACAATACTTGCACTGCCTCTCACACATGTGGCTTGAATTTTCCTCTGAACAAGCCATTTAGCCTGTCTTTGTTGCTGGAAGTGACACTATGACCCTCTAGAAGACTTTCCTAGCCTTTGGAAGATGAATCGACTTCCTCCCCAGCTAAATCAAGCTTCTCTGCTTCAGCTACTACGTAGTCCTTGCGCTGATTCTTTGTGGATTACTTCTGTCACTTGTTGCTATCTTTTCAGATCTGTAAAACTTCCTCCAGATCACTTTCCTTGCCCCTCATTGTCTCTGCTTTGATTTCTGGCTCTCTGACAACTATTGCTACTCTTTGGAGATCGATTTTCCAAGGAAATCAAACTGCTCAAGTGTATTCTCCAAGTGCCCATCAACTTCTTCTTATAATCCTTTGTTGGGACTCGAACGACCAAGATTAAATCTTAATCAAGGGCTAGGATCATCTTGAAGTCGATCTGTGTGAATTTCTAGATTATTCTCACCTTCAATTAATTAATTATGAATAATTAACCTGTTTTCTTAAGTTTAGACTTAGGAAACATTAAAAATAGGTTAATAATGTAGTTAAACCATCTCTAGGAGGAATTTCTAGAAATGATTTTATGGATTTAGGAGATCTCATGCATTCTAGCTTCTCCACCAAATTTCGTGACTAGAACACATCCGATGCTACAAAAACTAACAATGCTTGGGTGATACAATAGAGATGATTGAGGTAGATCAGGAGGAGGATCCTTCTGACTTTCCAGATGAGGATTCTTCTTTAGTTGAGTCCATGGGTTCTTACGAGAACACCTTTGAGGAGCATGAGTAGTTGTATGGATTTGTTGACAGCAGCCTAGATATATATTCTTGTGAGCAGTCAGTAGACCCCTTAGGAGACATTCAGGGAGATGGGTCATCTATGATGATTCAACATGAGAAGCATATGGTGGAACATGGGTTAGTTTAGGAGTATCATATACACGATGGTCCTGATTGGCCATCTTTAGAGAGTTAGTTGATGGCTCATGTTGAGCCCATGATTGAGGATGAGTAGACATCCTTGGGGCCACCCATTGATGAGGTAAAGGTAGATGCAGTCGCAGCTAGCAAAACTGCATTATTTCCAGGCAGCATCCATCCCCAAGAGAACTTGGGCATGCAGGACGGGTTGCACACTTATGGGGAGAGAGGCAGCGATTACTAGGCATATCTAGTTGATATGTTGGGCAAAGCTACATGAGTTGAGTATGGTGCAACATAGTGCACTTCTACCATATACAGGTACAGATTCATCTGATCCTTCCCACGGGATGGATTGGAACAATATTCTCAGCCAGGAGCAGAATGTAGTAGGGACCCTTAGACATGAGGAGTACGACATGCCCCAATTGGCGGTGGGAGGTAGGCCAACAACTTTCCAACACTTCAGGCCCGCATCTACATAGTGGGATTAACCTTGGCCTATGCCAAGGCTTGGACTGGAGAGAGGTGATGAATTGGTACGCTGTTAATAGAGCAATGTTCATAATCGAAGCTATAGCACAACATGAGCCACAAAGCATTGATGCTTGTTCTTGGTGGCATTGGGATCCAAGAGGATTTGTTGATGAGAGGTTTAGTTAGAGATTGGTCTAGGATCTGGGCATGAGTGGTCCGTTCACGGTGGGTCAACATAAAGCCATAACATCACCCAGCAATTTGTATGGGATCCAAGCATTGGGTCTTAGTTACATTGGGCCACCAAGTTGGTCCATAGGTTTGGATTTCTTGAGGGTAAGCAATCTTGGGGTAGGAGGATTTGTGATGTTCCTTTTTCTTGTGTTCCTCATGACATGGTTAGGATGGACTCTCGGGGTTGGAGGCAAACAGGTCACATGTGCAGGTTTACTTTATCAGTGTGGCCAGGGGCTTTTGGAGATGTTTCATGGGGTTTTGAGGAGTTTCTATGGACCTGATGGCATTCTCTTAGTGTACTCCATCATCTTCATAACTTGTCTTTCGTTTCATTGCATTCCAACAACTTTCGGAAAATAGGGTTATTTTTAGCCTAACAAAATTAATTATGCTTAAGGTGGCATTCAAAGAGGAATACTTGACAAAAAACCTTAGTGTAATAGCTCGTTGGGACCGAAATGCGAAGATATACAAGATGGGATGGTTAGAAGTGATTTCCAGTGACTTGAGGAGGCATGGAAAATAATATTTTAATTGAAATAAAAAAGGGAAATAGGCTCAATGATTAAAATAATAATAAAATAGGAGGTTCTAGAGGGGTCCATCAGATTTATAAAAGAGGAGGGGAGGCCATTGGAGGACATGTTGGATTGTTGATGTTTTCTATTGATGAGGTTTGGAGAATTTAGTTCCCAAATTCTTTAGCCCCGGGACAAAAAACCTAGGGTATTGTAATATCCCGCTTTAGAGATATTCCCCAAAACCCAGTAAACTCCAACTAAATATGCACAGATGATATAATAACTGGGAAGCTCAAAATGATAAAAATAACAACGGTGCAACATATAATAATGGAAATATGAAATATAAGTAGAGACTCGAGAAATGCAGAGAGAAATGCTAAGCCATTTTATTATACTGAGTAATGGAATGAGTACAGGAGATTATCAGAAAAGATGGCACCTCGACTTGCCCCAGGCAAGTGAAGAAATACACTCAGAATAGCAAAGGAATGGCGTCTCTCTGAACTGCATGAATGCTGCTGGGAAACTGCCGTGCTACTGTTGCTGCTGGAAATCAAATGAGGATTTGGAGCTGTTCCTCTCCTCAAAAAATGCTGAAACTCTGGAATTAGTCTCTACTCAGAAAACCCAGAAAGCGTTTCTGAAATGGCCGACCCCCGAAAATCACCCGCTTGGGGAATCACACAATCCCTCAAGGCTCTGCGCTTCCACTGAGTAGAATCCTCCAAAATACTGCCTGAAACTCTGCCAAACTCCTCCAATATGCAAGAGCTGATCTCTTGCTCAATCTCCCAGCTCAACTCCTCCACAAACCCTCAATTCAAAACTGCTCCCAGAAAAACTGCGTCCCTCTCTCTCAAGACTGCGCATTCCTCCAATGCTCAGCTCCACCTCAATGCCATAGATCAAAACTACTGCAAAAAGACTATTGAAACTACCTTGCCCAAGTAGGCATTCGAAGTCCCCCAGGGCTAAGGGTGAGATCTCTGAACGGAGACACTGAGTGCACTAAACAGTGCTGCAGACAGGCTACGCAACCAACGTGCTCCAAGTTGGAATGACTAGCTCAAATGCTCATAACTGAATGCCAAAATGAGGAGGCTCCTCTCTCCTTTATAGCCTTTGCCTCTCTCAATCCCAAGGCCCACCTTCTCCAGTGTAATTCCTCTCTTGCCATGTGTTTCTTCCCTTCTGCACAGTCCCTCCAAGTGTCTGTGTGGGCTCCATCTCTGCGTCCCCCTTTGGCCCCCTTGGCTCCCCTTTAAGTCACAACGTTGTGCTACTAAGAGTGACTTTTATTCTAAAAGCGAGTCATGTCCCCTTAACCTCACCTTTTTATTCATAAATAACTATAGAAGGAAAAAATAAGCAAAATCGAATATTCCAACTAGCCATGGCTAATTAGGAATATTACAGTCTCCCTCGGCAAAATGTTGCTTGTCCTTAAGCAACTGAAGTGGTGGATGATGCAAGATTTTCTCACTCTCCCAAGTTCTATCCTCATCCGGCAAATTCTTCCACCTCACCAAGAATTCCCGGACCGTCCTGCTCTGCAGCTGCCTCTTCCTGGTATCAATAATAGCCTCTGACTACAACACCAAATGCCTCTTATCATCCATGGGTGGTAGCTCATCTGTCACTGTCACCTGCTGCCCCAATGCCTTCTTCAGGCATGATACATGAAAAACGTTATGAATCTTGCTGCCTTGGGGTAGCTCCAACTCATATGCAACCTATCCAATCCTACGTATCACCCTGTATGGCCCATAAAAGCGAGGCTTGAGCTTCTCAGCCCCTTTCTGCTTCAGTGACGACTGTCGGTATGGCTGTAATCGTAGGTAGACCATGTCCCCTACCTCAAACTGTCTCTCCACCCGACCCCTGTCAGCATTTAGCTTCTCTTGGTTCTGCGCTGTACCCATGTTATCCTTGAGAGCTCATAGGATATCCTGACTCTCTTGGATCCAAATCTTGGCTCTCGGAGCCTTGCTATCACCAAAAATCATGTCAACAAAAGATAAATAATGATACCCATACAAAGCATAGAATGGTGACATACCAATGGACATGTGATATGTAGTGTTGTAGTAGTACTCCCCTAGACACAGCCACTTCAGCTATGCTCTCTGCTGCCCACCGACATAGTTATGCAAGTAGCCCTCCAGCCACTTGTTAACTATCTCTATCTGTCCATTTGTCTGTTGGGTGATAACTGGTACTCGGTGTCAACTCCGTCCCCACTAGTTGAAAAAGCTCCTGCCAAAACCTGCCCATGAAACGGATGTCCCTGTCACTGACGATGGTCTTTGGAAGACCATGTAGCCTGAAGACCTCTCTAAAGAACAGCTTGGCCACCTGTGCTACTGTGTAGTGTGCGGATATGGCAAAGGAATGTGCGTACTTCGTCAGTGGGTCAACGACGACAAAGATAAAATCCTTGCCCTGTACCATGGGAAACCCTGTGATGAAGTCCATCGAAATACTCTCCCATTTCCCCTTTGGAATGGGAAGAGGCAACAATAAACCCGTGGGATGGCTCATCTCCCCCTTGTTCCTCTGGCAAACGTCGCACTCCCTGATATGTTGGAGTACGTTCTCCTTGAGGCCCTTCCATGAGAACCTCTCTCTGATATCCCTATAGGTTTTGATAAACCCCTGATGGCTGGCCAATGGTGAATCATGTGATGCCTAGGGTATCTTCTTCTTGAGCTAAGATCCCTCAGTTAAGAAGATCTGATCCATGTAGTAGATGATCTCATTGACCACCCTGTACCTGTCATCCGCCACCTGCCCATCCAAAACCTCACATGCAAACCTGTCCTTGGAGTACGCTACTAAAAGTCTAGCCCTCCAGTCTGTGTCCAAGCTCATAAGAGACAACGTGGCTGGTCTTCGTGAAAGAGCATCTGCTACCACCTTGTTCTTACCCTTGACATACTGAATGTCAAAGTCATATGCTTGGATCTTGTTGATCCACTTCTGCTGCCTCTCCTATAGCTGCTTGTGCTCCAAAAAGAATCTGAGGTTGTTGTGATTAGTCCTCACCTTGAACTTGTTACCCACTAAATACTGCCGGAACTTGGCCAATGCATGCATGATGGCCAGCATCTCCTTGTCATATATTGAATACAAAATCTCGTGCATAAGGAGCTTTCGGCTCTCATAGGCTATAGGGTGACCTCCCTACATCAATACTGCGTCGATCCCCTCTCCTGACACATCACACTCCAAAACAAATGGCTGCGTGAAATCTGGCAATGCCAGCACTAGGAAGCTGCTCATAACCTCCTTGAGCCTGTCAAAGGTTCATTGCGCTCTATCCGACAAACTGAAAGCCCCCTTCCTCGTCAAATCTGTCAGGGGTGCAGCAAGATGTGAAAAACTCTTGACGAACTTTCGGTAGTAAGTACAAATTCCAATGAATCCCCGAAGTTCTGTTACGTTTCTCAGCTCCGGCCACTCACTAATGGCCCTGATATTTTCCTTGTGGACTCTCACTCCATCCACCCTTATGATGTTCCCCAAATACAACATCCCTGTCAACCCAAACTCACGCTTGGAGAGTTTGGCATAGAATTGCTGCTCTTGCAAGATACGCAACACTGTCTCAATGTGCTGGAGATGCTCCTCCCAAGTCCTCCTATAAATGACAATGTGTAGAGGTTTATATGGATGAATTTACAATTTATGGTTACTCATTTGAAGAAGCATTAGAGAATTTGGAAAAAGTACTTATAAGATGTAAAGAGACAAATCTTTCATTAAGTCATGAAAAATGTTATATGATGTTTACTGAAGGTATTGTTTTGGGACATCACATTTCACGGGATGGGATTAAAGTTGATAGATCAAAAGTTGAAGTCATCTCCAGTTGCCTATTCGAAATTGTCAAAGAGATGTTAGAAGTTTTCTAGGATTTACTGGATACTATAGAAGATTTATAGAAAACTTCACTAAAATAGCATCTCCACTCTTCAAACTGCTTACAAAAGACTGTGAATTCAAATGGGATCCTGATTTTCAAACAACCTTTCAAACTTTGAAAACAAGAATATCTGAAGCACCTAAGTTGAGAGGACCAAATTGGAAACTCCCTTTCCATATTTCTACATATGCTTCAAATACAGCTCTAGGAGCCGTGTTGGGTCAAAAGGATTTAGTTCCTTATGCCATTTATTATACCAGTAAAAATTTGACTCCCAATGAGTTGAATTATACTGTGACTAAAAAAGAGTTCTTAGGCGTTGTTCATGCAATCAATAAGTGTAGACATTATATAACAGGCTATGAAACTTTTATCTATACGGATCATTCTGCTATTAGATATCTAATGAAAAAGCTTGTTATTAATGGCAGAGTTACAAGGTGACTCATTGTTACAAGAATTCAATATTACTGTGTTGGATAGACCAGGGAAACAAAATACAATAGCTGATTTCTTGTGTAGGATCCAAAATACTAAAGAAGATTTTCCTGTAGAGGATAAGTTTCCTGATGAATATTTGTTTGCAGTAACTACTAATACTCCTTGGTATGCAGATATTGCTAACTATTTGGTTACAGGGAAACTACCTCCACATCTATTTCCTAGTGAAAGAAGAAAGATTATTCAGGAGAGTTCAAAATATTCATGGATTTCTAACGAATTGTTTAAAACAGGGCAAGATTTTGTGATCAAAAGATGTGTTAGGGAAGATGAAATGCCTGACATCCTCAGGGCATGTCATGATGAACCATGCGGCGGACACTTTGCTGACAAAAGAACGGCCTATAAAATCCTTTCTTTAGGATATCATTAGCCTTCCCTCTTCAAAGATACAAAAGAATATGTCAAAAGGTGTGACAGCTGCCAAAGAGTAGGGAAACCGACTCTTTCAAATGAAATGCCATTGCAGCCACAGGTACTCATAGAACCCTTTGAAAAATGGGCTTTAGATTTCATTGGACCTATTAATCCACCATCTAAACAAAAGAAGTATATATTGGTATGTACTGATTATGT
>APFE030626486.1:0-32792 GCA_000404065.3 Pinus taeda
AGACTTCGCACTTTAGGGGGCAATCTGTTACACAAAAATATCGTCACCATGATTATTTGCAGTCAGTATGGGTCTATCATCACCTATACTAGCCTCCTAAGCAAGTCTCAGACCTTAGCTCTTCATGTCAAGCTCTGCAAAAGAGAGAAAGACTTTGAAAATCAATATTACTCTGGTTCCGCACTTTCTCCTACTTTTACCTGCGGACCTGCACCGTTTTTTCATAATACCTGCGTACCTGCACGCTCTGGCTGTAATGGGGTGGGTGCATACCCCTGTGAAAGTCAAAAAGGCGCAAGTTTATCCTAAAAAACTCACTTTTGGGTTAACTCTAGATGTTTCTAGAAGGATTTCGACGTGGATTGTTCGCTCCAAAGTGGTTCATGCATCCCAAAAGAGAAGGAGCTAATCCCTTGATAGGAGGAGCTATCCCTTTGAAGGAGGGCTTTATCCCTTTGAAGGAGGACCTAGTAACTTCCCTCCATTGCACTATAAATTAAGGCATTGGGTCAGTTGCTAGGGAGGTTAGAAGCTGAACATTTTGAGGTTAAATGCTGATGGAATTGGGACTTCCTAGTTAAACTTGAGAGGAGAGATCACATACCTTTTGGTTTCATTGGGAAGTGAGTGAAGCTTGTCAAAGTAGAGGAGACTTCTTGTCGGACCCTGGGAGGAGCTTGTACAACATCAAGGCACAGGCTGTAAAGTTCTTCTTCATTTCAATTAATACAATCACATTCATTTTTCTCAACAAATTGTCTTATGGTTTGTTTCATAATCTCCTTGATCATTATGATGAATATGCTTTATAATATTGGCTTTTCAGGTGCTATTTAATTTGTTTGCTAGTTTCTGTTTGCAGAATTACACTTCAAGGAAGCCCATTTGGAGCGAGGGAGAGAGGCTTCCACAAACTTGCTTTGGACCCAAGGTAGGCCTAAAACACTTGTTTGCCTTTATTTTACTCGCATATTTAGAGAAATATAGTTTTGGATTGGCTTGCTTGTCACTAGATATTAATAGATACTAGGAAGGTCGATCTTCTCTGCAACCTCGACTCATTCCGCGTGACATGTACCATTACTTTGTTCCCTCTGAATAGACCTATTATAATGTGATTTTCCATTGTACATTACTTATGAACTAATTCCTTTGAACTGCCCTGCATTTTGTCACATCTGTAAACACAATTTCCATGCATTCTGTCAAAGCTGATATCTCTCCTGTAGATTCATCTAGTTACCATATACAAGTGAGTTGTTCTGCTACAAGTGGGTTGCCATCAAGTACAACACATGCATCATAATGCCAACACATAGCCATTCCCAACCTACATCCACAAAGATACGAATGATGTGCAACATAAAATACAGATACTTGAAATTTTCTCACATGGGAAGGAAGATCTTGCCTATGGGCAGAAAGATGTGTCACAACCACTACTTTTACCCAATGCACATGCTTACCTCTTTGATAGATACCACTTTTCAACAAACCTCGAAATCCTCTTGCAGGTGCGTCCTCGTTTGCACCGAGCTTCTTATAAATTGCACAAAAGGATTGAAACTTGTTGCCTGCAACAAAGCTTGCCAAGTAAGATTGTTCTAGCCATTGAGTGATTGGATCATAGAATTCACGGTGGCTATCTGGAAAGCCTCGTTATCTTTGAGAGGATGAATTCTCAATTTTCCAGATGAGATCATGATGGGAATCTTATAAGGAAAAATAAATCTGATCATTCTCAATAGTCATGCTAAGACAATGAGTATCTGCCATAACCATCAACGCGGCCTAAAGTGCCTCATCTACTTAACGGAAATATGAAGGGGGAGATGTTAAACAATGAACATAAGTTAGCACGAAGCAACTGTAACCGGATGTGTTGATGGGAAAATGATAAGCCGAATGACAGTCACCCAAGATAGAGAAAATATCAAATGAGCTAGTTGAGACGTCAGATTCCCAATTTGCAATTTGAACTATCTTGTGACTGTTATGCACAATTGGACCAAGTTCGATGTGAGCTGGATATGATGGACCACCTTCCTGCAACTAGTGAAAAATTGCGCAGGCATCATAGTTATCACAAGAATTTAAAAAGGATGCTAGCATCATGAATGCATGACACCATTTGGGGCGTGATGAATGGAGAGGAACTTGATTCATTTGATAGCTTGTGTGTTCATCATCACCCAAGGAGATTTCTAGTGTGATGAGTGGACATGTTTGCAGTACAAGATTCGCAAGAAGGCTGAGTAGCTGATCATGAGAGGGAAAATTCAATAAGTATGATTGTGGGTAAAGACAGTCTTTGAGATGATCAACTTTACAATTCCATGATTTCGTGAGAGATGAAAACTCCCAACCCATATTTGATATAAGAGATGTGCATGAATACAGACACGCTATAACAGATTCGTGGATTCAGTCATAAGTGAAAATTTGAAAGATCACACCCGGAATATCAAATTTTTTTTACACAGGGATCCACACTAAATGAAACCATGCCGATAGATGGATTGTGCTTGAGAAACCATGTCTGATTTGGTTGGAGGGGCTTACCAGAGTCACGAGGTCCTGACATAACCATCAATGGAATTTGAAGTGCCTTCGCTCCTTGGCATTTTTCGAAACTTTCCAAAATTGTAAAATCGTATTTTGAAGCCTGAACTAGATCATGTAGGGCTTGAGGATGGATGTTATTGCTAATTTCAAAACTTCTCTCCGGACAACAACCATCTTTGTCACAGGTTTCAACAACAATCATATTTCTCAATTGAAGAGGCTCTTCTAATGGTATGTCCACATATAAATGAATTGGTGAGCTCACATGAGCAAGCTGATTTGACGAGTTGTCTTCATGCAACATAAGAGATGATGAGGGGTGGGAAGAGTCTTGTGCAATTCAACTATTTCCATAATGGATATCCACACTAACTTGTTTCAATTAATGATATAGCTCATCAGATCAAGAAGCTAGAGAACATGGAGTATCTTCACTGCATGTAGATGCATTGTGAATGGTAGGACACAAGGGCAAGTGAGGTGAAGAGGAAGTTTCGATATGGACACCTTCTTTAACTGGAGCACATTCTAGATCTGAGTTAGAGTGTTCATGAGAAAAAGGAAGATCACATGTTGTTCTTGGGAATTCGTCACAACATATGGAAGCATGGGATTGATCACTGCCCAAGGCTAGGGGTTGATCAAAAGAATTGATTATATAGGATGATCTAACGAGATTAGTAGATTGAGAATCGTTCAAGAATGGAATATTATTGTTTTGATGTCGAAAATCTTGAAACATAGAGGGAAGATTGATAGTGCCCTCACCTTTCTGCTCCTCTACCTGTGTAATGTTTTTGATGTGGAAAATCTTGAAACATAGAGGGAAGATTGATAGTGCCCTCACCTTTCTGCTCCTCTACTTGTGTAATGTGATTTCCTATCACCTAATCACAATTTCAGCCAACAACTTGAGAATCAAGAGAATGTGAACAACTGGCTGGAGAAGAGGAATGATAAAGTGAGTCATGGTACAAGGAGTCATGGCTTGTAGATGATAGAGGATGGCAGAGATGCAGATCAAATTCGAGAATTGAGTTATGAATAGTGACATCCTCTTGTGGAATGGAGGGGTGATTCTTCACTGTAGGATTCTTGAGCCATTCTGGAATGTCCTCCATTAAAGCAGGAGATAGATGAGAAGATGAGTTGGGGACTTGATGCACAGATTTGTCAGCTTCATGATCACTGCAAGGGGGCACCCACATTGGGACTGAAAAAGGAGGATGACAAGGATAAAATGGGGTAGTGGGCTCCTCTGTGGTCTAAGGTGCCTCATGGTCCACAAGAGTTGGGGAGGAAGGGAAAACAGGAGGTTCACTGTATTGGGAAACATGAACCAAGCGTCTAAACTCTTGTGTCAAGAAATTCGAGTTCAAAAGATGTTCAGGAATTTCATAACAAAGGTGAATGAAGCGATCAACAAAATCCTCAATTGATTCATCAGGCTTCATTCTTAAACTGTAGATTTTTTTACAGAGATCTTGGTGGTTATACTCATCTAGTGTTTTAATCATCATCGCAGCAAGTTGACCGAATGAATCGATAGAGGCAAAGGGTAATGTATGAAACCAATGTTGAGCATGACCTTCGAATGTGAGGGTGAGTCGTACAATCCATACATCTTTGGAATTTATTTGGTGACGATGGAAAAGAGTCATAATTTGAAGCACATGCACACGAAAAGATAGTTCACCCTCACCATTGAAATTCAACTTGGACAAGTCATGAATAACTTCCGCAAGGATGGTACATTTAGGATTTTTAGAAAAACATACCAGGATTATGATTTTTGGAAGAGTCATTTTAAAATAAGAGATTCAAACCAGACTCTATTGTTAGAAAATTATATATTACAGAGCAATGGAACACAAAATATTGCAGAAATATAAACACAAAAAATGCATAAAACAAGAGAGACACAAGTATATGTGGTTGACCCAGTTTGGGCTACATCCATGGAGAAACAACTAGACCTTCCTTTTATATTATCCAGCAAACTGAAGAGATACAACCTACAGTAGATCCACTGTAATTCCCTCTTCGCTCTCAATCTCCTCTCTCTTCCTCACTCAGAATATAGATCTACATAGACGCAATACAATTCCCTCATATATAGCGAGGGGGTGCCTTCTAGGGAAAAAACCCTAAATTAAACATAACATCTACCGTCAGATCTCCGCCTAGTGAACGACCCAGATTGACCCTCCCTACAGCATATATTTTACGGGCACCGTTGCCATCCCATTACGAATTAGGGTCCAATGCGACGATACCTTTGAATATAAAAGATAATCAGGCTCCACACCCAACATCTACGGGTGCAACCTTTCATCTGGCCCTCCTTCTAGAGCCAGAATTGTTGATGGTGCTCCACTTGCTAACATTAAGGGGATATCCCTTGTATGAAGTCCCAACTAGACCTCACACTGTTTGGTGTAGGAGTCTCATTCGGTATAAATGCCTCGTTGCCATATACTTAGAGACATGCCTTGGCTCTAATTGTCAGCACATGAGAGTGTTGCACTGGTATCTTCAAACATCAAGGTAAGTGTGCCTGATGAGTGCATAAAGTAACTTGTGTGTTGGTTCTCTTATTGCAAAGGGGGAGAGTAAAGTGAGCCTATAAGTGAGAGGTAATAGTATCACCCAGGAAGAGACACATGCGAACTAGAAAGGTTTGTCTGGCATCCAGCAGAAGCGACGGTCATTAAAACCAAAGTGCAGGGGACAACATGTACACCACCCAACAGAGTAGTCCACATGGATGTGACAGTCGTTAAAACCAAAGTGAAGGGGACAACACGTACACCACCCAGCGGACTATTCCACATAGATGTGACAGTCATTATAACTAGAAAACAAAGATGGTATGTTGAGTATTGTTATCACCAACAAAATGATCATCTAGCCTAATTTACTAGATGGATTGAAGTACACCATGTAAAGCCAATTTTACCATAGTAAAATGGCTTTCACTATGAGAAATTACTTAATAAACCACCTTTGTTAAGTAATTTATAGTTCAAACCATGAAGAATAATTAAATAAATCATTATTTATTTGATTTTCTTCTAGGAATAATTAATTAAACCATTGTTCAGTTATTATTCCTTGTCATATTTGACCCAATCATGAAAAATAAACAGATAAATCATTAATTATCTTATTTTTCTCTAAGAATGATTAATTAATTATTATTCTTTGTCAAATTTGACTAAATCCCTTAGGAATAATTAAATAAATCCTTATTTGTTTATTATTCCTTAATTAATTCCTTGAGATAATAAATAAATCATTTATTTATTTATTATTTCTAAATAAAAGTTTAAATACTTTTTCCCTCCTAACCAAATATAATAAAATATTCCAAATGGTTATTCCAAGAATGGGATCAATAATATCTTATTATTGCTCATTATTCGAGGATAACTCAATATTTTGTTATAAATAGAAGGGTTTTCCATCCATTATTCACTTTTGATTATTTTCATTGTTGCACTCATTGTTGTAACTTTGATTATTTTCATTGTCACACACCATATTTTTGTTTGGTTTACACTTTATCGAGGAGAGAGACTCTACACAAGTTGAAGATGTTTGAGGATAGCCAAGAACCCATCCCATAGAGGGGGACTGGTAACATCTATTTGTTCCCTTCACAGGTGTTATAATAAAAGCTATTCTTTGTATATTTGGTTTCCATTGGATGATTGGAGTTATTACTCTTTCTTTTTTCTGTTTAACTATGATTGTGGCATAGATGAGAATTTTGACAGGTTTTGTTTCTATCAGTTGTTGCAGATCTACAATGTTTAGCAGCCATTTATATTTTTGAGATTGTTTGTCTTCCACAATCTTAAGTGGGTTCCTTTTGTACATCTTTGAGAAGAAAACAATACAACAAAATTGGCGACTCTGTTGGGTTTTATACTTCAGATTGAGAAACTTGGGTGACCTTCGGTTTTCAGGTTAGGGTTTCTTTTTTTTTCAATTCTCTTAATGTTTCCTAGTTTTTTAACCCTAGATCTCTTCAATTTATGACTTCTGCAAGCTTTCTGGTCTTTTACGCAGGTCACAGGAAATAGCCGCAACAAAGGCGACAGTTTTTTCCGAGATTTTCCGATCGGGATCCATGGAGTAGAAATCGCACTTTTTAGCCCAAAAAGTGCGATCTAGAGGCCAGAGTGCACCTATCAGCCCAAAAAGTGTGATCCCACCTGAAAAACAAGTCAGTACCTGTGATTTTTGGATTTCCAGGTTTTTCTCAGATCTATTTCTAGGTTTTGCAGAGAACTATCTACTAGGATGTCTGACCTCTATCCCATCTCACTTAGGCCTTCATCTACTCTGATTTACTCATTGACGTGGAATTTAGCCCCCATAGGGCTTCTAATACACTTCCACCTTTATATGAGGAGTTTCGTTAAGTGAGTAGTCTGAGTTTCTGCATTTCTTTCAGCCCTATTTTCCAGATTTGTACCCTTTTGTTTCATATCTATAAAGAGAGGTTATTACAATCCATAGTTTCACATTACAACTTGTTTGGTCATTGGCCTTAGGGTCTCATCAATTGCCCTAGGTGTTTCACCCATCTCCCTATCTTTTTGCAACAATCTTCCTCTCTGGTTTGTTGTTGTTTCTGCACCACTTTCCAGCAGCCTAGTTTCAATTGATCCCAATCACACCGACAATTAGATATCTTGAACTTTTTAGTGTGTTTTCCATCGATTTAGACACCAACCAACACAGTGTTTACAAACCCAATTTGGGTGGAGTTTAGTTAATTATTTTTCTTTTCATTTTCTGTTGTTAATTTTAGTTTATTTTTAGCAAGCTTTTTTATTTTTTACAAACACGATCTCGGCTTACTCAATAATTACACTTTCACACACAAGCACACCTTAAATGAAGGGCGTTTTCTTTACATCGCCAAGCCAAGACTTAACATAATAAAGTTATCTCCCCTCATAAAGACAAAGGCATATTTTTAATCTCCCTTCACAATTTCCATGTCACATGTGTCTTACCACCATTATGCCACCAAGGAGTTTGTCACGGACACTATTAGGCCTTCACCCCCAGTTTCTACTTGGGCATATTACCCCTTCCCGTCGGGTTCAAGTTCATAGTACTCTGAGTCCCCATACTGAATCTTCTCCTAGTTCTTCTGATTCTTGATCTAATTCCGAGCCTCCTTCACTGCATATAGTCACCATATCTGGACCCACAGCTGGAGTAGGAACCAAACCTAGTGTTGGCTCTAGTTCTATCCCGGTGGTCACATCAAGTGGAACAATCTCAGGAACCGTTCCGACAACCCCCATGCTCCCCTTTATGGTTGGGTTAAGTCTACTAGATTTTAATCAATTTATAAACTACACCATGCACCACGATGCTATTTGGCCTTCTATTCCGACTAAGCTTTCCTCAGACATCCCAAAGTTTGAGGGTAATGCTGGAGAGGATCATGCCAACCATGTCTGATCCTTCCACATGTGGTGCTCGTCCAACTCCATTACCAATGATTCCATTTGTCTTTGGCTATTCCAACACACGCTCACTAGAGACACTGTAAAATGGTATGTAGGCCAGCCTGCCGCATCTCATTCTGTTTTTGTGATGCTTGCTAAAGCATTCCTTTCATATTTCCAGTTACCTCTCTAGTACGACATTGGTACGAAGCTATTGACCTCATTTTGTCAGTCCTCTGCCACTCACCTTTCCAACCATTTTGTCAATCCTCTGCCACTCACCTTTCCAACCATGTTCAAGAGTGGCGTCGAAGGAGGAGCACATGTCGTGCTCCACCCTTTGAAGACCATGTCTACCTAGATTGGTTTCTTAGGATCCTTTTAGGACCCATTTGAAAATATGTCGTGTCACATTTTCCTTAGACCCAGGAAGAAGCTCTCCAAACCACTCTAAGATATGACCTGATTTATGCACAACCCGGTTATATCTATACCTTCATCCTAGACCTCCCTTGTCCTAGAAGTGCCAGTGCACCAGGAGCGTCCCACGCCACCAATAGTATCAGTGGAACCCTTTCACACCCTTCGCCATATACTCAACAAAGTCATGGCTATCCGCAAGGGGGCACTAGTTCCTCCAACACTTATGCCCCTCCTGCTAGCAACATGTTTTCAGGACCCCAACCTGTCTACCAAACTGTTGCTCCTCCTTATGCACAGCCGAGTGCTCCAGCCCCTCAAGCATTAGCACTAGAGCCTCCCATGCATCCTCAACCCCAACAACCACCGCCCCCTCAGGGTCAAGTGTTTTCACAGCAGAATGTGACCAATCCCCAAAATTCGAAGAAAAAGAATAAGGGAAAAGGTAACCATGGTAACCATGGTAATCAAGGTAATCAACCTAGTGAACCCCAGGGGAGCCAACCTAACACCAAAAACCCACAACAGGGCAGCCAACCCAAGCAGAACAAGGCTATTTGTATGAACAAGCCTTGTGAATGTTATGGTGTACATGGATATTATACACATGAGTGTCCTCTCTTACCCTAGATGCGCTAAATGTGGGAAGCTCAAGCAACTTCTAGAGGTAAACAATCACCTCAGAATCCTAGGCCATCTCAACCGGCAGTGCTTACAAATCCATTCCCTCAACAAGGATTTGTTGCTGCTCAACCTCAGCTAGGTCAAGTAGCCCAACCCCCCAACCTTCTGGTCCTGGTGACTACCAGATCCTTATGATGAATTATGATGAGCACAATACCTCTGTTATCAACTTACAAACTCAGTCACATCAATATGACAAGCCCTCGACTTTGTCTGCCACTGATTCCAAAACCATACCATTTGCTGAGCCTCTTATGACACCAAATGGTCAGTTACAGATCCCTCAACCTAGAGTTGAGGAAATTCCCAAAATCCCCAAGGGGAAATTACACCATAACGTTGCTTCCAAATGAGTTGCCCATACATACAATATAGTAGATGACTTGGCACCATCACCTATTGCCATGTCGATGCTAGAGGTACTCCAGTCGTGCCCATCTCAAAAGAAAGCTCTAGTACCTTCTTTGGGTGCAATAGATCCTTCCACCCCTTCAAGACCTCCTCCATTTGTGGGTGCCGCTCCTATGTTCCCACCAGGAACTATTCCTCCAGGTCTTAACCATCCAGGAGCTATTCCACCAGGACATTTCCCTGCAAGATAGATACCTTTCTTGTTTCCCCTCCGCGAATATTTTTTGTCTCTTTCATGGCTTCGTTAGTCCTTCCGAACATGACTTTGGGGATCCCAGTATGGTACATCAATCCCACTGCAAGAATTCTACCTCGTTAGTTAAGACCTTATCATGCTTTGACCTCCTCTCAACCGGTCCATACTACCCCTCCCGCTGCTTCAGTTCCATTATGACCTCAACAGGAACCCACTCCTGTTGCAAAAGCATCTGGATAGGGGGTCAAATATAAGAGGAAAGAACCTAAGGAAAAGGCTTCCCAAGCTCCTCTAGCTCCTAAGGCCCAAAATTCATCACCTTCATGCGCTTTGTGTAAAGTTGTTGGGCACGCCACCAATAATTGTCCCGAGCTTCCTCATCTCAAACCTTTGGTTCATGAAATGCTCCCTGAGTAAAATACCCCTGAAGTCCATGTTAACTTACCAGGTCCACCCAAGAAACTCAAAACTTTATGCACAAATCATCCTTGTGCCTTGTGCAATCATCATGGTCACTATTCCATTGTTTCCCTCGTCTTGATGAATTTCGCGTCTTCCTTGAAGCGCTTCTCGAATGCGAGGCCACTCATAGTAGAACACCTACTCCTCTACCCGTGGATTCTGGTACCACTAAACCAGAATAGGGGGACTCTGGTCCCACCATCATGATCCCTCCCCCCGATGTCGAGATGACAAACTCCACGAGTCATGTCCTTTACTTGTCGTCATCCTTGATTTCCTCGCAGACAAACCTTTTTGAGGTTTATGCACACATTTCTATCAAACCTTTTTCGACAGAATCCCAGGTCTCAACATCCGTAGATCCTACATCTCCCAGTTTATAATCTACCATTCCAGATGATGCGTATGTGAACCTTATCTCTCAGGTTGATGCACCAGGTACTGCCGCCGCATCATGTAGTCATTCTTCCTCCTGTTTGCCCATCTTCCATTCTGATGAGGACATCATGGAAGCTATATCTACTCCTGATTATCCTTGGGACGATATGCACCATGGTGCGTACTTCCTTCCATATTTGGAGTCCACCACTCTAAATACATCTAGTATTCCCATAGCATACTAGGGGGATACATAGGCCCCTACATCTCCTTTGGAGGATTTCATGCCAAGTTGTGTCGAGATGCTTGAACCCTTGTTTCGAGCACTTAGAACACAATGGTGCTCCACAAACTCCTCTTGCTAGGGGGCATCATTCCCATCTATGCATACCAGATTAGTCCCCTCCATCACATATGTTTGCGAGCAGTATCCCATGCTTGGGGGCATGATGGTTTTCCCTCGGCCATTGATTAACATAAGTCTCGGCCTAGATCCCACTGGATCTAGGTATGGCCAATTATCCTCCCATTCCTTGGATAGTTTGTCCTACCAGCCTCTCCGGTGAGTTATATGCACATCGCATATTGTAGACGTTTGATACCATATCTTCAAATATTCTACTCTATGTCCACATAGTCCCCTTGTTTGACTTAGTGGGTGAGGATGATTCTAGACCTCCTTTAGTAGTTCATTTTCATTTTCCTCTTCCCTTACATCTTCACCAGGAACCATCGTCCCATGAAGCATTAAGGCCATCTTTAGACAAGTAAGGCCACTTGCCTGAAAGTCATAGATCCCAATTCCGATGGTCGGTTTGTCTGCTATGATCTCCACAAGATTTAGGGCCTTCTTTTACTCTCAAATTGGAGAGAAAATACCCTTTATAAGAAAACCCACAGTTTTTTTGTCACATATTGCGACCATATCGTAGCTTGGTTTGACGAACCATCAACACTATTGGAAATCTCTCATCGAGTATTATAATGGATCTTTCGCAGTTTTGGATGATTTGACACTTCACCCGAAAGCCATTTTTCCAAGAAGGGTCACTTCATCGCCTCTCAAAATCAAATTTCTTCATAAAGTGACACTTGTACTTTGAGTTCCACCTCCTCTTAATACTTGTCATACCATGTGTTGCTTTTCGTTATGAGTAACCATCATTTACTCGTTTTCATGGTCCCCATCGAGCCTATTCTGTGTGGCAGTGTCATCGAGTCACCCTTGTTTAGAGCATACACGATGAGTCACCCTTTCATCCATGGATTCTGTTTCACATCCCATTATATCATGTCACAATATTCCATCCATATTTTCATACCATTCATCATGTGCTGCCCATTTTGGCCTCCAGTCATATTATTCCCATCTCCTCCAGAGTTGAGTTAGTTGTTGCTAGGTCAACCATGCACTTTATGCTCTAACAAGGCAGGTCATATGCTTGTCCCTCGGTCCCACTTTTCCCATTATCCCTAGTGTTAGTCCATCCATCACATTACTATTTTCCCTTGTTCCTTAGTTGAGGATCCTCATTGCCTCACCTATTGCGGACCCTATTCTGTCGACATCAACCCATTTATTCCAGAAGAACAACCTAGAGGGCGATGTACCTTAGTTCCAGCTTCCATTCTTGTTCAACGCCTTAGATTGAGCAAAGGGACTCATTATTTCCCTTTGACTTGGTCGTTTCATGTTCATGATTCATACACTTGATGGTCTAGTGATGCAACAGATTGTACGTGTGATTCTCAGGTTTGTGTGTGATGTTTCAGACCTCATGAGGGGGTGGCCCTTCAGGTATCCCCCCACATGCTCGGATGCATTCCTATTAAGCTACAACCTCAGACGTAGTTCCGCAGAGTTGATGGGTTCGGTTCCTACCGATTGCAGTGTTCATAGCATGCACATCTCCTTCAGATGATCCATTTAGTTTGCAAATCCCTTCCCTGTTCAGCAGGGCTTCTTTCGTTATTTTACGCTCCCTCCCACCCATTTTTTGAGGGAAGGGCCTTTGTATCTCATGTACTCAGATATTATTGTATTCAGTCCTAGCTCATGTTTTTCCAGTTGCATTATGTATATGGGACACATTGTATTATTTTCTGGCTCGGTTATGCCAGCATGTCATGTACCATTTAGCTGATGTACTTGATTGCTCAGTTTGATGTTTCTGGGCACACCATTATTTTTGTGCTAAGTTATCTCGGCGGGTATGGGTATGCCTCCCTTGCCTCATTGAGGTCTGGTACCACAACATAAAAGGATACTTGCATTAGTCTCTCCCCCTCTGTCCCTATCCTATTTCACTTCAGCTTTATTGGTCTCTCTCTCTCTCTGACTCCTGTGTGTTGTCTAGTGATTGTGTCTTTACAATCTACTTCAGTCATACGTTTTGTTCCTAACAGTCATACGTTGGGGGACAATCTGTTACCACCAAAAAATTGATCATCTACCCTAATTTACTATATGGATCGAAGTACACCATGTAAAGCTAATTTTACCATAGTAAAATTTCTTTCACTGTGAGAAATTACTTAATAAACCACAACCCATGAAGACTAATTAAATAAATCACTATTTATTTGATTTTCTTCTAGGAATATTTAATTAAACCATTTTTCAATTATTATTCCTTGTCGTATTTGACCCAATCATGAAAAATAAACAGATAGATCATTAATTATCTTATTCTTCTCTAATAATAATTAATTAATCACTAATTAATTATTATTCTTTGTCAAATTTTACTAAATCCCTTGGGAATAATTAGATAAATCCTTATTTGTTTATTATTCCTTAACTAATTCCTTGGGATAATAAATAAATCATTTATTTATTTAGTATTTCTAAATAAAAGTTTAAATATTTTTTTCCCTCCTAACCAAATATAATAAAATATTCCAAGTGGTTATTCCAAGAATGGGATCAATAATATTTTATTATTGCTCATTATTGGAGGATAACTCAATATTTTGTTATAAATAAAAGGGTTTTCCATCCATTATTCACTTCTGATTATTTTCATTATCGCACTCACTGTTGTAACTCTGATTATTTTCATTATTGCACACCATATTTTTGTTGGGTTTACACATTATAGAGGAGAGAGACTCTACACAAGTTGAAGGCATTTGATGATAGCCAAGAACCCATCCCATAGAGGGGGAATGGTAACATCTATTTGTTCCCTTCAGCGGTGTTATAATAAAAACTATTCTTTGTATTTCTGGTTTCCATTGGATGATTGGAGTTATTACTCTTTTGTTTTGCTGTTTAATTATGATTGTGGCATAGATCCTAATTTTGGTAGGTTTTGTTTCTATCAGTTGCTGCAGATCTACAATGTTTAGCAACCATTTCTATTGTTGAGATTGTTTGTCATCCACAATATTAAGTGGGTGCTTTTCGTACATCTATGAGAATAAAACACTACAACAAGTATGTCGTGAAGTAGTCCACAAGGAAGTGATGGTGATGATAACCAATACACAAAGGTTGTTTGTCTAGTATCCCGCAGAGTAACCCACAGGGATGAGACAACGGTGATAACCAATACAACACATTCCCAACAATATAAGTACTAAAACAACTGAAGTAGTCCCACTATCTTAGTACAGGAGAAACAACCATGCATTACAAATGCTGAAAGAATAGTCTTACAAACATCTACAAAACATGCATGGAAATGTGTTGGCCTTAACATGCTTCTGAATTAAGAAAAAGTCCCAAGACACATATGTACACCATACATCATTATCCTAGTAGTGGGACATTCGAGCCACTCCTCGCTCCTCAAAGAAATGATTGTAAACTCTCAAGGCTATGTGGGATGAGTCAAGGTGAAAATTCCTTGCTCATACAATGGGAGGGGTATATATAGCCAAGGGTGATGCTTGACCTTGTGACTCTTGGACTACCCTCAAGACTTTTCAACTTCCTATGACTTTTCAACTAACATGACTCTTCATCTTCATGTGTGTGTCCATTGGACATCCACTTTACATTACATTCAGTTACAACAAATATGGCCCATACTAGTCATGTGGCCTTGACAACTCATGACACAACTTGACATGACACTGCTGACATGTACTAGATGGTTGTGGTGTCCATGTCAATCTGTTGCGCTGTGAAGTGATGGATGTACTCTCATGTGTGCTTTATCTTCTCCTCTGCATGACTTGATGTTGCGGGGTCTTTAATGGCCTTGGTCTTGCAATATGGTTCCATGCTTGTGTTCCTTTCGCTTACTACTTGATGTGTGTTGTTCGTTCGTCTAACTGCAAGTAAGTTTTCTAGCATGTGCGCTCCTTGTTCACCTCGTGAGTCATCTCGCCACGACCTATTAGTGTACTTGTGCCTGCAATTCACTCATGATGGGATGACATCAAATCCAAAAACCTCCTAGTCTAGAATGATGCATGGTTTTCCATGTTCTGGGCCCGGAGAAGATGACATGTTGGGAAGAGTGCTTAGTTACTATGCACAGCATAGTTCAAGGTGATAGGGAGGGAGGAATGGTCACTGAGACTGCGCAAAACAAAACTCATTCTTGGACAAGGAACTCTGGGGCATAGTCTTCACTGTCGAGGAAAACTACACAGAGGCCATTGGAAGGCATAATTGCACAGTTAAGGACACCAATAGCAGCTGCAAAGTGGGACCCTGAGGGACACCCCTGCGTAGTTTCTAGAAGGCAAGGTGGGATAGCAGAGGGACCAGAGGATAGTTCTGCATAGTTTTTGAGAGCAGTGAGTCCCGGTTGAGGGAAGTCATTGGGATATGCAATTTTGGGGAGAAATGAAAGCTCAGGTCTCTGCACAATGCGGGGTTCTAGCAAGCAGGAAGGAGGCTCTATGAATGTTCTTGGGAAGTGCATAGTGTGGATAGAAAGTGAGGCAATTTCTACACAGTTCTAGGAAGGAAGATAAGTTGTTCACTTTTGGGATTGCGTAGTGCAACTGACCCAAAGGACAACCTCAAGCACTGTGTAGTTCCAGGAAGTAGAGCATCACCACTGAGGGTTGAGACTGCTTAGTGCAGCTTAGTTGAGGGCAGTGAAGTGAAGTTGTTATGTCAAGAGATTTTCAAGAAAATGGCTAAGTGTGAGAGGCAAGTGAACTTGTGATGACTCGACATTGTGATCACACCCTTAGCATACTTCGACAACATGACAACATTGACCACAGTGACAACAGAGAAAACAATGACCCTTTGTGAGACTGTCTAGTTCTGAAAGCGAAGAGTGTGACACTTGGGATACAACTTTGGATGTCTGTGACAACACTTGTGCGACAGTGCTTACAACTTTGCATATGAGTGCGATAGGTGTTCACATGGTTAGGACAACTTGTATACACAAAGACCAACATTCATGGTCACTAGAACTGTTTGAAAACATGACATAACAACCAGACATGTCAAAAGATGACAATTGATCCAACAAGTGAAAGGGGGCAAGACACGTAGAAGAAACACATGGAATGACTTTCAGTGCTTGCAACCATGAATTCCATTGAAGACAAAATGATATGACAATGATAAGAAGTTCTTCAAGCTATACTAAAGGAGTATTTCAAAAGATGTGCTACATTTTCCATACTTTCCCTCCAAAGGGTTGTGCATTAGATTGAGTCTTCATGTGGTCCTGATCTTCTATCATACCTTGGGTTCCTTGGTCTTCTTATCTTCTTCTTTAGCTCCTTGAGAGTCCTCTAGCATGTCATTGTTCTTGTGTTCACTGAGAGACACATATGTGCAGTTTCAGTGGACAGTGTCTCCTGCGGGATGAGGTCCTGGGAGGACACATCTACGTAGTTTCATGATGCAAGGCAGACTGAGCAGCTGGGGGACAAACTGTGGAGTTTTAGGATGCAAGGCATTGTTGCGGGATGATGTCTTGGGAGGACACCTCTGTGCAGTTTCAGGATGCAAGGAAAACAGGACAACTAAGGAACAAAACTGCGCAGTTTCTGGAGGCAGTGCGTTCCGATTGAGGGAAGGACACTGGGGGAAACCCACTGCGCAATTTTTAATGCTAAGAGAGGTTGGGATTTTTTCACATTATGCAATTAGTGTGATATATGAGTGTGAAACATGTCTATGTGGTGAGAACAACCCATTCTCACAAAGCTTTCCCCCTGAAGAAAAAAAAAAAAACATTCCCTTTGCATGACGAGTGATAATCCCTTTCCCAAAGATGACACGTGCTATAGAAATATAAAAGCGTGAGAAAATCTTACGACCGAAGAGGGAAGCTTGAGATCATCAACTTACCAAATAAGTGACTACGGAACGATTGATCATAGGATCCATAGTAGGCTCCAAAATTTGAGTACAGACCAAAATGTTGGAGGTGTTGAAGTCGCTACAACAAAAACTTGGACTCCCAAATGGTCTTTGACAAATAGTCTTTGTCGAGAAGTGGGACCACACGGGGCCAAGTAGAGCCAGCCCAGGTTTGGGGATGGAATGAACATCCAATGATGTTCCTCTCCTGGACAAGGTGAGGGGAAAGGATCAAACAAGAATGTTTACTTCAAAAGGTGAATTGATCCTATTAATGTCTAGCCTTCGTGATGCCTAGGAAAAATTTGGTCCTAGAGCTAGGGCTATGGATTTCTGAAGATTCCACCATCAGAATTTACTCAAATGTGGAGGGGAGAGAGAGGGCCCACCAGTGCAGTAGCCTAAAGGAATTAAAATTTTTTCCTTGGGTCAATTCCCAGGAAATTGATGCCCTAGGTGACCTAATGGGGCTGGAATTGGGGAAAAGGGGGGAAAATGGTAAAAGAAAGGTTAAAGTGATCACCCTTTTTAGGGACCAGTGCCTAATTCACTTGGGGATATGGAGTCAAGGATAATGATGAGTAAGAACTTGGTTTCTTGATCAAGGAGGCCTAGAAAGTCAGCTTCATCCAATGTTGAGAGAAAGAAAAGAAAACTAACCTTCAATCATTTATACTTCAAAGAAAAGGATGCAAGCTTATCGAGACAAATAAATCTCTAGGACATTTCATTCATATAACATTGGCACATACATTAAATTAGCTAAAACATGCTTAATTCCACATTTCAATTATGCAACAACTAGCCCTAATTTTAGCGGTATGCACCAACAAGAATAACCATGTCAAAATTTACTTACAACATTATAGAATATATCCAACTAGATTTTTTTTTGCAAATATGAAGCTCCAAGATATAAATAACCCAAATCCATACATCAAAATTCATCCATCCTCGAAAATAATCCTCCAAGGAAAAAATGTGAAGTTATCTAAAGATAGAGAGATCCCAAGTCAAGTGATGATACAAATGAATGTATCTAACATCAATATATATCCTCCTAAGGAGTTTGAATTAGCCTATGGGCTCCTAATGATAAAATAATGTGAAAATAATAACCTATATTGGTGACAAGGCCACCATACTAGCTCATAATGTGAAAACAAGCCTCACAAGGTGTTGGCTTAGTGGGGCCTGACCCAGGTTCAGAAGTGATTTAGCCAAACAAATCCCAGTACTACTGGCCCTTTCGGCAACAGTCCGTGAAGTGTGGATTGAGGTCTCACCCAAAGTAGTATGGGAGGGTACTAGAACCAGGTTTCCGCACCCTGGGGATGTCTGATGATTTCAAGTGGCCCACAGTTTGATCCAGCGCGCACGTTGCTACGCGCACTTACCCGTACCTCGTAGCCTGAGATGTTGCCTTTGTGCAACCCTATTCAGGGGTCGAACAATGTTATTACCCAAGTCCCTACTCTCAATCCGATATTAGTTGATTTACTTAACTTATTTGTATGCTTTCATTCATACTTAACAATATTCACAATACAAGTGCGCGCAATAACTAAACAGTATAATTGCAAGTAACATCAAGCATGTAATAACTTAGAACAGATACATAGAATTGGTAAGATAACTTCTCTTTATTATTCTCTTCCTTCGGTTACAGACTTGACTCTACCCTACGCACTCAGCTGTAGGGGTCCGCACACTCAGCTGTAGACTCTACTAGGCCTCTACGCACTCAGTTGTAGAGCCTCTTCCTACTACTACAACCCAAGACACTTAGACTTTTCCTCTACACTTCGCTAACCATCAGATTCCATCCATTCATTCAATTCTTATTTTCTTCTCTACTTTACAGCTTAGAGCCTTGTTCTATTTATAGAATCCCATGGTCCACAGACCATGGGTAGGCTGACACTACATTCAAAACTTAGGGCGAACAACCCTATGACTCTAACATACAATTCGCGCTCCACGCCTGCAATTCGCGGAGCTTTACAATATTATTCTTCAAAACTTGGGCTTTTAGCCCCTAAACATGTTGTGGGGGGATTCCATGCCCAACAAGCCCCCAACACAAACATCGTGACTCATCCTCGAGTCACTCTGTCGGCGCAGCGATCTTGGCACGGAGTCCCTCCAATTGGTTCCGAATTGTCCCGATGTCCGTAACACACTGAGCCGCTGCTTGTTGAACATGCTACATTCTATCTTCTGAAACCTCTGTTTCCGGTGTGTTGTGCTACATCTGTGCATGCATCCCCTAAATTTGCCCGAGCTTTCCTTCAATATCTGGCGTGATTGTGAAGGCTTCGTCGATCCATGTCTGGACACGTGCTTTGAGGACTGCTTCCTTGTGGCACGCTGCATCCACCTACTCCTTTAAGGCCTTGGCTTGCTGCGTCCTTGCAAGCCACTGAGTGAGGACTAATGTCTGCGTCATCCCTTTGATGCTATCGTACTACTGCTGGAGTTTTTGTGCCTCTGTCTCTAGCCACTAGATATTGGGATCCTCCTGCAAGGTCGTGAGGACCTCTAGTGCCTGTTCCAACATATTTGTGCAATCGCGCACTGCACCTGCAATAGCGCAGGCACACTGTTCTTGGATTTTCGTGAGAGTGGAAGGCTGCACCTTCAACCGCGGCTCGACAATCTGAAGGTTCAGCTCCAGCTGAACCTTTGTTGTCTCTTCTCTCGCATCGCAGACGCCACTTGCCAAACTATGGATCCACACTTCTACCGGCAGATCTGTTGCGATAGCTAGCTCTGGGACGTGTCGGCAAGCATCATCTACCATCTCCACCAACCTTTGGTTCTGCAACACCAACTCATCGCGGAGCAAGCTGAGCTGGTCCATATTGATCTTCTGTTCACTAAGAACTTGGATCATGCGGTTCTCCCTGTCGCGCAGCTCTGTTGTGATCCCATCCTGAAGCTAATAGAGCATTTCCCTTGGAAGGGCAGCTAGATTAAAGCCAAGGCCTTTCATCATGCTAACTATCATTCGGTCCATCGCATCTAATGATACTATTGCTCCCTCTGGCAACACTATTGTGTTGGCCATCCTCGCGCACCGCATCCATTCTGCTGCTGAAGTGCTTGCTGCGACGTGGGTAGATAGGGTACCTTCCTGAGGGGGCACACCTGTAACTCCTACAGCTGCGCTGTGAGGGCCCCCAACACACTCTAGTGCTCCATCATAAACTCTTGGAGCGCTTCATTGGTGACATCGCGAACCGTTATGTTGATGTCATGGAGATCACCTCCAGTCAAGTGGTCAATTTCCAGCTTCGAAGCCTTAACCTTTTTCCTTGGACCCGATCTCTCTACGATGTGCGACCGTTTGAGTTGTGTGGACATGGTCCCTAGGTCTACACTCCCTTCTGTTATTTTAGTGTCCTCTGCCTCCTGTCCTGAGGACATTTCTTGGCCCTCCTCTGTTGCTGCCTCTGTTGTCTATGTTATTACTGCTACTTCTGTGGCCTTCTTTTGCTCCACGAATTTCTGTACCACTTCGCGTACTTCCCTTACCTCAGCTACTGCTTTTTCATTCCACCTTCTCTCGGCGAGTTGGGTGATGCGCAGCTTGGCATCATGCTTCTGTTTCTGTGCTGCTTCTTTCTCTTGCTCCGCCAAATATGGGGCGCGCAAATTAGGAGGCCATGTCTCCAATACTATAAAGATCACGTCGTCAGTGGCTACAAATGGTAGCTTTGTCCACTCCTACGCCGGATCCTTACGTGCCCTGATGTATATGTTGTGCATGTCCACCTTAAAGTCTGCAAAACTCTGCAAATTGTTGTGCACCATAGGTGATAGGTGCAGCCTCATATTGATCCACATTCGGATGCTCGCCTCCATGAGCACCCAGAAAATTTTAGTATCGCAAATCCGTTTCGCATCCTTGGTGGCCCAGAGCGAAGCATACTTCGCGGCCTCTGGTAAGTCTCGGTCAATGTTCGGGAATTGACTATCCTCCGGCAGTTCTCCCACTACCAGCAAAATTGATAAGAGCAACCACGCGTAGTGGAAGGTCTTATCCTGCTCTTGGGCCTCGCGACAGTTTAACAAAAGCTCCTCACAGAGGAACTCAACCCAGTTGAACTGGACCTCCTCCGCGCACTATTCGGCCAACGCGACCACCGATGTTGGTACCTCATCGGCACAGAATTTTCTCATTACTTTACAGGCGAGGATTTGAGTTGCTACGCGCGCCCCCTTATCCTTGATGCTGGAGATGGTATAGCCCCTCTTCTTTTTCTCTAGTTTATAATTTGCCTTCATGGCTTCCGTGAGAGCCAAATCGCTTCCTTTTTCGGCTATAGTCACAAGGTCCTTTCCCTGACAAGGGAGTTGGGAAATAATGTGGATGAGGTCTGTCATGATGGGAATAATCTCATCTAGCCATAGATACCCATCATGCACCAGGCAGAGCAACTGCCTGATGACGAAAATGGTGATGGGCGAGTGGTGGAAATATGGTATCCATAACAAATGCAGCAACCCGGCCTTTTCCACACTGCGCAGCCATTTTCGCGGCTCTAATGTTATCATTGCCCCTTTTGTATTCTGCTTCATTAGGTTTTCTGTCTCTAGGTACATAATCTTCTCGCTGTCTGCGAGGTCCCAGTATTTAAATTTCATGGTGGGCACGTGGCCTAAGTGCAAGGCCTAAAAAAAAATTCCATCGGGGAGGAGCAGGGTCTAGAGTGTGCTCTTCGTTGCATCCAGATCCTTCATTATTTTGGTCTTCTCTCTTTGCGAAGGGACATAAGCGGGAAGTTTCGCTGCAGAGCGCAATGGTTGGATGTCTTCCTCCACGTCTTCTTCTTCTTCTGCAGTGGAAATTACGGCCTGCAAGTCTTCTTCCTCCTCATCTGTTTCAATGGTGATTGCCTTCCCTTTTTCTTCCATTGATAACTTGTTGTGTCGCGGATTCCTCGGGGACATGTGCATTGGTCCCATTGCCTGCTTGTCCTTCTTTGGCCTCAGCGTCCGTGGTGATTTGGGGATTTTTGTCACAACCCCAGCACCTTCGGGAACATCTTGTACCATGGGGGTCTGCGCGGCCTCACTGGCGGTTCCTTCTTCAATGCCCAACCCATCCTTAGTGGTCGTCATCATTTCTATATTGTATGTTATCTTTCACAAACTCAGGGGCTCTATTCTCGCTCGACTCTCAACACTCTGTGCTCTGCTCAACTGCTCAATTCTCAAATGACTAAGTGTTGTCTTCTGGCTAGGCCTTTGAGTTTTATAGCGCCTTTTGAATTCAAATTTGACGGTTCCCCCCAATTCCAGGCCATCAATGCTCTCTTGGCGGCATATTTTCCCAAATATTTCCCATAAATCACATCTTAAATGCCTGCCCCCTGCTCCATTTGGCCTCAAATCAGACATCCCATCATGAAAAATGATACCAACGGTCACTTCCTAGCCAACCCGCACGACAGCACAACCCTTCATGCGTGGTTGCGAACCCTGTGACATTCTGCTCCTCGCAGCTCCCAGACAGAATAATTTATATTCCCGTGCTCCCTTTCAACTACCTGGAGCACTAAGATTGTGCTTCCTATGGCTAGTTAGGTGGTTGCACCACCTATGCAGGGCTCCATCTCATCCTCCAGCATAGTACACGGAAAACTCTCATCTGTCATTGTGGCAATTGACGCCACGTGTCCTACTATTTGCAATGCGCTTCCCTGGTTACTACGTTTGGTGATATGCCGTCCTAGCCATGGCAATAGACTAACCAATTCCCGGCGATAGTCCTCTAAATCATTAGAATGATCGTACGCACCTTTCCTTGTTGTCCTTGGTTTGTTGACGAGAAATTCTCCCTTTATTTCATTTTCCAGCTGCATGACCTCTACATCCAGTAAAATTCCTTTCTTTCTTAGCCATAGGCAGTCCTTTTCAAGTTCGCGAAGTCTAAAGTTTCCCCTTCAGATTTCTTCCTGAAGTCTTATATGTTTTTCTTCACATAGCTGTGTGATTTCTTCGTTTCGGGCTTCACTTATGGTTGAATCTATGGTTGTTGTTACATGCGGACTCGGCTTCACATGCTCTTCACAGATTACAACCCCTGCTTCATACCGCGGCTATGGAATTTCTCTCGTGGTCAGGGTTTTGCACATGGTCCTATAGGCCCAGCAAACCGCTGGTACGTGCAGGTCCCATTCAGTGCATTTCACATGGTGGACCCTGTTCAGCACTTCGCACACCTTGTCAAAGGCTTGCCTGCTGATAATCCTTGGTGCGCTACGTCTTTGTTGCTTCTGCATTTTGTTCCTGTTTTCTATTAGGAGAGCGGTGTGCATTGGTGCAGGCTGCGTACCATATGCCTGTATCCATCTAGAAAGGTGGGCACAAAAATTGTTTCACCCCTCAAAACTGGCTCTCATCCGTAGCTGAGGTTTTCCAAATTGTGTAAGCATCAACTTTTTGCAGTCGCGCCAATCCCCGAAACTCTCCTGGTGTGTACCCCACCACCTTGCGGGCGTAGCACGCAGTGCCCATTTCAAAGCATCGAACCATTGTTGTTCTGGTACTTCACTTTCAAATTTTTTTAGGAATTCCTCCACTAATGTCAATCCATCATATATGGGTAGATCCTTTGGCTTTGTTGCTACACAACGTAATGACCAGTTCTACCATCGTTCTACTTTCTCATCTGAATCTGAAGTGCAGGAGTTGTCACACTCCCACAAAATCCTACCATCTGCTGTCAGATTCACTCAATCCTGCTCTCACGCGGTTATCTTGTAGATACAATCGAGATCGTCATCACTATCGTCGTCGCGCACCGGTTCTGTATATCATACTCCTTCGGTAGGATCTAGCGGTACTACTACGTGTAGTGACTTTTTTTCAAAAACCATTTTGCGCTTCTTCAGGTTTATGCCTCCATCCATATTAGTGGCCCAATCTATGCCCAGTGGCGTGGGATAGGGATTGCTATCGTCAACAATATCTATCACTTCGAAATCCGCCAACATGCTCGCACCTTCAATATGAACCATTACTCCTTGCAATCTTCCCATGGGTAAGATCTTCGGTTGGTTTGCCATTTGCAATTGAATATGAGACCATTACAACGCGGGCCTGCCCATGCATTCCCATGTCTGCTTTGGTAGTGCATTTGTGTCCGATCCTAGATCCAGAATTACTTGATCCATTTCATACTCTTTGATTTGTGCAGTCAACCTCATTTCCCTTCTTGTTCACGATATATGTTTTCCGAGCTTTTGTAATATGCATGGCTCTCCTGACCCAGTGCACGCAGTGATAAGTTCCTGCAGTCCCTTCACAGCCCTGCTGTTACGCAGCAGCTTCATACATGTCTCCAGAAAGGTAGTGAGCATTGAAGGATCCATATCTAGTACTAGTTGATCCTTACTACCCGAAGTGGAGGCCTTCGTGAAGCTCTTCTTAGCTTCCATGAATGTCTCCTTCATGCACTCCAAATCGAATTCAGGTTCCTTTGTAGGAGCCTTGCGAACCCATGCACTTTCTTCAGGCTACTTACCTTTGTCATCTCTTGTTGTGATACCGCTCCGAAGCACAATGTTCATGGTCGAACTGAGTACAATATAAACATGATGCTCTTGTCGGATTTTTACAATCGTGAGCATAGTGTCCCGACCCTCCGCAATTGTAACAAATCAGCTGTCTGCGACCTCTTCCTGGGCCCATTCCACATCGACCTCGGTCGCGCCCCTGAAATCGAGCGCGCACCATTCCTGCATTTTGGTCGAGGGCTCGTGTTTCAGTCTGCACCCTATAGGTAGGGGTTTGATCCATCATTAGCTCATAACTTCTACAGGTGCGGTCACCATGGCCTACCGACCTACAAAAATTATAGAACAATTGTTGGGACGTCTGCGTATACTTCTGTAAGAGATGACAATTGTCTGTAGCATGTTTTCCTCCTATTTGATAGATCGTGCACCATAATGTTGGCGTCGTGCTTGGCCCTGCTTGTGCCTCCGGTCTTAATGGCATCGGCCCTCCTGCCGCTAAATAGGTTGCGAAGACTAGACAGTGATATTTGTCATGTCCCTATCCCTTGCATTTGATGCACCATACCTCCTCGCGCACCTCGGGGCAAGTTGTCCTGTCCTATTTTAGACCCTGCATTTCTAGACATAAATTTTTCAGTTGTGCGTGGATTTGTTGAACTCCCAGGCCAAGATCTTGTATAGGGGTTTCGTGTAGTCTCATTGCTATCTCCAATGCCTCGGCCTGGGTGGATAACTTCTGCTACGACAGCGCCATCCTTAGATGCGACATTAGGGATCATACAAACCATGCGCAGTGTTGTGCATCCATCAAGGTCATGTTGGTTTCGTGAATCATCTCCTTCAACCTCTGATCCAGTTCCCAGGGAGTCTCGCCTGGAAGCATCGCGATCTCCTTAAACCCAATAATCGATTATGTCTCCGATTTTGGCTTGTTAAACTCCCTATTCAGCACGGCGTGGATTTATGCGATCCCTGTGTTTGGATTGTTATTAGAGTCTTTAATGTACCACGTCAGTGCGGTCCTGCAACACGCTCACTAGTGTTGCTTTCATTATGTTGTCGTCCACGACTTCATGCGCTTCCTATACTACCTTTACCACGAACCAAAATTGGTCTGGATCTTCATTTCCTACTCCTTTGAATACCGGTAATTTTATTGCGCTTGCCATACTGAACTGGGTGGGTGGCGGAGGTGGTGTGGGCGGAGATGGAAGTGATGATGGTGAAACCGGTGGTGGTGTAGGTGGGGGTGGTATGCACGGAATTCGCTGCCTTATCATATTGATAGCGCTTCTCGAAGAAACTTTCGTGAGCTCCTCCTCACTCTCTCGCGAGGGTGAAATCAAGGGATTGGTCTCTAATTCTTCACTACTTCCATTTCTGTAGATCTTCCCACTTCGCGTAGTCCCAAACCTTAATTTATTCGCATAACCCACTTTTCGCACAGTAGCATTTTAATCCAGGTATTCAAAGATTTAATGTACTTACCTCGTAGTCCTTTGAGGAAACATCATTCTGCCTCGATGTAGCTGATTGATGTGTCTATCGCGAACTCATTGCTGAACCCTCCTATAATTTGATCAAGCCAATGGTCCACAGTGCGCGCGATCTGATCTTCCGATGCATCTAGTCTGCGCACCAATTTCGGAGTCCACACAATTGGTTTGTCGAGCCTACACCTCCCTTAAATGTCTGCTAGCTTCATGATCCACTAATACAACTCAAAAGGGAAGGATGCAAAGAAAATCTCGTGGATTTCCGTATACACATAGCATTATAACCACTATTCCTTTGATATTTGCGAGTTCCTATTTTCCTGCGCCGCAAACTCGTGAATTTTTTTGTCCAACCACTTTTCAATTTCTTTCTTGGTCGAATTCTAGTGACATGACATCAGACATCCCTTATGTAGATCCCAGTCCTGGCAACGAAACCATTTGTTGGCTTAGTGGGGCCTGAACCAGGTTCAAAAGTGATTTAGCCAAACAAATCTTGATATTACTGGCCCTTTCGGCAACAGTCTGCGGAGCGCAGACTAAGGTCTCACCCAAAGTAGCATGGGAGGGTGTTAGAACCAAGTTTTTGTACCCTGGGGATGTATGATGATTTCAAGTGGCCCACGGTTCGATCTAATGCACACGTCGCTACGCACACTTACTCGTACCTTGCAGCCTGAGATGCTGCCTTCGCGCAGCCTTATTCAGGGGTCGAACAGTGTTATTACCCAAGTCCCTACTCGACGTCCGATATTAGTTTATTTACTTAACTTACTTGTACGCTTTCAGTTATACTGAACAATATTCACAATACAAGTGTGCACAATAACTAAACAATATAATTGCAAGTAACATAAAACATGTAATAGCTTAGAACAGATACACAGAATTGGTAACAGAACTTCTCTTTATTATTCTCTTCCTTCAGTTACAGACTTGACTCTACCTTGCGCACTCAGCTGCAGGGGTCCTTGCACTTAGCTACAGACTCTACTAGGCCTCTGCGCACTCAGCTGCAAAGCCTCTTCCTACTACTATGACCCAAGACACTTAGACTTTTCCTCTACACTTGGTGGACTCCGCGCCCTCGTTGCCGAAAAAATATTGCAGGCTTTTGTTCCCCGTGATGGAAAAGTTTCCAGGACAGAATCACACCAAATTTGTAGACAGCGACATCCGAGACCAGAGGTACATCCCTTCCCTGAATTGGAAAGAGGGGTGTCAACTGTTCCTTACAGGTGGGTGAAATTAGAAGAATACCGGGAATTACCCTGTGGAAGCCAGCAGACAGAAAGTTTTGTGGACAGGGTTCGATCCCTCACAGCCATTATGTTAGCTCTGATACCAGTTGATGAGATCAGAGGTAGAAGCACAGAGAGACACAGCAGAGGAGCACAGACAAATGGAGAACACACCATATAAGTTTTTCATTACTAAAAGGCCTGGCCTTGGGCTTGCTTTATAGATGAGCACATGGCTTGCTTTATAGATGAGAATAGAGCTGATAAGAATAAGAATAAGACTTAGCTGTGTAGTAGGCTCGGCTGCAAACAGCCATAACTTGCGTAAGCACAGCAAAGTGATGCACAAAATTTCAATTCGACTTCACATTTAACAACAATCACCATTTTTGTTACATCTTCATCTTTGAAACCTCATCCTCTCCCAAAAAAAATGTACATGCATTGTGATCATAGTTCGAGGAAGGCTTTACAACCTGTAGCATCTTATGTAACAATTGCCCAAATTCCGCAAGACCGACTTGAATATTAACATTGAAAGCGAATTGTTGAGCAGACAATTTTGGCTTCAAACAGAGTCCCAAGATCTCTGGATTTTATGGTATTACGGAAGAAACACACTCTGGCAGATTTTAGGATTAGAAGAGGAAATGGAACACCCACTCAACTGTCATCTCCTTGAGTTGATCATGATGGTTTTCGACAGAGAACTAGAAGTATATAAAAATAAAATTCCCTGCCTCTGTTCAATTCGCGGCCTTGGCAAATGAAGTGGGTGGTGTCCCATATTTTAATGGAGAAAGTCTGCAATTTTTTTTATATGTCACCTGTAGCATGCATTGCCGTGGAAAATAAAGGTGAGATCGAAAATATGCTTATTCCCATGAGGTTTTCCTTTTAGCATCGAAATCTTTTTCTGGCTTCATTTCCAAATCACTTTATGTTTGGCTTCTGTTTCGCCTCTTGGAAGAACCAGCAAAATCCCTCAAATGGTGTGCAATTTTTCGAATCTGCCCGCTATGAAGACAATTGGGATCGCTCTGCAAAAAAAACCCATGTCGCGGGTTTTTAAATTCCTACTCCATTTGTTCAGAATGTTCATTTAAAACTCGCTGTCTGAATAAATCTGCGTTTTTCTAAAATGCTTCATTTTCCATGACATGAAGTTCATCAATAATGTTATGATCCTTGTTTGAAATCTCAGTCAACAAAGCAGTCTCTACAACTGTACCTACAGCTTCAATAGAAGTATACCGACCCAATTTGAAATGACCAGAAATATTGACAATCTACAGTTGGACAGACTACACATTTGATAAGGAATAAAACTTTTTGCAAGTGCAGGTTTTATATTAAGCTGACAAGCAGGTTTTTGCAAGTGAATTTTTTTTAATACAAGTTTGTCTAAGAGAAGTTTTGAAATTTCAGGCTTACAAGATTCAGTTACAACACCAGTCATGGTGCCCCTACGGCTGTCCATGGCCTCGTCCCTGCCATAATAGTGGGTAATGCACAGAATCTGCAATTAAGGAGAACCAAATCTCCTTCACAGTCCTTACCTCCTATGTCATAAATGAGATCCGAGATCTGTTACATTAATTTCTTCAAGCAATCAAATGGTTTAGGTGTATGTATCTCTCTACACTGCCAGTACCGGACAATTAATGACACAAATCGTTCTTTTAGGTGTATTGTTTAATAATTGTTATGAGATTTGGTAGAATATATATATTTTTTATTTTTAAATAAAAAATTGCTGAAAATTCAATTTTAAATTACATAAAATTAATTATTTAATTAGAAAACAGAAATTCAAATTTAAAATTTTTTAAAATTAAATTGTAATTTTCAAAATATTCAGTTTCATATTTATTTTTTTCAAAACTTTAAAATTAAAAGTCAAAATTTATTAACCAAAAACAAAAATACAACTAGACGGGATGCATTCATAGTGGATCTAACTTTGTTGTTCATGTTTACATGCAATTAACAACAACAATTTATGCACAGTCAAAAAAAGAGATATAAGATTCAAATTACTTCATGATTTAGCTACACAACTACTAGTTTGTTACAATAGACTAAGATGTTGAAGAACTTTGACCTTCACAAATGTTGTTGAGAATAGTGCTTGTACTACCCATCAAATGTGTTATACTTTATTGGAATTTGGGAATGACATGTAATTAACAACAACAATTTATGTACAAAGAAGGAAATGGAAATACGATTCAATTTACTTCATGGCTTAGCTACACAACTACAAGTTTATTACAATAGACTAAGATGTTGAAGAACTTTGACCTTCACAAATGTTGTTGAGAGTAGTGTTGTACTACCCAATAAATGTGTTATATTTGATTGCAATTTGGGAATGGCACCAGGGCTCAAAAAAGTGTCTCTGATGTTTTGCAGCATGCCTAGAATGACCATCATAGTAGGTCGTGCTTCAGGAGATTCATTTGTGCAAAGCAATCCCACATTTATCAATGAACTAAGACAATTGAGATTATTATCTTCCTTGGTACAACTACCCGTCCTCCTTAGTAAACCCAAGTCCACCACATCCATTAGTCGGTTTGGAAAACTGCCACCCACCCATTTTTGCAAGTTCATTCCTTCGACAAACATGTCGTGGGTGGGCTTCTTTCCAGTGAGCATTTCCAATAGCACTATTCCATAACTATAAACATCACCATTTGTTGTGACTTGTCCACCCACTCCATATTCTGCACTCATAGATCATCATCTTAAGGTTTTTAATTCACAATGGTTAATAAAGATTTAGAAAAAAAATTCACAAGATTAATTAAAATATGGTATGTAGTTTAAATAATACCTGGAGGAATGTAGCCTGTAGATCCTTTGAGTGCATTTGTGGAAGTGATATCCCCATCTTCATTATTTGCAAAACATAGAGTAGCAATGCCAAAGTCTATTAAATATGCAGTCATATCTTCACCCAACAACACATTGTTGGGTTTCAAATCACAATGAATCACTTGCACAAAACAATGGTGATGGAGATATGTCATGCCTTGGGCGACATCTATTGCTATATTCAACCTTTGAATCAAATTCAAACCACTTTGTCCTCCATCATCGGGATATAACCACTTTTCTAAGCTTCCATTTGGCATTAATGGAAATATCAAAGCTTTGATTTGGAGATCTGAATAACAAGTTATGACCCGAATCAAATTTCTGTGTCTAACTCTACCCAAAACTTTGCACTCTTTATCAAAACTCTTTTGAGCCCCTTCATTTTGTAGATTGAGAAGCTTGACAGCAACCATTGTGCCATCATTCAAAATCCCTTTGTACACCTTTCCAAAACTACCAATTCCTAACAAGTTTGCATCACTAAATTCATTTGTTGCAATGGCGAGCTCTACATAGGAGATTCTTCGATGCCCCACATTTAATGATGGACCAATCTCTCTCTGAATATTTCTCCTACAATTCCATCTCCACAAGATTGCAAGAAACAAACACAATACAACAATTGCTACAACAACAACAGGTATGATAACTCTTTTGAGATTCGAAACACTTTTATGTTTATGAGCATAGCATGGTGGTAGATTTACCCAAGGTCCACATAGACCAAGATTTCCCATAAATGCTATGGCGCCAATCTTTTTGAAAACTCCTTCTTTAGGGACTTCCCCCGACAAATTGTTAAAAGAAAAATTCAAGTGTTGGAGCATTTTGAGATTTGCTAGTGATATAGGTATTCCACCCGACAAATTGTTGGAGGAGAGGTCTAGATCTTGAAGACTTAGAAGTTCACTGATTGACACTGGAATTGGACCTTCAAGTGCATTGTAAGAAAGATTCAGATATGCTACTTCTTTGCAGCTTCCAATGATACTTGGAATGTAGCCAGTTATTTGATTTGCAGAAATATCTATGGCTTGAAGCTTATTGAACTTTCCTAGTTCTAAAGGTACATGGCCACTTAATAAATTGTTTGACAAGTTGAAATAGAAGGCTAAATTTGCAAGGCTTGCAAGCTCTTCAGGTATGTGCCCACTAAGCTTGTTGTATGATAGATATAGCAGTAGTAAGTTCACACATTTCCCTAAACTTGCAGGTATGTTTCCTGAAAACTGGTTATGGCTAAGATCTAAATATCTTAATTGTTGAAGGTTAGCCATAAAATCAGGGATTTTTCCAGACAAATTATTTCCAGAAATATATAAGAGACCTAAACCCTTTAACTGCCCAATTTCCATTGGGATGTTACCTTGTAAATTATTAGAATTCATATATAACCTCTCCAACTTCTGAAGCATACCAACTGAAAATGGGATTGACCCGGTAAAAGAATTACCATATAAACCAAGGAATATTAAGCTACTTAAATTTCCAATAGCCGGAGGTATTTCCCCAGCGAATTCGTTGATACCCAAGTCTAAGTAGTAGAGTTTTGTAGAGAGGTGGCCTATAGAAAACGGCAATTGCCCAGTGAAGTTATTCATAGATAAGTCTACTAGTTGTAGATCGGAACAGTTACTCTCGGAACAGTTACTAAGAGCAGTAAGAATGGGGCATGTCGTGGTGTTGCCGCTAATAAGGTAATTTCCGTTCAAGTAAAGCCGCCGGAGATGTGTCAATTTACCCAACTCCATAGGCACTATTCCACTGAGCTGGTTGTCTGCTAAGACAATCAATTGTAACTTGGTACAATTGAAGAGGGATGAAGGAACGCTGCCACTCAGCTGATTATCAACCAGATAGAGTTGCTTTAACTGGGCGGTCTTCTTGCTACACAATTCCGACGGAATGTGGCCAACTAATCGGATAGAAGATATTTCCAATAGTTCAAGATTGGTGCAGTTAAACAACGAAG
Organism: Pinus taeda; assembly: GCA_000404065.3. Classification (NCBI taxonomy): domain Eukaryota; kingdom Viridiplantae; phylum Streptophyta; class Pinopsida; order Pinales; family Pinaceae; genus Pinus; species Pinus taeda. The sequence continues at coordinate 32,001 of APFE030626486.1, forward strand.
ACGGAATGCGTCCCGTCAGATGGTTATGATACAGATCAAGAACGATGAGCTGGCTTAGCATACCCAATTCAGAAGGAACACTGCCCTGAAGGTTGTTTTCAGACAAGTGTAAGTACTGCAAAGAGGATATGTTTCCCAAGCAGTGCGGGATTGTTCCCGTCAAATTGTTGGGGAGAACACATAGTTGTGGGGGAATGTTTCCCGTGAGATTGTTATACGAAAGAGTCAAGTTCCTTAAAATGCGGCAGCTACCCAGAGTGGGCGGAATGGAACCCTGGAGTTGATTGAGAGACAGGCGAAGCATCTTTAAGCGAGGGAGGGTTCCCAATTGATAGGGAATGTAGCCGTGGAAACTGTTATTCTTTAGACTGAGTACTCTAAGAAAGGAGAGATTGGCGAGAAGGGGAGAGATTGTAAATTATGGTCATTATGCAAATGAATGTAAAAAGAAGCAATATGATATTAGTGACAAACCAAGTGTAAATTTCACAAGAGAAAATTAGAACCATGATAGCATGTTTTTAGCTTGTAATGTAGCACAAAAAAAACAGAGTGATATATGGTATCTAGATTCAGGGTGTAGCAACCACATGTCAGGAAACATAGAAATGTTTTCTGATCTAGATGAAAGTGTGAAATCTGAAGTGACATTAGGGACTGATAGAAGTATCTGTCATGGGAAAAGGAAGAGTTAATATCCTACCAAAGAAGGGGGAGAAGAAATACATCTCAGATGTTTACTTTGTCCCCGGTCTAAAACATAATCTCATGAGCATTGGATAACTCATGCAA
>APFE030626499.1:0-44848 GCA_000404065.3 Pinus taeda
CCATAAACATCGAGCAAACAATAATCAATAGAGGAAGAGAATCAAAGGCACATAACACAATAAATATCCGGGGAAAGCCACAGCTCAAAACCCCACTATTTGTTTTGTATTAATCCAAAAAATCAAGATGAAATTACAATGCTTGTTCTCTCTATAACAATTCCATCACTCAGAAAATTCAGTCTCCAACTCATAAGCAAGCTCAATGCCAAATCTTAGCCAATTCACAAGCTCTCCAAGTTTCTATTCCAATGTGTAATTCCTATGAAGAATAGCTTGTATTTAAAGGGAAATAAAACCTCTAAAAATAGCGCAATCCCTCAAGGATCAGTGCCTGATTGCATGCACTATCAGTGCAACTCAGAAAAAGTTAAAACAAATAGTACACTATCCCTACACTCTAGTCTCAATTGGGTCTTTCTCAGAATCAACACGCGTGAGTTTCTATTTGTGGAATCTTCACTTAACTAGAGTAGCACTAATTAGTTCACTAGCATCCCAACTGATTATTTACTCACAATTAGTTCTTGAAACTAATTGGCACTAATTTAACTGGACTTAACTCACTAAATTGAATTAACTAATTACAACTCACTCATAGCTCATCCTTAACTCCTATAAGTTAGGGAAAACATATACATGTCTTCTAAAAGACTTCCAATTCGAATTTCCTAAATTAATTAAGTTAATTAAACTTAATTAATTATTTTCAAATTATTATGAGAAAATAATTCTATTTTAATTCATAGTTTAATTCAAGGACAAATTAAACTGGAATTTCTTGTTGCCATTTCTCAACACTCCCTCTCAACAAGAAAGGGATTATCCACTACCCTGATTCTGTCTCTATGAAACTCGAATTTACATCTTGGCAATGCCTTTATCAAGATGTCAGCATCTTGCTCCTCCATGGGAATGTAATCTAACAACATGATCCGCCTCAATACACAATCTTTGAGATGATGATACATAATATCTATATGCTTGGACCAATCATGAAAAATTGGATTTTAAGAGAGTTTAATGCAACTTTGATTATCACAATAAATCATTGTTGGATCCATTTGCTAACCAAACAAACCAACCAATATCTTCCTCATCTAGATAGCCTCACATGTTTCTTGACTTGCAGCCATGTACTCTGCCTCTGCCGAACTGAGTGCAACTGATCTCTGTTTCCTGCTATACAAAGAAATTGCAACTAACCCAATACTAAAGATCCCTCTTGATGTGCTCTTCCTGCTAGATGGACTCCCCAACCAATCTGCATCGGTGAAGTCTTGAATCTTCACTCCCTCTGTCTGTCTATACCACAACCCAAACTGAGTAGTGTTTCTGAGGTATCTCAACACATGCTTTGTCGCCTTCCAATACAGCTTGGTAGGCCTAATCATCTCTTGACTAAGCTGGTTAACTACATAACACATATCTAGTCATGTGTTCACCAAATACATGAGTGAACCCACAAGTTGTCTGTAAACAGTAGCTTCCACTACTTCTCCTGAAGTAGCATCCTCCTTCCTCCAATTACTAGCTAGAGGAGTCTCCATGGGTTTACTGCTCTCCATGCGGAATCTCCTGAGTATCTCATTGGCATACTTGCCTTAAGAAACAAACAACTCCCCATCTCCCTGCCACACCTCCATGCCAAAAATGTAATGCATGAGCTCCATGTCCTTTATCTCAAACTCTATTGCAAGGTCCTCCTTGCAAGATTTGATGATCTTCTCATCACTTGTTAGTATGAGATCATCTACATAAAGTACAATGATCAAAATCTTACCTTCCACCACTAGGTGATACAGGTTCGCATCTGCTTCATTCTTTGAGAAGCCCAACCCAGTGAAGTAGCTATCTATCCTGGTGTACCAAGGATGGGATGCTTGCTTCAGCCCATACAACGCTCTCTTGAGTCGGCACACATGTGACTCACGGTCCAAGGTTTCAAAACCTTTGGGTTGCTCTATGTACACCTCTTCCTCAATCATGCCATTGAGGAAGGCAGTCTTCACATCCATCTGATGGATAATCCAACCCATCTTTGTAGATAGTGCCAAAATAGATCTAATAGATGAGTACCTTACAACAGGAGAAAAAGCCTCATCATAGTCAATCCTCTCTACTTGTGAAAATCCACGGGCCACAAATCTGGCCTTATGCTTCTCAACAGTACCATTTGCAGCTTGATTTACCTTGTAAAGCCAACGGGAGATCACAACTGACTTGTCCTCCGGTCTCGAGACCACATCGCAAACACTATTTCGAACTATGGAGTCATACTCTTCCACCATCACATCAACCCAAACTCGTTGTTGCACTGCTTCCTGAAAGGAAGATGGCTCTGTCACAACACATGCACTCATAAGTGCCATGTATCCAGTGTACCTCTTTGGTGACCTCCTCTGCCTGCGCTGAGAAGTGGGAGCTCCCACATTCTCCCATGAATCATCCAACAATTTGTCAGCCTCTCTAGTGCACTTTCTTCCCTCTCTGGAAGACTCTGCCTGAGTGGGTGTCTCCACTCCCGGAACCTCTGCATGTGGCTGCTCCACATCAATCTGAGACTCCTCAACCTTAAGAACTAAAAGTTCCTCCTCTACATGTAGCTCAAGCTCCCTCTCAAGGGATGCTCGCATGGCCTTCTCCTCATCAAACTTGACATCCTTGCGAACAACTGTCATCCGACTGGTTTGCATGTACACCTGATAGTTGTGGGGAGTATTGATGTACCCCACAAAGATCCCTAATTATGTTGTTGGCGCAAGCTTCTTCCGTGCATCTTTGGTCACATGGCAATAAACTGATGACACAAAAATCCTGAAGTGACCAACATCTGACCTCTTACTGGAATAAGCTTCCTCTGGTGTTTTACTCTCAAGTATCTGATATGGAATTCAGTTCTGAACATAAACCATTGTGTTGCATGCCTCAGCCCACAAGTGTAGTGGTAGGCCATGATCATGCAACATTGCCCTTGTTTCCCCTATAATGCTCATGTTCTTCCTCTCAGCAACCCCATTATGTTGAGGGTTATGGGGTGTCGTAAACTCTCATTTAATCCCTTCCGCTACACATAAGTTCTTAAACTCATTGGATACATATTCTCCACCGTTATCACTTCGTAGAGCTTTAACCTTCTTGCCTGACTCTTTCTCGACCAATGCTTTGAACTCACAAAACTTTGAGAATGTCTGATGCTTTCTCTGCACGAGAATTATCTAGCATTTACAAGAATAGTCATCTACAAGTATAACATAATACATGTGTTTGGCGGTGGATACTGTTGAGAATGGTCCACACACATCTGAATGGACTCTCTCCAAAATAGACTATGTGCGGTTGTCTCTATCTCCAAAAGAAGACTTGGTGTATTTTTCGAAAGTACAACCTTTGCATGTATCAACTTGCTCAAATGTACCTTTGGGAAGACCGGTAGAGATTTGTCGCAATATCTTCAAAGCCCCATGATGCAAGTGACCCAATCGCCTGTGCCACAACTCGCTGATGTCTCGGCTCAACATCTTTTCCACTTTTGAACTCAAAGTAGCACAATCCTCTACCTCTATCTTATAGATATTCTAAACTCGAATCCCTATCTTGTTTACTTGACCCATGGCTATGTGTCAAAGGAACACCTTTCCTTTCGAAAATATCACATCATAGCCTCTATCCTCAAGCATGGCAACGGATACCAAGTCCTTCATCAGTCCGGGTACATGCATAACGTTCTTCAAGGTGAATGGAGCCACATGTTCCCTTTGAAAATTAATAGTGCCCACACCAGTAACACTATACTTACAGTCATCACCCATCTTGATATGCATCTTGAGATTTTTCTCCTCCAGTTCACTAAATAACTCTTTGTTGTCAGTCATGTGGAGAGAAGCTCCACTATCTAAGTACGAGACACTTCCCATCATTGAATACACCATGCATGCAATGGAGGAAAAGTCCAATTCGAATTGGGAGGCCAAAGCCGCATCCACCGCTCCTCCTGAGGACTTCTCCTTGGACGTCTTCAATGGACAATTTGTAGCAAAGTGACCCATCTTGTGACAATGAAAGCATTTAACTTTTGTCATGTCCTTCTTCTTACCTCCCTGATAAGAATCTGATTTGGAACGAGAAATTTTACCTTTCCCCTTCCTTGCCTTAATTTCTAAGGCACAATTCTCTTCATCATCAATCTTTGATGAAGAGCCATCCCTGGTATTCCTCTGGATCTCATCCTGCATCAAATCCGACCATAGTCGTTCCTAATCTGGCAACTTCTCCCGACCATTGACAGAGTCCTGATAACTATGCCAACTCTTTGGGAGTCCAAGAAGAGTAATGCTCACCATATCCTCCTCGAAAAATGTGATTCCAACACTTCCAAGTTCATCCTGACATTGAGTGAACTTGGTTAAGTACTTTGGAATCGTCTCGCCTTTCTCCATCTTGATTTTACGAAGTTTATCCTTTAGTGCCAACTTCCTTTGATCATTGTTATTCTGATACAAGTTCGTCAATGTTTTCCACTTAGCATGCGGAGTTTCCTTTCCATGGAGACTCAAGACAATGTGGTCTCGAACTCCCTCAAGGGTTATCTACCTTGCCTTCGCCACACTTCTTCCATTCAGTCAAGTTCTGTGCATCCGTAGTTGCTGGCTTGGGGACTTCTTGATCAATGAATTCCTTCAATCCATTATCTTGTAGCACAACCTCCATCATGTCCCTCCAGGCTATAAAATTTGAGCTGCCTTCCAAGGCATACTCAAGCCTCAACCCATGGAACGCCATCTGCCGATCCTGAAGTATGTATGCAAATTCGACTTTCACCTGTAACCCAGAAACGCAAAACTTTGAAGTCTCCTCTAAAGAGTTGATTTTAAATCAACAATATCTCCCTCATCCAAACTCCGATTCAACCCATGTTTTAATTTGGGTATCTTTTCCTAAGGAATCCATATCTGCAATTTGTTTCTGCAAATTTTGCACAAAAATTCTCAGATCTTCTCTGCAAACTCTCGGCACAAAAAATAATCTTGCTCTAATACCATGTAGAAAAACGTGTAAATTCACACGCTCATGTAATCTACTAAAACAAGAGACAATAATCTACTTCTACTCTTTACAGCGGAAGCCCATAAACATCGAGAAAACAATAGTCAATAGAGGAAGAGAATCAAAGGCACATAACACAATAAATATCCAGGGAAAGCCATAGCTTAAAACCCCACTATCTGTTTTGTATTAAGGCAGAAAATCAAGATGAAATTACAATGCTTGTTCTCTCTAGAACAATCCCAACACTCAGCAAATTCAATCTCCAACTCATAAGCAAGCTCAAGGCCAAACCTAAGCCAATTCACAAGCTCTCCAAGTCTCTATTCCAATGTGTAATTCCTATGAAGGATAACTTGTATTTAAAGGGAAATAAAACCTCTAAAAATAGCGCAATCCCTCAAGGATTAGTTCCTGATTGCATGCACTATCAGTGCAACTCAAAAAAATCTAAAACAACTAGTACATTGTCTCTGCACTCTAGTCTCAACTGGGGCTTTCTCAGAATCAACATGCATGAGTTTCTGATAGTGGAATATTCAGTTAACTAGAGTAGCGATAATTAGGTCACTAATGTCCCAATTGACTATTTACTCACTATTAGTTCGTGAAACTCATTAGAACTAATTTAACTGGAGTTAACTCAATAAACTGAGTTAACTAATTACAACTCATTCAAAACTCATCCTTAACTCCTATAAGTTAGGGAGAACATATACATGTCTTCCAAAAGACTTCCAATCAGAATTTCCTAGATTAATTAAGTTAATTAAACTTAATTAATTGTTTTCAAATTGTTATGAGAATAGAATTCTATTTTAATTCACAGTTTAATTCAAGGACAAATTAAACTGGAATTTTTTGTTGTCATTTCTCAACACTTTTCTTGCCACCCTGAATGCCTTCTCTAATGAATCAGATTCCCAAAGGAGAACCTCATGTTGGATGTTATCCTTTGAAGTCCCTATGAAGCCATCAATCTATGCTCCTCTGGAATATCAGTTACCTTGTTATTCAATTTTTGGAAATACTCAATGTGTTCTGTCATTGAACCCTTTTGTTTGAGATTTATTAATTGGCTAAAGATGGTGTTTCTCTTTATATCCTCATAGTATGCTACCATTTCCTTCGTAAAAATTAACCAAGTGACAAGTGGTTTACGAGAGCAAAGCAATTGATACCATACAAATTGATTGGGTTCTAAATATAAAGATACAATGCGTACCTTTTGTATGTGTTACACATCATGGAGATCATCCAGGTCTCTATCTGTTGGCTTTCAATCGTCAAAGCATCTCCGTCAAAGGTAAGGTAGGACCACTCTTCTCTTCTTGTTAGTCCTGGCTATTGGCGGTAAGCATAGGTGGGTTGTTAGGCACGCATAAGTAGCAGGTAAAGGTGGTCTAAAGGCTAATAAGGTTTATAGGAACGAGAGGTAGGAAGGTAGTGTTGCGTGAACGGGTCATAGGCGAGCTGCCCGTACTTAGCTCATAAGTACTTAGCCAGCCACAATATCTCCTACCAGCCGAAGAGATCCCAGCCAGCCGAACCCCGATCTGGTAGGCGTGGTAAAGAATCTGTAGTATCCTTGTTACCAGATCCTTGCCATCAAACTTCTGCATATCGATCTTTGGAATGTGGTTGGTCTTCAACCCAAACTTAGAGTATTTAATGTCATTATCAACATTCCTTTTATTCTCATAATGAGTTTCATGGAATACCTTGTCGCCATTAGGAAGAATTTCTTGTAGAAACTTTGTCAAACCTTCCTTCAAACTTTCCATCTTAACATTCATGCCATCCTTCAAATATTCCATGTCTGATTTTAAACCATTCTTCAAATCTTCCATTTCCTTTTTTGTTACTCTTTGCGAGTGCGAAATTTGTTGCACTTGGTCTAGTAATTTTGATATATCATGTTGCATTTCTTCCTCTTCTCCATGCATCATAGTATAACTTTTTGGTTGCTTACTAGGTGTGTCCATTTTTTTTGCTTCGAGGCATTTGGAATCAAACAACTATTTTTTACTTCACTATGCCCTTTGAATCACTTCAAACTGATTTTTCAAACAAAGTTATGCACACACACAGACACACACACCTTTTTCTTGCTTTTTAGGAGCTTGATATTGAAATGGTTGTATCTTCGTAATTTAGGCTCTCCATGGTCTAAAATTTCATCCCATTGTATGCATATAAGTCTTCTTTCCAACCCCACAGGTTAGACTGAGATTGGATTATTCAAGAAATAGTTATGCCCAATCTCCCATGATGGCCTGATTATAGAATAATTCAGTATAGAGAACTTGTATAGAGTGTCATGTGTCACTGTTTCAACATTTTGCCCTAAATATGATACACAAAAAACTACAGTCTATGCAATTTCAGTCACTTCTTATGAAATTCAAATTCGATGCTCAGAGAGAAAGTTATGATGATTTTCCATAGGTCACTTGTTTGAGAGGGAATTCTAGAGCCTACAAAAACCCTAAGTTCGTCTGATCATATATCCGAAAATATAATGAACCAAGATCTTAAATTCGTACACGAAGTTTAACAATATTTCAGCTCCATGTGGTTCCAATTTCAGCTTCTGAAACATCGTAGAAAAAAAGTTGTAGTGAAAATTCCAAGATGACCTGTTTGAAGAAGAAAAACTCTAGAATCCAAGCTCTGATACCAGATGTTAAGCAACCAACTCACAAAAAAGAAAAAAAAAAATAGATCAAAGACTTAAAAATTAGCCTCTTCAAGGGGGGAAGCAACCTCCTTTATATTACATAAATGAACAATTCTTGGATGATAAGACCTCCTTGGTACATATAGGAGTCTAAAGGGTCACAATATAATTAGAGCCTACATAACAATAATAATGTAAGGGCACAACAATAACATTAGTGGGATTCTACGGGTCACAACAATAACAATAGTGGGATTCTACGAGTCACAACAATAATAATATGGGGAATACATGGGCACAAAAATAACAATAGGGGACTACACTAACAATAGCAATAAGGGGGATACACTAGTATTATAGAGACCTAACAGTGGATATGCAAATGGCTGGAGAAACTAACATCTTAAGGACAATTGATTTTTTGGTTGGGTGGTGATGAGAATGGGCATGAAGATATCAATCAATATTAGTATTTTTTTGAGTAACATCTTAAGGACAACCATTTGTTTGGCTAGGTGGTGGCGAGAATGAGCATGAAGATATCGATAATTATGAGTCTTTTTTCCAATAAAATTGATGAGTGAGGGATGCATCAAGAAGCCTGGAGATCATAATGTCGAGGAAAGGAAGAGAGTTGTTATTTTCCATTTGCATGGTAAATGGAATATAAGAGGAGATGTGATTAAGGTGGTCAATAAAATATTTCAACATTGGAATACCATGGGGTAAAATAACAAAAGTATGATAAATATAGTCGAACCAAAATTCAAGTTTCAAATGGAAGCTATCCGTGGTGTGAGTTTCAAATGCTCCATGAAGATGTTGGCTATTAGAAGGGGGAGGGAAGCATCCATGGCGGTACCTTTATATTGTTTGTAAAAAAACTCCTTTGAAAGAAAATAATGTAGAAGTGAGACAAATTTTGATTAGGTTGAGGGTTTGAGAATCAACCATATTAAACTTTGGGAATGGGAATTATGCTAAAAATGGAGACAAAGGCATAGTTAACCATGATGTCATGATCATCAAGATGGAGGTGTTTATTTAAGGATGAAGTTAGAGGAGGCTTTAGTAAAAGACAACGTCTGCCCTAAAAGGGGTTGAAGCTTATGAGCCAAGAACTTGGACAAGGCATGGGTGGAAGCATCAATGGCACAAACTATGGGTTGAAACTAGATATCAATTTTGTGGATTTTAGGTAGCCTATAGATGCTAAGGGTGTGGGGATTGTGCAGAAGGAATTGTTTAATAGTCGAACGATTTAACAAATAAGATTTAATAGTTTTGGTGGCAAGGTTGGTGATGGAGTTGGTAGGGTGATGGAGTTGATAGAATTGTCTTGCATTAAAACTCCCCTCTGATACCACTTTGTAACACCCTCCTCCCACATCTACCCAAGTAACCAGCCAACCGGGGTAAACATGTGACGAGAAGTTACTATGATATGATTTGACCTCCTAAGTCATGTTAAGGAAGTGGAACCGACAAAAGCACACCATATAGACCTTCAGAATCAGCAATAGGACCCCTAGGAACCATCCCAACCTTTTTGCTAACCATCCCGGGGGTCCACTGAGTTTTTGACCACTTGACCTTTGGACGCTCTCATGCTATGGGCATGCCAGTGTCCAGGGACCTATTTATGATCCCACAAGCCTACATGCCTATGTCCAGGGACAATTTCCAGTAGACCTGTGCCAGAGTCCATGGAATTTAAGGTAATTTTCAAGCCTAGAATTCTAGCCATTGCCTAGAACGTGCTGTAACTTACAAAATCCATTAAACACATGATGACATGACTAGTAAACCCAAAAAAAACTCTAGGACTAATCCTGACCAACCCCAACTGGCACTAACATTTTGTCAAACAGTTGGCATGGATGAAATCTACATGTTTAAATAACAGATATAAGCATAGGGGTCTCATACTTATTTGAGATTCGTTATGAGGTATTGTTTCCTTATCACTTTAGCTGCAGTTTCATCCATTAGGCCATACATACATTATTCATTCATATACAAGTAAAAACATGATGGGTGCCATACATAGCCACTGTCATAATACATATTCATAACCAATATAATAACAACAGGAATACCAAGGATACAATAGCCATAAAATCCACATATAAACTAGTATGATACTCATGAGATAACAAGGAGAAATAACCTCGTATTAATGATGCAAAATCCAAACCGATATGGGACTACCATATTCCACCCGGCCGTATAATGGCTAAGCCAAATCTCTCTACAACCATTCACCCTCGTGCCATATTACAAGCATGAATGTGGGATCTCATAAAAGACATCAATCAAAACCATCTAAGGCTTCCAGAGGCCAAACCACCTCAACCCATCAAACAATGATTCCACCTCACGGTTGGATATCACAAAACCATCATCAGATTGGTCTCTACCCAAGTCTTCTTGGGCTCTAGAGCATTTGTTCCAACCCGACTTCCAAGACTAGTAACTCAACCCACCAAGGGCTTCAGAACGTTTGTCCAACCATGGATTCCATGACTAGTAACTCAACCCAAGTTGTTGCAGAGATTCCACATCATTTGTCCAACCAAGGCTCTGGGACTAATAACTCAACCCAAGACGTTATAGGGCATCCAAAGCATTTGTCCAACCAAGGCTCCAGGACTAATAACTCAAGCCGAGTTGTTATAGGGCTTCCAGAGCATTTGTCCAACCAAGGCTCTAGGAACTAATAACTCAACCCAAGCAAAAAGGAAACATGAAAACCAACTAGAAAAACAAAGAAATAAACCCACAACACCATGGATATCTAGGAAATGGCAAGGCTAGCCAAATCCACTATCAATCCAGACAATCCTCCATGTTAGTGACAAATCATAACTAAGAAACCACATGCATGTCCCATGCATGCCAAAACTAGTGACGAAATCACACATGCAACTCGGTACCTACAAGAAAAACCCACTATAGATGTGGATCTTAATGTCCTCTTGCGCTTTCTTGCGCTTTCTTGCTCTTCCTTTGCCTTCTTGCTCTGAAAATCCAAGTATGCCACACTCTCCAAGAGTGCTCCAAGAAAACTCTAAGTATCCAAGAGTATGAGAGAGAGAGAATAATGAGAGAGCTTCAAAATTGCACTGAAAAAAGTCTTAGCCACTGATCCTCAAAAGCCTTTTTATTAATGAAGCCTCTATTTTCTTAATTTTCCATTATTTTCCTTCATTTTCCTCCTCACATGCAACTTGTGACCTTTCACCTTCATTTTCTCCTAATTTCCATTATTTCACAAATAAAATGCCAATTAATGCCTCATGCCTTTCCAAAGTCTTTGCCATTGCCTTTGCTAATTTCCTTACCCATAATAACCGAAATGAAAACCCACTAGGATGTTTTGCCCACCATTCAACTTGGAATACATGTCCCATGACCATGGTCTTATATATTTTTACATGGATTTTTAACGAGGGTTGTTATAAGTACCACAATTGTGATCTCTAGGTTCTTATTATTATGAAACGACCCAACTTTACAAATATTGATACTTATTGTTGTCCCTACTAGACCATGTGAAATCAAGCAAGTTTTGCATTAACAAATAGAGTAGTGTTGTTTAGAGGATTTTCGGTGAAATCACATAGATAATCATTTGTCGACGCGTTTCGAACCAACCAGTGTGGTTCATCGTCAGGACAAGTTGAAGAACCAGATCCAGCTTAGCAAGTTAAATAGTCTGAGCAGAGATTACAACGGCTAGTTAACGGCTAATTTTGACTAAGAGACCCAAGTCAAAATTTAAACTAAAATTAATATTACAATATTATTATTAATAATATATAATCCATTTTAGGAAATTATATATCATAAATTCAAGGTTAGTTAAATTTTTAATTCATTAATCTATTTATAATTTATTTTAATATTACTAATAATATTAATAATCTCTATTTTTAGGAAAATTAAGTTAAATTTAGGTAAAATAAATATAAATAAATTCCTAGTAAGGTCTCTAAATTTTATTTATTTATTTTTTTTAATTAATTTATATTATTGTATTAAAAAATTATTATATTTTAAATCATTTTACTTTATTTAAATAATTCATAAATTTAAAAAATCTATACACACTCAAATGATTAGTTTCAATATTATATATATATATATATATAGTATATTTATTGTATTATTTACTAGTTAATATATTTTCTAATTTATGTTGCTAATCATTATCTGTTATATTAATTTTTATATTGGAAAATAAAATTAATTAAAATAAAATAAATTGATAAATTAATTAATTAAATTAATCATTATTAAATAAAAATTCAAATTTTTATATATTATTTATTAAAATTTTTTTTTTTTGTAATTTTTTAATTTTTTATTTTTTTTTGGGTTGATTTTTAAAATATAATACTATTTATATAACATTGAATTATTCCATTAGTATTAATTAATTAACCCATATTATATATATATATATATACTTTAATAATACTAGGTAGTATAAGACACAAGGTAAAAAGACTTTAGGGTTATACCAACTATTATAATGCAAAGGAACAATAATAATAACATATAACAAACTTTCAAAGAACTTAGAGAAAAAGGACGACCACAGAATACAATCACTAAGGAAAGGAAACAGGAACTCTAAGACCTTATAAAACAAGGACCGAGGAGGCTAGGAAGACAAGGCTGGGACCCAGCACCTGCTGATCTTCCAGCCATCATCCCTATTTAGATTAATCGGCCTTTTTTCAATCTCCAGGGCCTCTCTAAACTTAAGATGGTGAAATTGGGCAACCTTAGCAATGACTTGAGCCTCTTCAATACAAACATGATGCGTCGTCTTCTCAGCATGTTCCGCCAGGGCTGAGGACTTGGTCCTACCATGCTTTAAGTCTGCCGAATGCTCGCTAATCCTTTGATTGATCGAGCGACCTGTCTCACCAATATAAGGCGTCCCACTGGAACACGGAATGACATAGACGCCCTTCATGTCTTTAGGGTCAATAGGATCTTTTACAGACCTGAGGGAGCCACGGATAGTGTTGAGAGGCCTAAAGGTTGCGGGTACATCGTACATCTTCAGAATCCTCGCAATCTTATCAGTGGTCCCTTGAATGTAAGGAAGGTTAACCCCCATGACATGATCATTTGGATCTCTACAGATCGACGGCTCCTTCTTGGCCTTGAGGAAGGCCTTTTGACCTTGGTGTCTACTGTAACCATTCTTCACAAAGACATCTAGGAGATGAGCCTTCTCAGTTTCCAAGCTCTCTTCATCAGAAATTCTAACAGCACGGGTGACAAGTGTGCTTAGAACCCCTAACTTCTGAGCGGGGAAATGATGGGACGAAGCATGCAAGTATTGCTCAGTATGCGTCTTCTTCCTAAACACTTGATGTGAAAAGGAACCATCCACCCTCTTTGAGATGAGAACATCCAAGAATGGAAGACAACCATTGTCCTCTTTTTCCATCGTGAATTTAATGGCAGCGGACTGGTTATTGAGATGACTGAAGAAGAGATCAAGCTCCTCAGGACCATGAGACCAGACAACACCAGTGTCGTCGACGAATCGTTTCCAAAGCTTCGGAAGGAGACGAGAGGAGGCCAAAGCCTTAGACTCAAAATCCTCCATAAAGAGATTAGCGACGACAGGGGACAAGGGGGAGCCCATGGCAACTCCACAAGTCTGCTCATAGAATTCTCCCTCGAAACTGAAGAAGGTGGAGGTAAGGCATAGCTCAACCAACTTAGCTGTATCATGATCGGTGAGCCTATTAATCACCCCCATGGCCTCATTGATGGGAATACACGTATAAAGAGAGACCACGTCGAAACTTACCAGGATGTCCTCGGGCTCAAGCTTAACTTTCTTAAGATCATCAATAAAAGAAGCCGAGTCTTTGACGAAGGACTAAGTATGACCAACCAAGGGCCTCAACTTTGCAGCAAGGAACTTGGCCAGGAGGTAAGTCGGACCACCTATGGTGTTGACAATGGGTCTCAAGGGGACCCCTTCCTTATGGACCTTTGGAAGGCCATATATTCTGGGAGTGATGGGGTTTCCTTCAATGAGCTTCTGCGCCAGAGGCAAAGTGGAATTGCAAGATTTGATTGCAAGAGCGACCGCTCTGGAAACCTTTTTCAGGGGATTTTTCGAAAGCTTCTTATAACTCCCACTATTACAAAGATGATCGAGCATCTTATTTCTGTAATCACTCCTATCCAGAAGGACAACAACCCCACCTTTATCAGCTTTTAAGACCACGACATCACGATTCTTGTTCAAGGCCTTCAGAGCCTCAAACTCAGCTTTGTTGATATTGCTACGGGGAGGCTTAGCCCGCCTCAGGGCCACGGCACAGTCTTGCCTAATCGTGTCTTTAATCTTATCAGGAAGGTTCTTAATGCCATATTCTACATCGCAGATGATGTCTTCGACTGGGATTTTTCTGGGTGCTAAGGCAAAGTTAAGACCTTTCCCTAAAAGACTAAAAACTGCAGGCGGAAAGGAAAAACTGGACAGATTCAACACCTTATTGCCCTGAGGGTGAGGACTCAAGATACTTACAGAGCCACCCTTGATACCGATACTACTATCAAGGTTTTTAATCTTATTTAAAACTACATTACTAAGACATGACGAAATGACAAAATGATGAAATGACATGTTTTTTTTATTTCCAACAAATTTATCATGCGAATTTCCTCAATCCAATCCAGTCATCAAGATGTATCTTTCAGGTACGTAATAATTAATTTTCATTTTGTTTAATAACAATTGAGCTGAGGAGTAAGGCATGTTTCTATTAAAACTGTCATATCACTTCCTCTTCTAAAACACGAGTATCTGTTCAAGCTAGACTAGAATTATAATAAAATAGAGTCAATGTTTTAAATCAACTCCGACGATCTTCGGCCCTTGGAAAGACGGGCATCTAAAGACTCGTGTACAAAGACCCGTTACTATATTACGATTTATTATCTTGGTGACTGACGTTCTTAGGCTCAAAATCCACCATAAGAAAGAGAGGCATAGTTTCGTCACCACAGTGGGAGGCACAAGGTGCGAAAATCAATTTGTATTGAAACTTCTCTTTTCACTCGTTGTTCAGAACAGATAACCTATTTTGCGGTTATTAGCGTTTTTTAACTCAGTATGAAATTTCAAAGGTTTTTATATAGTTTTTATAATCTTTTTTATAGTTTAACTTAAAAAAACACATATATATTTAAGAATATAGTAAAATATTAACTATCAAAATTTCTTTAATTTATTATGATATTTTAACTTAATTTAATTTATAAGTAGATTTTGTTACAATACTATAGGCCAATACGCACTCATCAATCCTACATTTCCAAAAAAAATATAAACCACTTCAACTAATATTTATTCATATAAAAAAATCCTTAATTGATTAACTTAATTAAAAAGACCTGGAAATAACCCTTATAATAGTAAATAAACAGGTTTGGTTTGCTGGATAAAATTGAGATATTTTTTGGACTACTCATTTCTTGTTTAGAAAACTTTCCATGTAATATGCTCTTATATAAGTGTGATAAGTGTGTTGTACCAAGCTTTTGATTAATGAAACAAACATAGTTTATACTCTATGGTTAAATACTTCCAACTTGGTATTAGTGTTAAAAATAAAAATAGAGAATTTAATCATCAAATTGAACATCTCACATGTGAGGAGCTTCACCACTGCCTCTGGGAGAATGCCCTACAAATGTATCATTAATCGTCATGAATAAATAGTTTACATGCAAGTAGGAGAGTTAGAACAAACTCCTAAGATGTAGGAACTAAATCCTAATCTAAGGCTCACAATCAACTACTGAATGAACTCTCTCCAAGAATACATTTCTATAGTAATTTCAACACTCCCCCTTAATGGAGAAATGGTTCACTAGCACTCCTAACATCTCCCTAAATAACTCAAATTTAATTCTTCCAAGAGGCTTAGTAAAAATACCTACAACATTGACACAAGTATTACACTATTCAATATGGATTTCCTTTTACTGAACCTTCTCCCTAACAAAGTGAAACTATGTATCAATATGCTTTATGTTTTTATGAAACACTGGATTATTTACAAGTTTGATTGAGGTATGGTTATCACATTTGATAACAGTTGCATATTTTGTTCTTCTCAAGCATCTCGAAAAAGTCTCCTCAACCAAACTACCTCACATGTTGTTGCGCACATTGTTTGATACTCCGCTTCTGCTGAAGACAAGGATACATTGTTTTGCTTCATGATGCTCCATGAAATGACCCCAAACCCAATGCTGAATGCAAAACCTGCTATCCACCACAAGTCAGCTAAATTTCCGGCTCAATCTGAGTTTGAGAAACCTATCAATCTAACATCAAACGAATTAGTATATTTAATACCAAAGTCTAAGGTTCCTTGAAGATACCTTAAGACACCTTTCGATCCAACCTAATGATTCTCATGGGGATTTGAGATGATTTAGCTCAATACACTGACTGCAAAAGCCAAATCTGGCCTAGTTGTAATCAAGTAAATTAGACTCCCAACTAGTTGTCTATACAGTGTTGCATCAACATCCTTAGAACCATCATTATTTTGAAGTTTGGTATTCTGTTGTAAAGGCACTGATGCAGTGTTGCACTGATCCATTCTGAACTTTTTCAATAAAACCCTGACATACTTTCCCTGAGACAGAAAAGTTTGGCCATAATCCCTCTAGACTTCAAGACCCAAACAATAGTGTAACTCTCTGAGGTCTTTCATTTCAAAAACCTGTGACATCTTCTCTTTCATTTCTTTAATGAGTTCATCAAAATTTCCTATAATAATAAGATCATCTACATATAAAGAAATCAAAACAATTTGCCCCTTTTCATCAAACATGATATATAGATTAGGGTCATTCTTGCTTCTTTTATAACTATGTTGTAAGAAAAATGAATCAATTTTATCATACCATGACTTGTGTGCATGTTTTAGTCCATACAAGGTTTTCTTCAATCTACAGATTAAATGTTCCTCCTCCAGGCTAACAAATCCTTCAGGTTTCATTAAATACACTTCTTCTTTTAATTCCCCATTTAAGAATGTGGTTTTCACATTTAGCTGGTATAGCATCCAATGATGTTTGGTAGCTAAAGCAATTAACATTCTAATTGTCTTTAATTTAGCTACAGGGGCGAAGGTTTCCTCATAGTCCATGCATTCCTTCTGCGAGTAACCCTTTGCAATCAACCTATATTTATATTTGTCTATGCTCCCATCTGCTTTAAATTTAGGTTTGTATAACCATTACAACCTATGGGTTGTTTGCCTTCAGGTAGTTCAACTAGATCACATGTTTTGTTTTTAAGTATTGACTCATATTCCTCTTCCTTGGCTACCCTCCATTCACTATATTGACTTGCTTCTCTATAATTAGAGGGTTCAACAAAATTTAACATAATAGTTATAAGAGCATGATCCCTATACCTTTCTCTTAACTAAATTTTCCTACTTGATCTCTTGAGTCTTGGACTGGCTTCAAATCTATTTTGTTCATCCCTTGGTGGACTTGGCTTGCTACCTACATCTATACCATCCACATCTTCCTTTTTCTGCTACTGCTAGTATTGTTGTTGTTGTTGTTGTTGCTGCTGCTCATGGTTTTCCCTTTCATCACTTCCTTCTTCCAGAAGCAAAGGCATGTGCCATTATTCATTGCCTCTATCATGATTTCCATCATCAACCTGCTCATGGAATACTACATCTCTACTTGCAAACACTTTATGAGTAGAGTGATTAAAAAATTTATAAGCTTTAGACTCTGTGCAATACCTAACAAAAATTAATTTAATGGCCTTTGAATCTAGTTTCTTCGTATCCTCGTTTGGAACATGAGCAAAAGATTTGGAGCCAAAAACTCTTAAATGATTAATTGCAGGCTTAAAACGTAATAAACCTTCAAATGGAGTTTTAAAATCAAGGGTTTTTGTTGGACTCCTATTCTTCAAATATAATGCAGTATTTATTGCTTCTGCCCAAAGGCCATTAGACAAGTTCTTACCCTTTAACATGCTTCGAACACACTCCACAAGGGTTCTGTTCTTCCTCTCTGCAACCTCGTTTTGTTGAGGATTGTGGGGTACTCTGAACTACTGAACTATCCCATGTTCCTTGCAATATTTGATGAAACCACCCTTTTTGTATTCTCACCCTTGATCCGAGTGGAGAATTTCAATGAATTTTGTTGTCTGTTTTTCAATCATGCTTCTAAACTCTTTAAAATATTCAAAAGTATCACTCTTCTTTATGAGAAAATATACCCAAGTAAATCTCATGCAATCATAAAAAAATAATAGGAAATAATAGGCACCTCCTAATTGCCTCATCTGCATCAGCCCACACAAATCAGTGTGCACAAGATCTAGTATATCTCTCTTCTTTCTATCTACATTTGCAGGAAACTCATCCCTATGCATATTCCCAAGAGCACATGATTCATAGTCAACATGAACATTCATTAAAATAAGAAGAACGTTGGCCATACCTTGTTTCTGAAGTAGCAGCAGATCATTGAAATTGATATGAATGAACCTTTGATGCTATAAGTCTTCTACAATCATAACTGGTGAGGTCAAGGCTTGGTGTGGTGCATTTCTTATATTCAAGTTACAAAATATTCCTACCCGAGTACCTGATGCAATTGGATTCATACGATCAAGTAGATCTTTAATAACACAATGAGACTTCAAATAATCTACCATAAGGTTATGATCTATTATCATAGAGACAAATATCAGAATCTTTTTTATTCCCGGTACATACATTACATTTTGAATATGTCTAATAATTCCATCAGGAGAAACGACATGAACATTACCACACCCTCTGATCTGGTACCCTCTATCATCACCAAGGTAGATATTTGCACCACTACTCATTTCCTTAAAATTCTCAAACCAATGTTTGTTACCTGTCATGTGAGTGGAAGCTCCTGAGTCCACAATATAAGTTTATGTTTCATCATCCTCAGCAGAGAACGCAGAATCAGATACAAACAATCTAAGATTATTATTCTGATCTTCATCAACAAAGTGTCATGCATGCTTCTTATGTCTATGGCGACCTTCAAAAAAAATTCTTCTTATGGAAATTTTTAGGTATGTGACCAACTCTACGAGAATAAAAACATTTGGGTCATGAATCACTTATGTTTGAAGACATACCTTGAGGTGATTTTCTTTGTGGTGTACATCCACATTTCTGTCCTACACTTTCCTTCCCTCTGAAGGGCTTCTTCTTCGCCATTAGAGCAAGATCTGAACTCTAGGGTTTCAGAGTCATCCACCTTTCCTCCTCTTTCATTAAGATCCCTATCAATTCTTCAAAATTTGGGGCTTTCTCTCTCGCATTCAATCTTGTGATAAACATATGATAGTTATGAGTCATACCATTCATGGTAATCTTGATAAGATCACTATTTGACACTATCTCTCCTATGTCATCCAGATTATGTCTGAGCTAACCACTAATTCATTCTCCTCCATTTTAATGGAGATAATATTTCTTTTCAAAAACAACAAGCGATTTGTGTTTTTGATCTCGAACAAGTCCTTGAGGGTTTTCAAGATGTCATTTGCTGATCTACATTCATGGATGTGAGGGATAATACAATCTTTCATTGACAATTTTAACTACACTTTTTCTTTGTTCTGCCTCTTTTCCTAGTCCTGGATTGTTGTTGTTGTTCCGCCAATAGCTAAGGTCAACTTCAACTCATCACTACTTGCAATCACCCATGTGTTTTTCCCCTCCAGTAGCATCTACAACTTAAATTTCCAATTAGAGTAATTAGATCCGCCGAGCTTATTGCTCTCATTCAGATATTTCTTTGCCATCTTGTTATTCATATTGACAGGTCTACCTCAAAAGAAACTTTGTCCTGCAGCAATTGATTAAAAGTAAATGGATCTCTCTCCATATCTAGAGAAGGCATCTCTCTCTCTCGCTATATATATATATATATATATATATATATATATATATATATATTGTGTGTGTGTGTGTGTGTGTGTGTGCACTCTATTGAAAAATATAAAAAATACAACCCCTCTACCTCTTTTTTTCAAATAACACCCCAGAACTTGCTTTCAAAAATGTACACCCTTTTTTAATATTCCCCAGTCATTTTTCCTCTCAAAAATGTTCTTTGATTGAAAAACAACGATCATGAAAAAATAATACCTTTCAAAAGAAAATGATCTCCAAGTGATCAACCTTTGAATATTAGCACAACACCTCGCACCTCAGTCAATATCAAATCAATCAATCACGTCTGTTTTGGTAAAACGACCCAGTTTATTATGTGACCTGAACATGAACTTTAGATCCCAAGTTTTGTTTTTGAAGTATTGACTCATATTCCTCTTCCTTGGCTACTCTCCATTCACTATATTGACTTGCTTCTTTATAATTAGAGGGTTCAACAACATTTAATATACTAGTTATAAGAACATGATTCCTATATCTTGCTTGCAATCGAATTTTCCTACCTGATCTCTTGAGTCTTGGACTAGCTTCAAATCTATTTTGTTCATTCGTTGGTGGACTTGACCTGCTACCTACATCTATACCATCTATACCTGTTGCTGCTACTATTGTTTTTGTTGTTGTTGCCATTGCTGCTCATGGTTTTCCCTTTCATCACTTCCATCTTCCACAAGCAAAGGCATGTGTCATTCTTCATTGCTTCTATCATGATTTTCATCATCAACCTACTCATGGAATACTACATCTCTACTTGCAAACACTTTATGACTAGAGGGATTAAATAATTTATAAGCTTTAGAGTCTGTGCAATACCCAACAAAAATTAATTTAATGGCCTTTCAATCCAGTTTCTTCCTATCCTCTTTTGGAACATAAGCAAAAGCTTTGGAGCCAAAAAATCTTAAATGATTAGTTATAGGATCAAAAACTAATAAAGCTTCGAATGGAATTTTAAAATCAAGGGTTTTTGTTGGACTCCTATTCTTCAAATATACTGCAGTATTTATTGCTTATGCCCAAAATCCATTAGACAAGTTCTTACCTTTTAACGTGCTTCAAGAACACTCCACAATGGTTTTGTTCTTCCTTTTTGCAACCCCGTTTTGTTGAGGATTGTCTGGTACTCTAAACTACTGAACTATCCCATGTTCCTTGCAATACTTGATGAAACCACCCTTTTTGTATTCTCCCCCTTGATACAAGTGGAGAATTTTGATGAATTTTCTTGTCTGTTTTTCAATCATGCTTCTGAAATCTTTAAAATATTCAAAAGTATGACTCTTCTTTATGAGAAAATATACCCAAGTAAATCTTGTGCAATCATCAACAAATAATAGGAAATAATAAGCACCTCCTAATTACCTCATCTGCATCAGCCCACACAAATCAGTGTGCACAAGATCTAGTATATCTCTCTTCTTTCTATCTTCATTTGCAAGAAACTCATCCCTATGCATCTTCCCAAGAGCACATGATTCATAGTCGACATGAACATTCTTTAAAATAGGAATACCATTGGCCATACCTCATTTCTGAAGTAGCAGCAGATCATTGAAATTGATATGACTGAATCTTTGATGCCATAAGCCTTCTACAATCATAACTGGTGAGGTCAAGGCTTGGTGTGGTGCACTTGTTATATTCAACATATAAAATCTTCCCACCTGAGTACCTAATGCAATTGGATTCATACGATCCAGTAGATATTTAACAACACAATAAGACTTAAAATACTCTACCTTAAGGTTATGATCTGTTATCATAGAAACAAATATCATAATCCTTTTTATTCCCGATACATACATTACATTTTGAATATGTCTAATATTTCCATCAGGAAAAATGACAGGAACTTTACCATACCCTTTGATCTGGTACCCTCTATCATCACCAAGGTAGATATTTGCACCACTGCTCTTTTCTTTGAAATTCTCAAACCAATGTATGTTACCTATCATGTGAGTGGAAGCTGCTGAGTCGACAAACCAAGTTTCTGCTTCATCATCCTTAGTAGAGAACACATAATCAAATACAAACTATTTAAGATTATGATTATAATATTCATCAGCAAAGTGTCATGCATGCTTCTTATGTCTATGGCGACCTTCATCAAAATTTTTGTTATGGAAATTTTTAGCTGTGACCAACTCTACGAGAATAAAAAGATTTGGGTCGTGAATCACTTCTGTTTGAAGACATACCTTGAGGTGGTTTTCTTTCTGTTGTACTTCCACCTTTTTGTCCTACACATGCCTTCTCTATGAAGGGATTCTTCTTCACCATTAGAGCAAGATCTGAACTCTAGGGTTTTAGAGTCATCCGCCTTTCTTCCTCTTGCATCAAGATTCCTATCAATTCTTCAAAATTGGGGGATTTCTCTCTCGCATTCAATCTTGTGATAAACATATGATAGTTATGAGTCATACCATTCATGGTAATTGTTATATACCTAGGGGGGATGATATGGGGTACCAAGGGAGGTACCCAAGGTAATAATGTAATAATGAGATGGGCCATAGTAATAAATAAGGTGGTTAACCCATATCATGTAAGGGACCACAAGTAGTTAGTAATAATGTAATGGCCACTAACTACTTGTGGTCCCTTACATGATATGGGGTTAACCACCTTATTTATTACTATGGCCCATCTCATTATTACATTATTACCTTGGGTACCTCCCTTGGTACCCCATATTATCCCCCCTAGGTATATAACATACATTGGCCACTTATCCTTTACAAAACATCACCCACATGCATACTAGCTCTGATCTCTTTTCTGGTTGTTGTTTGACTTCATCTGGGAGGGGTTTTTCTTGTCTTAATTTACCATATACACACCAGTTTTGGCATCTTTGTAGTAACTTATTCTTTGTATCTCGGCCATGCAATTATATTGGCTTTCGTCTGGGTGATTTCTGGCTATCCTGTAAGGGCTGCTATTGTCTGTGTTGTTGTGCAGGGTATTAGGTCTCGATATTATGTTTTTTTTCAGGTATTTCAGTTCTAGTTCTGGATATGTCTTTGACTTCGACTGACCTGATTTTTCAAGGACTATTTTGGTCACTCTACTGGCCAGAGTTGGTGGCCACATATTTGTTGTTAGATGTTGGCACTTGTTGCAATTACTCTGCTGTGTTTTCACTTTGTCAGCCTGGGTGCATTGGGATTCATGAACTGCCCATATTACTGTCTATACGTCATCCTCCTCTGACATCCCCATTTGAATCTTGATCTTGGGAATGTTTCCGTCGACGTTACCTTATGTGGAGTTAATTTAGTTATGTGATTTCTCTTTTGGGATCTAGATTTCTGGTTAGTGAGGTACGTTGGTTTGGTTGCCAGTACATTCCCTATTTACTATTACACATTCTCCTTGTTGATTTTATTTTTCATATTATCTATTTTTTTTGTCTGATCGTGGAAAATATTATTGGTGTTGACAAATCTTGGAATGTAGTTGGGAAGGTAGTTGGGAGGGGAGTCATGGATATTTTAGATTCTAACACCTCGATCCAAGAGGCATTTATTAGGGCCACGATGGAGGCAGAGTCTAGTCAGATGGGTGGTCTAGAGGGAAACGTCCAAGATGGCCCACATGGGTCAGAGGATTGGCATAATATATTTGGTGATGGATTCATCCCAGTTGGTGGTCATGCATGCCAAGATGGGTGGGGTGGCCTGCATGCAATGCAACATCAAAAAAATGGGAATCATGTTAAGTCCACCAAAAATACTTCTCCGCCACCCTCTGTGTTTTTTGATACTGAAAGGTTATGGGATCGTATTTCTAGTTTAAGAAAAAGAGCTTTGGTGTGCCCCTGGTATTTCTGTATGTGGAGTGACGTTGATATGAGGAAATGGGTAGAAGTAAAGTTGAAGTCCATTCTGGGATATTTGTCGATGGTGGTAAGATTGCTTTGTGGCTGGTACAGCTTTCATTTCCTCAGCCAGAAGGACCTGGTTAAGATTAAGAAAATTCCATGGATTTATTGATGAAGCTTTATCGAATTACTTTCATGGTTCATAGGCTTTAATTCATTAAGTAATACACCACCAAACAAGCTGATTTGGGTAAAATTGCATGGATTGCCTATCAAACTAAGGATGAAACAGGATCTTGAAGATATTGGAAATGGAATTGGGAAATTTGTGTATGTTGATCCTCATTGCCTTGGTGCATCAGGAAAAAGGGTTTTGTGGATCCTTATCAAGAGGGAATATTGGGGTGACTTTCCAGATCACATTGGGCTACACTAGGGGGATACAAATCTTTCACAAAGATTAGATTATTGGGGCATCCCGTTCCGGTGTTCTCTTTGTTATCATACTGGACATGTTTTGGAAAAATGTCCATGGTGATTGGGTGGCATATATAAAGAATGCGATCATGCGCGAGAGCCTAAAAAAATATCCAAGATGCTATTCTCCGTCCTGGAAATGGAGTGTGTCACCCTTCAAGTATTCATCATATTCCATATAACTCTCTTTCATCTAAGCAGTCTTCTCCGAGAAATGGAATACCCCCAATTACTATTCTGTCATCGCCTTTTTCTTCCGATTATTCTATTTTACCATAATCTTGTTGGCCTCATCAGACCTCACAACCTCCATCATCAAGTTTCTCCCCATCCTCTCATGACAAGCTTAAGTCTTTTGGGACACATGTTGGCCCAAATTTCCCTAATTGTTTTTAGCCACTCGGGGCTCCTTCTCCATCATATGCAACCTATGTTCAATCCCCTCCTCGAAAGACAAATGTCTCGGGACATCTCTCGAGAAAGAGTTCATTCCACACTTCACTGAATTCTCCTACTAACTCTGTAGGAAGTGATTTAGATGATCTTCTTCAAAGGAAAACACTTGATTTAAGGTCATTAACCATTCATAAACCTTCTGTCAATTCTTCACAAAATATTAGCCCTTCCTCGGCTGGTAATATTACAGTCATACGCAAAAAAAACCAGGGGAGTCGTCATTTTAGGGGACATACCAAGCACAATCATACAAACTTCCCATTAGACAGATTTCTTGTAGAGATACCAATTACTGATATTCCATCACCTCGGGCCCTTGGATTAAAGATGCCCATACAAGGTGGCCCATGACTGCCATCCTCTCATTAAATCTTCGGCGATGAGGAACTCCCGCTAAGTTCCTGGATCTAAAGCATATCTTTCTATCTGTTCGCCCATGTATTATATTGCTACAAGAAACAATGCACATAGTGTCACATGTCATTGCTTATTTCCGCAAGATGCTACCTGATTGGTATTTTGCAGCCATGGATGCTGCTGGTCTATCTGGAGGTATGGTAGTTTTATGGAATCCAATGTGGGTCCGGGAAAAAGCGTTCTCATGTTCGGCCATTATTCTTATTGATGTTCGTCTGCGTGGTGTCCGGGATCGTTTTCATATTCTCAATGTATATGGGCTATATAGAAATATGACTGCCTTCTAGGAAGCATTGTTTGCATCTGGCATTATGGAACTTTCCTCACTTATTAGTAATGGGGATCTAAATTGTACTGTGGGTCTTGACGAAGTTTGGGGAAAGTCGAGGAAAATGGACCGTATGGCAGGTTTTATAAGAGAGGCTTTTCTTGATCGTAATTACATCGATGTTTGTTCGCCGATGTTAGTCCCTACCTGGGACAATGGCTGGAAAGGGGATGCATACATTGAAAAAATACTGGATAGGTTTATCATACATGAGAGCCTGATGGAGCAGCTGGGAAACATTCATTCTAATGTTATAAATAGTTTCTTACCAGATCATAGGCCTATAACAGTTCAATGGTAGATAGGTGGTCATAGATTTGGATTGTCCTTCAAATTTAATTGCACCTAGATTGAGGACTTAGCCTTTAATGATCTTGTGCTTTCTTTTTGGACATCCACCCAAGTTTTGAGCTCCTCCCCTATGGAGAATATTCTGGAGAAATTGGGCATTCTCAGAGTGAATTTAAAAATATGGCAAAAAACGAAAATGAAGGCCCAACTAAAGGAACTGCAAGACATCCAACTAGATTTGGATGCATTAGCACCATGGATGCTATCACAGTCTCTTCCTAATGAAATTCGTGCTCGTATCAATGCACTTGAGCAAAAGAAAATAGAGATGTTGGTGGCACAGGAAGCAAATTGGAGGCTAAAGAGTAGGGAAATCTAGATAAAGGAAGGGGATTGTGACACAAATTTCTTTCACTGTTACGCAAATCACAGGCGTAACCTAAACTCTATCTGGGAAATTCAAAATGAGGATGGTGCCTGAATACTATCTTAGGAAGGCATAAGTGATGTTGCTGTATCATATTTTCAAATATCATATAAACAAAAGGATGAGGTTGATGTGAATGATATGTTGGTCTATTGATATGTATCCGTAAATGTTTGATGCGGGGGAAAATGATTGTTTCTTTAAGGAGGTCATAGTAGAGGAGATATTGTAAGTTCTTAAGGCTTTCAAGAAAGACAAGAGCCTGGGTCCGGATGGCTAGACGGTTGAAATATTCATGCATTTCTATGAAATTTTTAAGTCAGA
Organism: Pinus taeda; assembly: GCA_000404065.3. NCBI lineage: Eukaryota > Viridiplantae > Streptophyta > Pinopsida > Pinales > Pinaceae > Pinus > Pinus taeda. The sequence goes on from APFE030626499.1 coordinate 26,311, forward strand.
TATTTTGAATATGGTGGAGGAGTCAAGATGTACTGTGCATATTCATACTCGAATGAATTCCACTTATATTTCCCTATGCCCAAAAGAAGGCTTGCGCAGACTTTCAATGACTATCGTTTAATTTCATTATGTAATCTTATATATAAGATCATTTCAAAAACTATTGCGGGGTGGAAGTGCAATATTCGGCCAAAGTTTATTTCTCCCGAGAAATATAGTTTCTTTCCGGATCAGAAAATTCACGATGCAATTGCTATTGCACAGTAATGTATGCATTCCATTCATACATCACATCAAAATTCCACTATTATGAAGGTGGATCCGATGAAGGCTTGTGATTCAGTTGATTGGGGGTATCTTTGCTTGATCCTTCGGAATATTGGGTTGCAACCCAGGTGCGTAAAATGGATCATGGCATGCATTCAGAATATAAATTATGTTGTTATCATAAATGGGTATCCCACCCGTTTTTTTCGAGCTGGGCATGGACTTCAACAAGGCTTCTCACTTTCGTTGTTATTGTTTATTCTGGCTATGGATGGACTGAGTCTACATATTAAGCGCGCGGTTGAGGATGGATTATTTCTGGCACTGGATATTGGGATCAATATTAAAATATCACATGGTTTTTTTGTTTATGACATGCTCGTCATGGGTATGCTTCATCGTCTATCTTGGATGCATATTTTTTATATTTTTAAAAGATTTGAAAATGCTTCTGGTTTGACCATGACTGTGCACAAATCAATGTTATATTTTGATTTGGGGGATTGGGAGATATCAACTATATAAAGAATCTGTTTTGGGTTGAGGTGGCTCAAATGATGAATGGAACTTAATATCTCACTTACCATATAAAACCAAATTTTTATAGAAACAATGATTGTCACTGGTTGGTTGATAAGTTCTACAAGCGAATTTCTGGCTGGGAATTTCATTGTTTATCCATGGGTGGCCGTGTGGCACTTACTAAGGTTGTGTTTACCCAATTGGGAATTTACTAGCCTTACTTATATTATATCACTATGGCTACTATAAATAGCATAAACAAAATGATGGCAAATTTCATTTGGGTTGGTAGCAATCAAAAGCACAAATATCATCTTACTAAATTTAATCACATTGCTTGCCCAAAGATGCGAGGGGATGGGGTATCATGAACTTCAAACAATTTGGTATTGAAATATTGGTTAAATCCATTTGGCAGGTTGTCTTTGGATGTGGAGTATGGGGCAAGGTGATCTGGCAATAGTATATGAAAGATATAAATTTTATTTTTTGGTACCGTAAAAATTCCATTGGTGCATCAGGAGGCTCGGAAATTTGGAGGAGTTTTCACAAAGTTGAAAATTTCTTCCTAAATCAACTTGTGTGGAAAATGGGATCTGGACACTCCATGATTATCGACATTGATTAGATTTATGGAACGAGTGGGGGATGTCATATCTCTGATTCATTACGTTTGTTTCTTTTTTGAAAGGGTTATTTGTTCTGGAATCAACTGATTCAAACATGGTGTGATCGCTTTCCTATATGGAACTCTCTAATACAGTTGGGGCTCACTGGCCAAATGGCAGACGAATGGATGTTTATTATTGTTGGTTAAAAATCACTAGGGATATGTAGGGAGGTGCATTATGACAGCCTTATATGGTTTGGGAAAATCTAATATGCCAATGTTGTGGTAGCAAACATATATGATAAGCTGTGAGAGGTAGAAGGTGGATATGTGGCGGATCCAATTTTATTTGATTTATGGATATGTCATATCTCATGCAAAATCATTTGTTTTACATAGCTTCTTTTCCATAAGAAGAATCTAACATGGGAGAATTTGAAAAAATGGCAATGGCATGGACCTAGTATATGTGTCATTTGCAAGAAGGAGGAGGAAAACAACGCTCATCTATTTCTGACATGCCATTATGTTTCTAAGGTATGGGCTAAACTTGCTGCTTATTTTTATTTTCCTCACATTCAATTTCAAAATGTTGCATATTGTTTGAGATGGTGGCTCAAGCAAAAACATGCTTGGTGGATCATTCCTCTCTTTGTCCTATGGTCTATATGGAAGTCGAGGAACAAACATTTCTTTGAGGATTGTTTTGAAGATTTTGGAGTTATATATGATAAGATCATCTTATTAATTGCACTTTATCTAGTGAAGGATACTCTACAAAAACATATGAAGCTAAAAAAGAGTGTTGCCCCTCACGTGGTGTATCTGATTGCTTTTTTCGATGGGGCAACACAAAACTAGATTTGTGTTTGTGGCATATGGCTCGTTATGTCACTTGACTTGCAGTACAGGGCATACTGGAATGTTGGTTCAGGCACCAACAACAAGGTTGAGGCAATAGCATTATGGGGTATCATATGGCTTATAAGTTTTTTAAATATCCCAGAGATCCATATATATCGCGACTCCAAGATTATTGTGAATCATGTTAAGGGAAATGCCAATATTAATGAACACTCCCTTTTGGGCTGGTTAAGGAGAATTGATTGCCTCTGGACACAGATAGGGCGTCCACCTATTCATCACATAGGAAGAGAATACAATCAGACTGCGAACTCACTCTCAAAGAAGGGACTTCTTGGTGAAATGGGTAAAGTACAAATGGTTATCTATATGGAGGCATAGCAATGACACTCTGTGGATTTCACCTTCTTGGGATAAGTTTTTCACATCAGCAATGCCTTGTTTTATTTTGGTTTTTGGAAAAACTGTTTTATCATACTTCATATTACGAGTAATAGTTTTAATGTGTAGATATGGTTTTGGAACACTGTGCATATGGATGCGAAACTTCTTAGAATTTTTTTTATTGTTGCTGATGTTGATTTAGAGGGAACATGCTCTTCTATGAATCATATTGCTTAAGCTTTCATTACTTAAGTAAGTATGATTACATTTGGTTATGCAACTGTTTGATGGGATTTGTTGTTTCTGGCAATCTGGTAAATTTGGAATGATGTTATGTTTATTCTGGAGGGTACTTGATGTATATGATCCAACTTTTTCTAATCTAATATATAGCTTTTTTCATACTAAAAAAAAGGTGCCAATAGCAAAGGCGCCATGATCATAAAAGATATATGTGATGACAAAGTGGCAATAACAAAGGTGCCAGAGATGGGGATATGGTCTCACAGGCACGAATGACAGAGGGATGACCGAGATGAGGGGTCACGATGTTTCTTCATTATAAAAAATATATGTGATGATAAAGTGGCAATAGCAAAGGCGCAAGAGATGGGGATATGGTCTCACGGGCGCGAATACCAGAGGGATGACCGAGATGAGGGGTTGCGATGTTTCTTCAAAGCAAAAGTAGATTAAACCATAAACGAAAAACCACAAACTAAATTTCACAATGAGAGACAAGGGGTCGCAATGTTTCTTCGCAACGAAAGTAGATTAAGCCATAAACTAAAAACCAAAAACTGATTTTCACAATGATAATGACATCTGGTTGATTTCCATCCAAATGATTTCACAATGATTACAACATCTGGATATAAAGTCTACTTCATCAATAAAAAATTTATGCACCAATAATTACGATGCATGGAGCTTCTAACACAGAGGGGAAAAGGACAGGAGAAACTACGCATTGCACAATCTCATAGGCTAGTTTAAGAGACCGGCTCCTGGAACTATGAAGTGCACAGTTGGAGCCACATAAAGGTAACGACTGCGCAATTCCAGAAGCAAAAGGAGAGGCCTTGGACTCCCAGAATGCGTAGTGCATTGAAGAGGGTACGAGATCTAGGCGATGGAAGCCCAGAGTTGCCCGAGGGGAGTGTGCAATCGAGTAGATTTGAAGGATGGTGTGATGCTCAATGTAGATCTCACAAACTTATAATGCATGCAAGTAAAACAATTGCATGAATTAATCAAGTTGAAGGAAAATAAAACATGTGAAGGGAGTCACTGCAACGACGACCGTTCGTGCAAAAAGGTGGAAATACATGCGACACTTGGGAAAGAAAATCTAAAAATTGAAACAACACTTCTAAAATCTAAAACAATTTAAAATGCCAATAGTCCTTCAACGAACCAAGTGAAACAACACTCTTACAAGCTAAACAAGCAAAAGCGACAGAAAAAGTGGCAAAAGACTAGAAAATCAAAAGTTTACCTGAAAAGCGACGACGATTGCACGAAAGGTTCATTGATCTCCTCGACAATGCTAGAGATCCAATTATCGAATGTGAAAATGAGCTATGGCAACGTCGATTAAATATATTTGGTCAATTTAGGGTTTATGACCCGAATGCCACAAATCAAAGGAAAAAGTGACAGTTGGCGACATTTTCATAAATAACTCAAGTGCGTTTGAATATATGGCATCTGGAGATTACTGAAGATGTTTGTTTCAGTCTCAATCAAATTTGGGTCATAAACCATATTGATAACCCGGCAGATAACATTGAGAGCATAGAGGCGGGATGGATGGTAAGTGGATGCTAAATTTTTAATGATGTAAATGAAGAGATTTAAAGTTAGATCTTAGACTTTTGTAATTTATATTGATAATAAGATAGGCGGGATGGATGTTAAGTGAATATTTAATTTTTAATAATGTAAATGAAGAGATTTAATCTTAGCTCTTAGACTTTGGTAATTTATATTGATAATAAAATTGTTTTTTTTATTAAGGACACTTTCAATGAGAAAGATTATGATATAGCTGAACCAATGTTATTCGTTGTTTACACGGTAATTACATAGTACCAAGTTTAGTTGATGTATTAAAAAAGGAGCCATGATGCGTATGGCTCATAAGTGAATGCATCCTTGATGAAGTGTGAAAGATACCTCAACGGATGCTATGATCTAGAATGTCCAGGATTTGTGCAGCTGATAGCACCGACATTCGACCCGGCATTACACAAATGGGGCTGATATCGGATATTGGAGAGGAACATCATGAGTTTTCTCTAATGCTTGACCTTGTAAGCAATGTGTATACCTTGTAAGCAATGTGTATTTTGATGTGTCGATTTTATGCCAAATAAAATCTAAATTAGTAAAATATTATTGGATGCACAACGAATGACGTGAGGCAGAGGTCTGGTATGGGCTTTATGGCTTTATTTTTCAACGATGAGAATATAGGTCATTGGCCTGCCTCATTGTTCAATCGGCTTGCTCATGGTGCGACTCACTTTGATGTTGGAGGGGAAGTTTGTCATGACTCAGGTCCCCCGGGGCCCATGACTAATACATAGATGGGTAGCGGTCGTTTCGCTGCAGAAGAAGATGGTTTTTCCGCATATACGAGGGCCATAAAATTGTTTGATGAGATGGGGGCTGAGTTTGATCCCAAATATCACGTTATTCTAGACAAGACCAGATGTTATACGACGCTATACATTCCACGCAGTGATCCAGCATGCCGTAAAAATATATTCTTCAGAGGCCCAGGAGGCGCTGATTATAATCCTCTCTGATCATAATCCTCTCTGCGTGACTTGATATTTATGAAAAATAATATTGTATCCTGTATGAAAACTAATATCATATCAAGAATGCTTTGGCCTACAGTAGATTTCTATGCATGGTAATAAACTACTGTCTCGATAAAATATAGGTGGACCTGTAAAAACAACTATTTCATGTGCGTAAAAGAGAGAGTCCGTAAACCTCTATAAATGTAGAATTTACGGTGTGAATTTACGTGTTTTCACTATAGTTGAAGGAGTGTAGACTAACTTTATTTAGAAAGGTATAAGTTATGATCATGCCATAGCATTGTAAAAATATTGGTTTTCACTTTGGTGAAAGGAGCTTACGACTAACTTTCTTTGGAAAGAAGTTATCTTACATTCAGAGCATGTGACTTGTGAGGTGTTATTATAAAATCTATTGTTTCCTATGTATGAATTGTAGTTGTATTAATATTTGATATCATCATTGTATTGGCAGGGAACTATAGGGTGACAAAAAGTCCTAGAGTACTTGAGAACTATGACCTCTTTTAATATATAGTCTTGGGCCTCCGATAATTCATACATTACTATGAAGAAACTATGGAGCATATGTGTGCCTCACAATTAATTGTCCATATCGAGAATATCCAATGGAATAGATCCATGGGTTTTGGCAGAAAACTGTTAAATGTACATATGACTGGGTGGGATTCATATGTTGTGCGTAGATCATTTGTTTTACATAGATCCACCACCATCACTCGATCTTGATTTGGCTAATTCACAATATAGGGTTTGGCTATATTGAGAGTCTGGTTTGTCCAAGGCAACAAATTTGGCTTTAAGGATATCTTTGAAAGAAGTACCTCCATTTACTTGTTGTTTATTCGAGTGATGATGTTTTAAGGAAATTGGATCTAGGCATCTTAGAAAACATCAAATTAATCATATATTCATAAATTGAGTAGGTATAGTATGTTCTGTGTTTTGCTGCTCTATGCAATGACCTTGGACCAAATGTTGAATGCATACCCTGTTATGGATCATCACTCATCTAAATTTCCGGTCGAGTCACAGTCGGAAAAACCTGTCAATCTAACATCAAACTAACCAACATAAATAACACCAAAGTTTAATATTCCTTTCAAATACCTTAAGACCCTTTTCATTGCATCCCAATGACTCTCAAGATGCTTTGACATGAATTGGCTCAATACACTGACTACATAAGCCAAATACGACCTAGTTCTAGTCAAGTAGATTAGACTGCCAACCAGTGGTCTATACAATGTTGCATCTTCCTCCTTAGAACCATCATCATTATGAAGTTTGGTACTTCGCCTTAAAGGCACTGCTGCGCCTTTGCACTGATCCATTCTGAACTTTTTCAGTAAAGTCCTAACACAGTGCGCCTTTATACTAATCCATTCTAAACTTTTTCAGTAAAGTCCTGACATACTTACCCCGTGACAGTAAAGTCTGGCCAGAATCCCTCCAGACTTCCAGACCCAAACAATAGTGCAGCTCTCCAAGGTCTTTCATCTCAAAAGCCCGTGACATGAGCACCTTGATATCTTTAATGAGTTCATCTACATTTCATGTAATGATAAAATCACCTATATATAAAGAAATCAAAACAATTCACCCCTCTTTGTCAAACATGGTATACAAATTAGGGTCATTCTTGCTTCTTTTATAACTATCATGTAAGAAAAATAAATCAATTTTGTCATACCTCATATTGATAATGATAAAATAATTTCGATCAACTCCTTGTTGTGAGAGCAACATTTCATCTTGTAAAAATATTCATGCACATATCAGACTTTGTATCTCCATCGAAATATTTGTTCTTTTATAGATATCTCTTTTTAAGTTCGATACCAAAAAGTCCTTTGGAAACCCTATAAGAAGTGGTCTACCATTTGGATTCTTTGCGAAAATTTGAAAGGAAACCCCTTCTTCCAATGCTGCTATAGGGTTATTTTTCTTATACCTCTCTATCAGATTTGGGAGTAAAAAACGTGGATTTGCAAATTTTGAAGCCCTGACAAGAATACTCATGTCCGAATCGATGAAAATGAAGGGCAAGACTACTAATGTCCCAATCCACGAAAATGAAGGGGGAACCATGCCAAAAGAGGGGGAAACTCGTCGTTCCCAAAACAGATATGCTAGTACATAGACCTGTATGTGATCAGATCTATATAATCTGCATCAGATCTTCAGTTTTCAGCCACCACATGATGTGAGAGATCTCGGTCGGTATTGAAAAGTCTTATTTCTCTGTCTCGAAAAACGACAATCAAGGTTCTTGGCTTGCATGAGCCCGCGTCTTTCCGTATTATACCGATCGGAGCCGGCACTACTAGGCTTCTATATGTCTTCCGCTAATGCTCCTGATCCAGCCGAATCCCTCACATAAAATATCCAGAGGATCCTCGTCCCTCCTTTGGCGCCCATCGAATCAAAACAACCCCACTAAGCGTGTCACGCTGAAACCGTGAGGTAAGAAGACATAGTATGGTTACTCCTCCTACTTCACTTGTGAGTACCAAAACCCTAACGCTCGACCCGACCATCTTCCATATTCAAACTAATTTTATTCCAGAATTGTGTAGATATATCTACGACTGATTTCTTTAATTTTTATTTAATTAAATTTAAATATATCATAATTAAAAATTGAAAAGACTTGTTTATGTTTTTTTTTCCTCTTTGTTATTTTTAATTTTGCTATCAGGATTGTGCCGTCAATAAATCCCATGTTATTGGACCATAAATGGACGGCCGGTGTATATGCCCACCGTTCGATTTAGGCCTTAGCAAAATCTAACGGTGGGCATATACACCTGCCGTTCATTTATGACCCGATAACATGGGAAATATGGCTTAAATAAATTTAAATGTATCATAATGAAAATTGAAAGACATTTTTTTCCTTTCCTTTATTTTTTATTTTTTATCTAGCTATTAGGATTAATATCATTCATCGAAATGGAGTGAAAATAGATCGTTTATTATCAAAGAGATTTAAAACAGTAGGTTAAGGCACTCAGTAAGCAAAGGTTGGTTCTAGTCTGATACCAAAAATCTAGCATGGTTTCCGCTAGTGCGGCTCAGGTGTGCGAGCCTGGTGACTTTGACAGGTTAAATGCCCCTAGTCGTGGTCTTTAAGCTACAGGATAAAAGTGATTTTCAAAATTCACCCACTTATCAAGCAAAAAAAATAGATCATTTATTTTATTGGCTGAATCTAATCTTATTAATCAAAATCAAGTGAAAATAGAGATGTTAAAAAATGATATATACAAATTTTAATTTTATTTATAAAATATATATTGATATATACAGATTTTTTATTTTATTTTATAAAATATGTATTCTTTTTCATCATGTGCCATCTCAAATATTTAAAAATAAGTGATGGTGCTAGAATTTTTAGATATTGTAATTTTTTTATTTATTAAAAGGACACCTATCTGCAATCTACACTTGTCAGATGGCACAATCACTTTGAATAGTCGTCACGAAGTGGTCATCTGGCACAACTACTTTTAACAGACGTGGTGTAGTCCAAGGTGAATAAATTGTAACGAATTGTTTTTTTATTTGAATAGTGGTCACGAATTCGTCAAATGGCATAATTTCATTGAATAGGTGTGCTATAATTCATGGTGAATAAATTCTAACCAGATTGGTTTTTTTGTTATTTTACCATTCATATTTTTTTTGTTTTGCGGGTGTTTTTCTCCATTTTTTAATTGGTTTTCAAAAAATGTTGAAAATTTAATCTAAAAACCGTTGTTTTGGAATATACCATTTTTGTTTTTTTGATTATTTTTCATGTTTTTTGGAATTTTTGTGCCAGAGTTTTCCTTTTGAGGTAATACTTCTCATTTTATTGGTAACTTCTTAAACTATTTAGAAATATATTAAGTGTGGTGATAAGTGGATATTTTGATTGAAATTTTTTTATGTTAGTGTCAACATTTCAAAGTCTTTTTCATTTCCTTACAATTATATCATTTTTAGTAGAAAGCAATTATATCTTTATACTTATGATATTTGGAGTTTGGCAAATTGTCTATTTACCAGAATGAAATTAAAAAATAATGGAAACATAATAAAAACTTAAACTTTTTATTTCATGTTTTCTAAAATTTAAATGATCTGTAAATTATTTTATTAAAATAATCACTTAATCCTTATTAACATCTATATATATATTTCTAATATTTTTTTTGTAAGTAGAAATTTTATTCATTCTTAAAAAAGATGTACATCGAGAGTAGTAGCAAAAAAATAGGTGGTCCCACCCTGACCAGGTTTATTGACCACCATACAACATATGGCAAAAGTACAAAAAGGGAAACTAAGGACATCATCCAAAACGGAGAAAGCCAAAGGCATGAGAAGACAAGTAAAACATAGAAAACACGTTTAGTCATGCTAGTTATCCGACGTGATGGAGAATGGGTTGTCTGGAGTTGTCCCAAGTCGAGGTGGAGGTCGAAAAGAGCATTGGATGTGCTCCTCGAAATGAGCCATCGAGGACTATAGCTTATCAACCTTCTCTGATAGCAAGTTTTGTCCTCGCCAGACAACCATTATATGATCCTGGATGAGCCATTGAAATTAGTGCAATTTATCCAAGGTAGGTCCCAGTTTCGCATGTTCCTCCTGTTGAATCCTTTTAGCAGTTTTCAATCGCTCAAAGAGGGATTGAATCAAGTCTCTACAATTTTTCACACAACAATATTTAATGACCCTTCAACAAAGAACCAAAGGCCCTACACCCCCTTGTTGTCCCAAGCTGCTACACCGTCGAGCACTACTCATCACCAATGTTCACAATGATCGACACCCACGACCCTTCACCAAGCTGCCATGCACTTGACCACCCCGAACACCATCCACCATCCTCTAGGAGCTTCCCACTGAATTTCCACCCCGACAAGCAACAAAAACCCCCACCCCATGCTTAGTATTCTGTAATTGAGATGCCCAATTCTTTCCCTTTTCTCAGGGCTCAACGCATCAATGTTGGACTAGCATCTTCGCCTGGAATGCAGAAGACTCTCTAGGCATGCTCGAACCACACCCACTGGGCCCACCGCACTTAGTGCAAAAACCACTAGCCTCCTAGATAAGGTTGCAGACTTGCATCAACTGAAACCACACACCACTGCACAGATTCAAGAGATCTGCCAGCCCCCTAGTCATGCCAACCCTGGCTCGAACATAGAGAGGTACTAGAATCAAATCATTCTAACACATGAGGGTGAGGAGAAGCACATAATTTCACACTACACTCTAAGGACCTTCCCCCAACCACACAAGTAGTAAAATATCACCTCTACCTCCAAGTTTATTTCTCCCTTCCCCATGAAAAACATATAAAACCTCACGCGGAGAATCCAAAAACCTAATTATGGGCCCATAAGGAAAAAGGAGAAATCCATCTACATAACTGCCACCCCTGCCAGGAGTAATGTTGCCTACGCAGTCCACTCCAACCACCGAAATATCCGTAACCACAGAACACCAATACACAAATCATCCAGAAGCTCCCGAAGGTTAAATCCATTAGGAGTCACAGTCAACAACCACTCGAATAACACCCTTGCAGTAGGAAAGTTACCAATTTACAGAGCCAACAACCTTCTTGTGAACCATGTTGCTGGTGGTGCCACCCTTCCAAACAGAAGTGGCGTCACTTTGTTCTCCGGCAAGTAAAGAACTGGGCAAGAGCATGAAGCTGAAATGAAACATGAATGAATTCCAAGTCGACCACCCTCGATCTTAGAATTACGTCTCCTGTGGTTGTCAAGGCGCTACTAAATTCCACACGCATACCATTACTCATCCCCATACACCATATGAAGTGATGGGCAAGGGGGCGACCCTCGACCCGAGTGCCAGCTCTTGGACATCATGGGCCACAAGGTGCCCTTTCCACTATATCCGTCAGCTCCATCAGAATATTATGGTAAATGCAATTCTATAATAATATTATATTATTTAGAGTTAATATTTTACTATCAACGTAATTCAATATCCACAACTAAACTAGCAACTCTAATAATATGCCACATTGCTACTTAATACCTGACTCTTATGAAAAAAGTAATTCATAGTAATTAAAGTGAAAATAGCATAGACCTAAAATTACATATAGATAAATATTTTCTTCTTATGCAAAAAGTAATCGATGGTAAATTAAAATGAAAACAATATAGACCTAAAATTGCATAGAGATAAATGTTTTCATGATAAATGTTTTCAATAATTTAACGAACTCTATAAAATTTATGGTTAGAAATTTATTTTTAATTAAAAAGGATAAGAAGCAAATGTAATTCCATAAATATACTCAAATAAACTTTAAAAATAATTGTTATAATTGTCAACCAATAAATTTTTGTTTAAATATATATATATCTATCTATCTATATTATATATATATATTATATATATATATATATATATATAGATATATATATATATAATATATATATATATTTCAATTTTCAAAATATCTTTTTTTTATGAAATCATAAAACAATATAACCTACATTCATCACTTATTAATAATAAATAAAAAGAATTTAAATTATTTATTATAATTATATCTTCTACAGACTTAATGAGTATATATATAAGTGTTAAAAAAATGATAATGATGTTAGTGATGGGTATTCTATGAGGCTTTATAATTAATGTCGCATATATGAGATAACATATACACAGGAAGACATTTAAAGCCATAAAAATTATTTTAAGATATTAAATATAACATATCTTGTTGAATTGAGCCTTCTGCAATCTATATCAAGTTTATGAGAGATTTTTAGGCGTAAATCACATGATATTTCATTTGTCCACGCGTTTCGAACCAAAGAGTGTGGTTCATCATTAGGACAAGTTGAAGAATCAGATCAAGCTTTGCATGTTAAATAGTTAAAGCAGAACCTCCAACAGCTATAATTCTTGAGCAGGCAACGACTGTCATGCCCCCAAGCATACGGTGGTCTTTCAATCGTGCCGGCGAGGTGTGGCACCACCGAACACTTTCTTTTTAACAATACTCGTGCACATGGACTACACCTAATTCACTTTCTCCTACTTAGTTTGTGATTTTCAACCAAGTATTTTTATGTTATCCTTTATACCAATGAACACCCATACACATTCATTATCCACAACATTATATAAGAGAAATGCAACAGTTTAAAGGGAGGGGTAACTCCCTACAATATGAGTCTTCCCAACAATATATTATACAATCTTTCGCTTTTATAATGCACAAGTTAAATCTTGGGAAACCCCAAATTTACACTTAGCCAAATTTTCACAACTTTGGCAAACTCGATTGCCCAGCTCGTCGGCGCCTCCGCACAGTCGCCGCACGACTAACCAAACCTTCGTTCACCCCGTCGCACTGTCGTGTCGTTTTCCCACTCGGGCGCATCTCCAAGTCGCCACACATGAGCGCCTCCAACCGAGACACACCTCTGTTCACAATCTCAGCACTTCACCGTTTCGTCGTGCACGGCGCGCCCTCACACGGTCGCCCATCCGCACATCCACCGTTCACCCGTTCAACTTCGCCCAAGTCGCCGCACGACTTCACCTAGGTCGCCACACGACTTCACCCGGTTCGCCCGAACGACCTCACCCGGGTCGCCACATGACCTCACCCGGGTCACCCGAACGACATTACCCGGGTCGCCACACGACCTCGCTCGGGCCGCCCGAACGACCTCCCGAACGACCTGCCCGAACGACTGTCCGAATGACCTACCTGAATGACCTGCCCGAACGACTATCCGAACGACCTGCCTGAACGACTTGCCCGAACGACTATCCGAACGACCTGCCTGAACGACCTGCCCGAATGACTGTCCGAACGACCTGCTTGAATGACTTTTCTGAACGACTTTTCCGAACGACTGTCCGAACGAGTTTTCTAAACGACTGTCCGAACAAGTTTCCTGAACGACTGTCTGAACGATTTTCCTGAACGACCTTCCGAACGAATTTTCTGAATGAGTTCACACCCGAGTTCCGCCCGTCGTGCAGGCTCATCCACGCACTTCAGAACTCCTTGTTCGAACTTGTTGATCGAATGATTGATCGATGGTTGTTTGCCTCCAAACGCTCTCTAATATATACGGGCAGGTGGTGAGTTGTGTCACCCGGCCGACCCACACCAAACGCCCGGCCGACTTGTTCATAATGTGTTGTCTCGCCTGGAGGATGGTCGGCCTGCCCAACTCATGGGACCGCCCCCTCAACTCGCCCAACACCTTATAAACTCGCCCAAGGTTCATTTCGTTTCATGTTTTGCACGCACTTCGCATGGTGGAGTTGCCTTGCCCGTCGCACGAACCGCAGGTCTTGACATCCTCCCCCATTGGAAGTCATTGTTGTCCTCGACAATACCTCATCCTGGAAACCATCTGTCACCAAGATCACCATACCAAGGTATACTCCCCATCGGTATGTCATATATCGGAAATCATCTCAATCCATGACCATTGACCACACTGTCACATTCTCCTCCTGCTGCTCTCCATCGTGGAAGGCTGGTCCCTCCATCTCAAGCTACATGCCCACTGCAACATATCGTGTCGACCTCATCATGTGTCGTCCTCATGTGAACTGCTGCCATGATACTCCAACACCATGCTAACACATTTCCGTACACTGTTAACCCCCATGTCTGAACTAGTCGGATGGCCAGTCCAACTGTCACGCTCAAACCATGAGAATGCACATCCTCATGCCACCATCAGTCGTTTCTCAGAACATCCTGTCACATCATCAACTCGATCAAGAATCCATGTCCATACAAGTAAGCCATGCTCAGGTCCATGAAGTAGCCCTCATCTCATCTACAACATGCTGTCCAAAGTAGTTGAGTCTCGGCTCAACCCATGCCCAAGTGTTGCCACCAAGGCATCATCATCATCATAACTCCATCACTCCAAAGTGTCTCATATCGATCCTCCACATCAAGTCACTCTTTCAAGCCATGTCCCATGCATGTACTTGAAAGTATGCACCCCATCCTGCATCAAAGTCTTTGACCTCAGCTTCTCAATGCATCAGATCCTCCAAGCCCACCATATATGAAGTCCCCAAAAGTCACAACAATCTCATGTAATCATGAGCTCCATAAACCATCCCCAACCAACATCTCAACAAGCATACAAGTCTCGGCTCAAAGGTCTCTGCAAGATGCCTCAGCTCTCCATGTAGTAAGAATGCCCCATTGTCTGCTCACAACTCCATCCAAGTCCATGGCCTTGTTGTACAAGAGTGCACAACCTCTCCATCAGCTCATAATTAATAAGTCTCCATGTCACATAAGAAAATCCATCTGCACAACATCCCTGCTTTGGCACTCCTCATTGGATGCCCATAAGTGACATCTCTACATGTGCTCCCTCATAATGTCCCTGCATATGACTGCCATGCTCCATGTCTCCAACCTGATGTCCATGACTAAGTTGCCGTGTAGTCCAACCAAGTAGACCCATCATAATAATCGGTCATCCTCACCCAAGTCTGCAATCTCCGGTCTAGTGAACTCGGTCACCCAACCATATCATCATCACATGAGTCTCTCCATCATAGCTCCTCCACCAAAGTGTCCACCAAGACTATCTCTTGGTCTCGGCCATGAGAAGTCCACCCAAGCAACTCAAGTGTGTGTGCCCTCCAATCTGTCCATGAGTCATGCCGGGCACTTAGCCAAGTGGCTAAAGCATGACCCATTCCTCTACAACGATCATCAAGTTCCACCCTTGTCACGGGCCTTTGTACCTTCTACCATAAGGTCACAAACAACCCCAACAAGTCCTGCAACAATCAACAATCCTTACTTCTCCATACAAGGTCTCATCATAAACATCCATGGTAAGAGGCTCCCTAGCATCGGCAAACTAGCTTTGCCCTCTCCTGCATACGGTCCATCTACCAAATGCTCAAATGAAACACATGCATCAATAGTACTTACATCATCATCATGAGGTTCCCCCATGAGAGTAACCCCATCCATACATGTCTGCAAACTGCACGATCCTGGTCGAACTTGATCAATCTCAAGTTCATCCTCCATCATGGTCATGTCTGCAACATCTCCAAACATCATGGCTTCCTCTTCCTTGTTTGCACAACCTGCAACTTCATCTTGCTCCATTGTCCAACCAAGTTGAAGAAGCTCATCTTCAACATTCTTTTCCAAGACTGCAAGCTTCTCTCGAATCCGGGGATTCTCCTTTTTCATCCACTTCAACCTGTATAAGGTAAGCAAGAGCTTCCCTTCGCATTCTTCCAAACCTGCCATGCCTTGTACTTCGTATTCCCCGGTTCGTACTTCGTTTGGTCCACAGACACACAAACCGTGTATACCTGCCCACACGCAGTCCCACTTTCCCACCTGACAAGTGCCCAAATCGTATGACCAGCACGTAGTACCGCCTGCCCAGCTCTACGACACCCGGTTCCAACCTTCACCAGCTTCACCAAGTCCCTTGCAACCGTGAACCGGCCCTTGTTCCACTTGTATGTGAAACTAGCTATCTTCACCTGCAAGTACCTGTTTCCACTGTCACTTTGTCACGAGCAACCCTGCTCTGATACCAACTCTCAAGTTGTGTATCAGCTTTCATCCGCAAGCTACACCAGCTCTGATAACAACTCACGATAGTGTGGTGGCATCAACACTTCTTCATCAACCCAGATATCAACTCTGATACCAACTGTCATGCCCCCAAGCCTACGGTGGTCTTTCAACCGTGCCGGCGAGGTGCGGCACCACCGGACACTTTCTTTTTAACAATACTCCTGCACATGGACTATGCCTAAATTCACTTTCTCCTACTTAGTTTGTGATTCTCAACCAAGTATTATTATGTTATCCTTTATACCAATGAACACCCATACACATTCATTATCCACAGCATTATATAAGAGAAATGCAACAGTATAAAGGGAGGGGCAACTCCCTGCAATATGAGTATGCCAACCAATATATTATACAATCTTTTGTTTTTACAATGCACAAGTTAAATCTTGGGAAACCCCAAATTTACACTTAGACAATTTTTCACAACCTAGTCAAACTCGGTTGCCCAGCTCGTCGGCACCTCCACATGGTCTCCGCACGACTCACCAACCCTTCGTTTGCCTCGTCCCACGATCGTGTGGTTTGCCCAACTCGGGCGCACCTTTAAGTTGCCACACACGGGCGCCTCCAACCGAGACACACCTCCGTTCACAATCTCAACACTTCACCGTTTCGTCGTGCACGACGCGCCCTCACCTGGCCGCCCGTCCGCACATCCACCGTTCACCCGCTCAACTTCGCCCAAGTTGCCGCACGACTTCACCCGGGTCGCCACACGACTTCACTCGGTTCACCTGAACGACCTCACCTGGGTCGCCACACGACCTCACCCGGGTCACCCGAACGACCTCACCAGGGTCGCCACACGACCTCACCCGGGTCACTCGAACGACCTCCCGAACGACCTGCCTGAATGACCTCCCGAACGACCTGCCTGAACGACTATCCGAACGACCTGCCTGAACGACCTGCCCGAACGACTGTCCGGACGACCTGCCTGAATGACCTGCCCGAACGACCTGCTTGAACGACCTACCCGAACGACTGTCCGAACGACCTGCCTGAACGATTTTCCTGAACGACTTTCCTGAACAACTTTTTTGAACGACTGTCCGAACGAGTTTTCTGAATGACTGTGCGAACGAGTTTCCCGAACGACTTTCCTTAACGATTGTCCGAATGAGTTTGTCGAACGACTGTCTGAACGATTTTCCCGAACGACTGTCCCAACGACTTTTCTGAACGAGTTCAAACCCGAGTTCCACCCATCGTGCGGGCTCATCCACGCATTTCAGAACTCCTTGTTCAAACTTGTTGATCGAATGATCGATGGTCATTTGCCTCCAAACGCCCTCCAATATATACGGGTGGGTAGCGGGTTGTGTCACTCGGCCGACCCACACCAAACGCCCAGCCGACTCGTTCATAATGTGTTGTCTTGCCTGGAGGATGGTCGGCCCGCCCAACTCATGGGACCGCCCCCTCAACTCACCCAACACCTTATAAACTCGCCCAAGGTTCATTTCGTTTCATGTTTTGCACGCACTTCGCATGGTGGAGTCGCCCTGCCCGTCGCACGAACCACAGGTCCTAACATCCTCCCCCACTGGAATTCATTGGCGTCCTCAACAATATCTCATCCCGGCAACCATCTGTCACCAAGATCACCATACCAAGGTATACACCCCATCGGTATGTCATACATTGGAAATCATCTCAATCCATGACATCAACCACCATGTCACAATCTCCACATGCTGCTCCATCGTGGAAGGCTGGCCCCTCCATCTCAAGCTACATGCCCACTGCAACATATCGTGTCGAGCTCATCATGTGTCGTCCTCATGTGAATTGCTGCCATGATACTCCAACATAATGCTAACACATCTCTGCACACTATGCGTCCCCATGTCTGAACTAGTTGGGTAGCTAATCCAACCATCACGCTCATATCATGAGAGTGAACATCCTCATGCCACCATCAGTCGTTTCTCAGAACATCCTGCCACATCCTCAACTCGATCAAGAATCCATCCATATAAGTGAGCCATGATCAGGTCCATGAAGTAGTCCTCATCTCATCTGCAACATGTTATCCATGATGTTTGGTGTCAATGTGCTGCATGAAATCAGCCACATCTATCCTAACATCATCCATATGTGTGCCTCCTCCATATGAAGAGACCATCTCATCAAACTCCAACTCTCGGTGTGCCACATCCAGCTCCATGAAGCAACCTCCATCATATCTACAATGTGCCATCCTCAAGTCTGCCATAGAAACAAGTATACAACTGTCTCATCTGTCCATGTGCTGCCCATGATCATAGATCAATCAGCTCCCGTGTGTCAAAAGTAGTTGAGTCTCGGCTCAACCCATGCCCAAGTGTTGCCACCAAGGCATCATCATCATCGTAACTCCATCACTCCAAAGTGTCTCATATCGATCCTCCACATCAA
>APFE030626504.1:0-10063 GCA_000404065.3 Pinus taeda
TTTAAGTTCATAGGATTGAAGTAATTTGATGGGAATTTATATGAAAAAACACAATTACATGTTAGGGTTATGGAATTGGAATTAATTTGATAATAAATTCTGGGAATATTTTAGAATTTGATATCTTGAACAGAACCAGTCAATTGCAATCCACTAGCGTATCAAACAACCCCATTATTTAATGAGCTTCTGAACTACTAATTTTCTTACCTCATGGGATAAAGAATAGTTGGTCAGACGGCATGTCCCCACATTCACAGCTAATAATCGACATAAATTAAGAATACGGTTTGTGGAAATTCCCTGTTTCCATAAAAAAAACATATATTAAAATCTACTGTCGAACCAAACATAACTATCCATAGGTCTGGATGCTGCAAGATTGGATTATATTCATCATAATTCTTAAAGTTGGATCGAACATCTATGATAAGACTTATGTTACCACCTACTGTCATAAGCACTGGACAATATTTTTTATGAGATAGCGTACCTTTAAAATAACTTGAGATCATCGGGAGTGTTCGTGATGTCTAGCACAGTAGGCAGGACTGCAAGCAACAAATGATACCATATAGTCATTGGTTGCACCATAACAATTTCTTATTTTTAAAAGCAAACGGAGACCTCATATTTGTATTGATATAAAAGTACTAAGATCAGATGAACTTGTGAATAGCTAAGAAGCTGCCCACAGCTGGTCTTTGCCTTTTCAACCAATTAATCACATCGAGATTAGAGAGAACAACCACTGAAACGCAATGACAGGGAATCGGAGAGTAACCACAACACGGCCCATGTGATGCCACAGCCAAAATAATTGGAAAAAGGATACAGAGTATTTCTTGAAAAAAGATACGAAGTATTTCTTGAAGATGTAAATCATAATATGACTCATCACAAATAACCATTCGAATCAACCCAAAGTCATATTTCGTTTACTATTTTTAACATCCCTTCAAATATAAAATCAAAAACCTTACCCTTCGGTGGCCTACTCTGCATCGATATTCCACACTGAAGGATCTGTTACTAGCTTTCCCTAAATGATTTAAATTTTTCCAGCTAAAAACATCTGTCGAAAAAGAAATGAAATGCTTTTTGTGAACACCGAAAGCATTCTCTTTGATAAAATTGTCATCTCAGAAGTAGCGGCTGAATTCTCTGAATCAGGAGAATCCCAAATATCTGTGTAAGGAGAAATCCCTCATGAAAATGCAAGGAATTCAAGTTATGAATTATATATTAAATCCTTAAATTAAAAACTAAATATAAAATTTTTATGATAATATATTTTTTTTCAGGAGAAAGAAAGCATGATATATTATATTGAGTCAATTATAATATATTTATTCATTTTAATATTCCAAAATACTGACATAAAACAAAATCTGTTCCCAAACTATTAACATGAGACAAAATGTTTCCAGTGAAACAAAATCTGAGCCTAACAAAACAAAAATGAAACTGTACCAATACAAAATCTTAAAAATAAATAAATGAAATTGTACAAGAGAGTTAACAACTAAATCTTAACGTGAAAGAAATGAAACTGTACGAGATGGATTGCAACAGTGCATAAATAAAACAGTACCAGAGAGATTGCAACAATGCATAAATAAAACAGTACCAGAGAGATTGCGAGATTGCAACAGTGCATAAATAAAACAGTACCAGAGAGATTGCAACACTGCAGAAATAAAATTTGTCAATGGTATCAATCACTGTTTCTCAATCTCAATAAATCATTTATGCTTTCTTTTCATCCCTGATGAGGGATGATGATGAGTGAAGTGCCAGAAAATTTGTTTACTGTTTCAGTGATTTTTCCTTTCTTTTTGTTTACTAATTGAGCAATGTTTGATATTGTGGGAGCCTTTATCACTGTTGAGGGCAATACCACATTCACTAGGCATTAAAAAAACCTCTCTGCTGTCTTTCTGAGGCTGTGAAAATGGAAGCTATTGTTATTAGTTTGGGTATGGAAGTCTTTCATTAAATATTTGGATAGATTTCATTGTCAAAGAGAACCAAGACTCTTATGCTTTGGAGACAGTGTGCATTCTATGAGGCAGCGCAGTAGCAGGAACTTTGGGTATAAAATCTTTTGGGAGATGGTAATATGGTATTCTTCTGGACCTGGTTTGGGTAAACTAAGAAATTGGTACATATCTTCTCTGTAAAAATTGTAAAACAGATTTGAGATTTTAAGAATGCATATGGATGAATATCTTTTCCAATGTGTGTAAAATGTTCTGAAATTCATTCAAATATAAGAGATTAGGTTTAGAAGTTTTGTGTAAGGAAGTCACTTTCTAGAATTCAGTAAATGGTTACTGGGCAAAGTTGTTGATTAAATCTTCCATGTCCGAAAATAATGAAAGCATAGGCATTAGATTCATGACTTCAGATGCCTTGGATAATCACATGGCTCAAAGAAGGGACTACGGATCAGATACGTTTTTGAATACAGCATTGCCACCTCAATAGTACCAAGGTTCACAGAAGTATTAGTCAACCTTATACTACCCGGCTGGTTTGTGGATGGTCCTCTGGCTTTCTGGTACAAAGAAGGGCAATCAGAGAATATGTTGTGGAGAGTTAAGGAAGTGGGTTCTACTGCCAATGAGTTTCTAACCAGAGCTTTGGTCAATTCTGATACCGGTAAAAGCCATGTTTGCCAAGTACTAATCTTACGAGGTGTGGTTCAACACCTTAAATTTTTTTTCCTCTATAGTCAGTTGTGTCAATTGATTTGCTCTATTATTTGAGCTGTGATTGATTCTTCTGAAGGAGGCGCTGGCAAATGGGTTTTATGCTATACACTCCAAGGCAACCTCTAAACCAGTGTTGTTGTGATAATTGACAGTCATTAGTTAGTATTGGTTTGTCCCTTACTCAATGGGAAGAATGACATACCTCTGGGGCAGTGATGCAAAGGAGTTTAGGCCTGAGATATGGAATGAGAATGGAGTTTCTAAGTCCCTGTCACCATTCAAATTCGCTGCATTTCAGGTAAGTGCCCTCACCCTGATGCTTAATCTTTTGAAAAAGTACCTATGATAATTTCTTGAAATAGATAAGGTCTCTTGCTTGACTTACAGGCTGGGCCTCGCATTTGTTTTGGGAAGGACTTTGCATACATGCAAATGAAGATTTTTGCTGTTGTGCTTGTACGCTTTTTCAAATTTGAAGCTGTTGAAGGTAAGGAAATGAAATATCGCCCCTCACTGACCCTCCATATGACTGAAGATGGATTAAATCTTCGTGTCAAGCCTAGATTAGATTACTGAGTGCAATTTTACTTCACAATAAGGTACTTGACTTACACATAAATCTTTTATCTGTTGTACATAGGTGTTTTAAGATATTCTGATTTTGTATAGGCATCTGCTATACCCAGTCATACAATGTCAAACCCCCTCGAGAACAATTTTGCTGTGCAAATTTATTTGAGGTGTCTTTCTATAATGACATATTGTTATTATTATAATCAAAACTAAAATACTTTCACAGTATTTTCATCAAAGCATATTTTAAGTAATATATTGTTAAGCTTCTATGTAAGTGGAAATCGAAACTGAAATGCTTTCACAATATCTTCATCAAAGCATGCATATTTTACGTAATATTTTGTTAAGCTTCTATGTAAGTGGAAAACTGATTGATCCAATGATAAACTTGAGAAAAAGAGTCCTAAGTAAAACAGGTGTACTTAATGGGCTGTTTAGTTTTCTAATTTAGTTTGCCTTTCTCCAAAATGTTGATTGTCTTGTTTTTTGCGGTGGAAACTTCACTTTTGAATGAAATGTATATTTAATAAAATCTATTTTCAGAAGACATTATTTCAGAGGGTATTGTCTTAAAAAGAGAATACAACTGATAAATGAACAAATTAAATGGAACTTTCATGTATGCACTTTGAAAATGGGTTTTCCTTTTTCTAAGCTGGGTCGCCCGGTATGACAATCAAAGAGTTGTTCATATCATTACTCAGGCTAATTTAATAGAAACTAAATTTTCGTAAATAAAACCAATATATGCAGCCATGTAAACGCCAATACATGGAACCTTTTGGATGGAGCTAAATCCAAATTATGCTCAGGAAATAAGGTCTTTCTTGCAAATTCTACAAAAGATTTAAACCCTATAGCTACGGGTTCATGTGGACCAACGACAACATTGTAAAACCTGTAAGACCTGTTTGAGTGAGCATTCTGTTACTCTGTTACTGTTGCCAAGGTTCCCAATGATAAAGATGGCGCTTCAGGTGGGAAAAGAGATAAAAAAGCCACAAGGAAAAATATTTGACATGGAACACCAGATATTAAGCACTATGAAGTCGAGCCTTTTGATATCTATAGCCTAGGGGAGGCTTTTGAAAAAGTGAACAAAATAAGAATCAAATCCATGATCTGCCCCTGGCAGCCAGGTCGCTTCACCACTGAGTTATATCATCCATTTTATGAAAGTAATATCATAGAATAAGTCAAGTTGTAGATTGCAAGTTCCAACAAGAACATAAATGAAAGAACATGCCTTGAGTCAATGAAACAACAGAAACCATGGATTTAAGGAAAAAGTCTTAAGCAGTGTTATAATGCATCAACTATATTCTTTGGGCATTGATAGCATCAAATGATGAAGAAGAATGTCTGTCTTGAATCTTGATTTTGATATAGCTATTTTCCCCTAATATTGTACAAGAATTTTGCACAGGAATTCAGTGTGAAGAATTTAGAATCATATGGCTCATCCTAACATATTTATAATCTATATGATTTAATCAACCATTTCATTTATCATGAAAGTACAATGAAACTAATTAGGTTTACTAGAAAAAAAACAATTAAGACATACGAGTGGACATCTTCATGAAATTGATCATACTTCTTGAAAAATCATATAGTTAGTAAAAAAAACCCAAATACTAAATAGCATGTTACAAACAGAAAAAAAATCATATACCGATGCATGAAAGAGAACCAAATATATAACCATGGATCCAAACATGTATGATCTACTCTTACGTTCCGATGGATACCCAGAAAATTGTAAAAAAATATTGATTTAGCAACACCCACATAGCTTGTGGGGGAGAAGATGCATCAAGCCATCAGGAAACCCTATGAACCGCAAGGCAAATCTCTTGACTACCACCATGGGCCCTATGAACCGAAAGGCAAATCTATTGACTACCACCATGGGCCCTATGAACCGAAAGGCAAATCTCTTTACTACCACCATGGGATGTCTGAGCTGATGTTCTCTTCTTACTTTATTAAGATAAATACACCTAAGCATAAAACGTTCTCTTCTTGCTTTATTAACATATAATTATATATAAACCTAAGCACAAAACACTATAAACTGAAATTCAGAGTAAATCTTTGAGCCCTAAGGCTATCTATGCATCATGGATGTCTCAGAAAGGGGGCCTTCCATTAGGAGCCAGTGCTGCCTCATTTTTGCCACTGCAGTCATGAAGAGCAACTGAAAGGTTTGCTCTGCATGGTGGAACGATCGTTTGAAGACACCAAACAAGATACCTATCAGAACAACCAGAAAATCAAGGCATGAACACACCTTACAGATAGTGCCACAACACGTTTTTGCAGAGCTCTGTAAATCGCTCAATCAAAGAAAAATCAAGGCATGAACACACCTTACAGATAGTGCCACAACACGTTTTTTCAGAGCCCTGTAGCTCTCACTGAATGTACTTTATCACAAAATCTGTGTAAATCCTTTCACCCACAAAGCTCTGATCAACGCAAGATCCTTACTTATACTTCGCTTAACAATTCTCTAATCAATTATAAAGTCTTTCCACCCTTCTGTAATTAGTGTGTTGTTTGGGATACGCTTCATAGAACTGTTGCATTAACTGTATATTGAATATGATTCATACAATGTTGTGTTGTCACTAGAGAAGTATGTTTTCAGTGTATCCCGAACGTAATGTAAAGGAGATCAGATGTGCACATTCATTTCCTTAATTTACATGGGATTAAATGTAACTTGAAATTTGTTGCAACAATTTGATTTAGTTGATAAATTTTTCTGTTGTTGCAATATCTTGAATGGTACATTATTCTAGTAGTCAGTTTTTATCCACAGATGTTAATAGTTAGTAGCAAGATATTGTATTCAGTCTTTATTTTTTTCTGTTTTTTATGATCGAACTGCTTCCTCACATCTTCCATATATTGGAGTTATGATACGATTTTCAATTCTTCATTTTACACAATTAATTGGGTTACAGAGATTTTTAATTGGCCTCCTTTGTTACCGATTTATATCTTTTGTGTCTTCTGGGTGATATAAAAATGGAGCCTTGTTGTCTATATAATAAATCCGTATCAGAAAGCTCAACTACAAGCTGCTAATGCATACACACCAATGATTAAACACATGAACTTTTAACCCAAGAAAATCATAAGTTTACAACTTTGTCTTTGGTTTCTTGTTCTTACATATATAAATATGTGAACTTCCTAGGACACAAGTATCTTACTTATTTTTCTGGAAGATGCCCGATGTTTATAAAACTGATCCATGTGTCCCTTATTTTTTCCTCCATCCTGTTTGCCTTAGCAAACTCTCATGTTCCTTTTCAACAGCTCTCTCTGGTTTTCCCTGTTGTAGGGTGACAATGTGAACATGGAAGAACTTTTACAAGCTGGTGTTGAGACAACGCCCAGTCAACCCAATGGCAAACTGATTAGGTTCTGATGGATGTGCAGCAATCACAAGCGGATAGACATTGCCACTACACATATAAATCAACACAAATCCATAATCTTGCTTAGAATTAAAGACATTGACAGACATTTCAAATCTTGAACATCTAAAATATCTCAACATAAATGGGTGCATCAAGCAGGAAATCATGAATCCTGAAGGCCTGAGATCACTGGAAAAACTATGCATGGAATTTTGCTTAGAATTAAACACATTGACAGATCTTTCATATCTTGAACATCTTAATTTTCTCAACAAAAATGCACGTGTCAAACTGGAAACCCTGAATCTTGAAGGTCTGAGATCACTGGAATACCTGATATAGTATCTGATATGAAAAACCAAAGCCAAAGTCAAAACCATCAATAGCCACTGCATTGAAAAAGGAATCAGATCATTAAAAGATAAGTGAAGATCATTAAAATATATTTACAAACCATTCAAAAGAGGTTAAAAAACAGAAGGTGATTGATAATCAAAATGAGTACTAAAGGTTTTCTAGGCAGGATTTGACACGGGAAAATTCGATTTACCTTCTGCCTAGCCGACCCCAAAATTGGCTCCCTTGAAATAGAGATTTCCACTAAGGATCATTATGAAGGGTTGCAGACGGAGTATAGTCAGCCATGTTTTCAATAATATCTGTTCTCAATACACGGATAAAACCATACGAATATGCATACTCACCGGACGCAAATCTGCTCTTTTGTTGCTGAGTTCGGCACTGGATAATGACATAGGGATCCATGTTACCTGCAACCACAACCACATTAGAGAAAAATTAAATCAAAGATCCAAATTAACATACACCAGAACACATAATTCAGCTGTCTCTTCAGCAATATTCGAATCCAAAGATTTATCACATCGCCTAAAACGCAAGAGATCGGCTCGGATGATAATATATTACAGAGGAAATCAATGTTTTGCAGCCCCTCGGCAGTGTTTTGCAGCCCTTCAGCGTTGACGAGCAGGACCTCCAAAGTTCCCCTCGGCATCTTGATTCTTTTCCTTCTACCTCCTGAAGCCGATTTCCACAGATCTAGGGCCTTGGAATATAGTATCGGGCAAAGTGTACCTGGAAGTAACATAGCGTGGAGCAGGGCAACCATCTATCTGCGGGGTCTCATCGTATACCCAATCAATTGGATGGATGAGATTATTTTGATCGTCTAACATTTAAATCAAAGGTTCAGAAATGTACAGGTAACTCAAGAGGAAAGTTGATTTCAAATGGAAAAGCCTTACAGCGTAACTAGAATTTTTTTATCAATTACACATCTATCAAATTCTCTTGTTTACATAAAAATACTTAATGATTTGAACTTAAACTAAGCCCTAAATATTCTGATTAATTATGAAATGAGGATAGAATTCTATTAGTGGGGTTCAGGTTCAGCAGTGAAGAGGGTGATGCCACATATCACCAACTGATGTTCAATCGCCCAGGAGAGCCGAATAAACGGTTTGACGTCATGAGAAAGTCTGAAAGTCCTGTCTGATTTTGATGGACCGTGGCACAAAATAAATAGAAAGATGGAAAGCGAGAGACAATTCTATCATAGGGATCGTTGTGCCTCTGTGAAGAGGGTGATGTAGCATATCAGTCCACTCACCAAGGTACAGTTGCTGATACCCAATTGGATGTCAAGAATGAGGTGGATGTTAAGAGCATCTCGGCAAGTTCTATGTGATTTTGATGGCACTGCGGCACAAACTTTAGGAAGAGAGAGAAATACGTCAGTGGTATTTATGAAATAAAGAGAGAGATTGAAAGAAAGGGAATTTATCAGTGGGGTAGTGGTTCAGGCTCAGCGTTGAAGAGGTTGAAGTAGCATTTCAGGCCACCTATCAAGGTTCAATCGTCCATGAGATTATAAGTTTTGGAGGTTAGCAACAAGTTCGCAACTGTAATTTTGATGAAACTGTGGTACAAACTTCTGCAAGAGAGGGAACTCGAGACTAAAGGCCAATTGCATGTGGATATAATATTTTTTAAACCAAAATACTAAATAGGGCATTTGACAAGGTATTCGTGTAATTAATAAGAAATCAACCATGGAATTGTATATAAAATTGTAATAATGAAAGGCACCATGCAGGAGATCAATAACAAATATGGTTCTTAACCTAGGTAAGTGTCCAAGTACTCACATCAATGGTAAAAAATTCAATTCATGGAACTGTATAGAGAATTATAGTGATGTACTTTCGCACTGGAATCAACATCAATTACTTGTAGTTTGGATATCTAACCATAAGTACAAATTTCAAAATACCAAACGCAAAAATTCAACACAGGGGATTGAACTCAAAACCAACTAATTCTCCTGTACAGCTAATTAGGTGTAAGCAGGAGAAGAATGCCAAATACCTGAATTGCATCAAGTTTGAGAATCAAAGACATAATCTCCTCAGTGATTTTCAGGCGTTCCTTCTCATTCTAACGGATCGACTCGACAACTTGACGATCGGCTATATGCCGCCTAACATCTTCATCCTTTGCCTTGACATCATGTATAATCTTCAAATTCTTCAGCGGTGCACACTTCCTGGTGGAAAGCCCTCTGAAAGCCGACTGTATTTTGATGGCTGCAGAAGTCTCGTCCATCGGGAGAGCCATGGATAATGTGGAGGACTCTGTATTAAGGAAGCGGGCGGGTATTGGGACGGCGCTTTTGGGATTCGTAGGAGAATCATGGACTGGAACAGCGAAGATCTTGGGTTGAACTCGATCTCGTAACCTCCGCATGATGAAGAAAGGGTTTTCCGTGGGTCGGGCGAAATCAGAAGAGAAAACCGGAGGGTACTTTGAGATCAGTTTAAGCAGCCAGGCAACTTAGCGGTACGGAAAAGCATTTTAAAGATAATTTTATGATATCTGCATTTTTAAGCTTAAAAAGATCAAATCTGGAAGCTTTGTAAAGCATCGCGTTACTGATATTGTGGTAGTGCCTAAAACGCAAGAGATCGGCTCGGATGATAATATATTACAGAGGAAATCAGTGTTTTGCAGCCCCTCAGTGTTGATGAGCCGGACCTCCAGAGTTCCCCTCGGCATCTTGATTCTTTTCCTTCTACCTCCTGAAGCAGATTTCCACAGAACCAGGGTCTTGGAATATAGTATAGGGCAAAGTGCACCTGGAAGTAACATAGCTTGGAGCAGGGCAACCATCTATCTGCCGGGTCTCATCGTATACCCAATCAATTGGATGGATGAGATTATTTTGATCGTCTAACATTTAAATCAAAGGTTCAGAAATGTACACGTAACCCAAGAGGAAAGTTGATTTCAAATGGAAACGCCTTACGGCGTAAT
>APFE030626508.1:0-31531 GCA_000404065.3 Pinus taeda
TATCCTTCCAAACATTTGTTTACTATCTCAGTTTGCCCATCAGATTGAGGATGATAAGATGAGCTATGAGCTAACTGAGTACCAAGACAAGAAAATAATTCTGTCCAAAAATTTCCAGTGAAAATGGGATCTCTGTCACTTACAATAATCTTTGGGTTTCCATGTAGCTTTTGAATTGTTTCCATAAATGCAGTAGAACTGTACAAGCTTTAAATGGATGTGATAATGCACAAAAGTGTGCATACTTGGTAAGTCTGTCAACTACCACCATGATGACACTCTTTCCCTCAGACTTGGGTAAACCTGCGATAAAATCCATGAAACCTCCTCCCAACATTGGCTTGGAATGGATAAAGGTTGTAATAGACTTGGTGTCTTAATTGTTTCAACTTTATTTTGTTGGCAAACCAAACATTCTGCCACAAACTTTTGAATATCTGATTTAAGGCCATCCCAAAAAAAATCCTTCTTAACCCTGTGGTAAGTTTTTTAAAAATCCTGAGTGCCCTCCTAAGGGAGAAGTGTGCAATTCCATAAGAATCTTTTGTTTTAGCTGGGAATTCTTACAGAGGTATAAGCGATCTTTGTACCATAACGAATCATTTTTCCAGCTAAATGTATGAGACGTACTGGAATCTTGTTGTAACTTTCGAATAAGTGCCCACACTTCTTCGTCATTCTTCCATTCCTCCCTTGCTTCGTTAATCCAATCTGGTTGGATAATAGAAATGGCGCACAACAATGCTTCCACATCCTCATCCTTTCTTGAGAGTGCATCTGCCACCACATTTTGCTTCCCTTTTTTGTAGATGATTTCAAAGTCATAACCCAACATCTTTGTGACCCACTTTGTTGCTCTTTAGAGGATAATCTTTGTTCTAAAAAGTATTTAAGGCTATCATGATCCGTTTTTACCTTGAAGTGTCTTCCCATAGGTAGGGTTGCCATTTCTTAAGTGCATGTAGTATTGCCAACATTTCCTTCTCGTAAATAGCTTTGTGTAAAAACTTTCCCTTGATTGGACGACTTTCAAAAGAAATGGGTCTTTCATCTTACATCAAAATAGCACCAATTCCATTTCCTGAAGCATCACATTCCCCAAAAAAGGTTTTGTGAAGTCCGGTGTAGCTAAAACCTGTACTTGGCACATTGCCTCTTTAAGATGTTCGAAGGCCTTTGTTTCTTCTGGAGTCCATGAAAATGCATCTTTCTTCAATAATGTTGTTAGAGGTGCTGGTATCTCGCATAATTCTTAACAAACTTGCGATAATACCCTGTCAACCTGAGAAGTCCTCGCATATGCTTTATGGATGTGGGGATTTTCATTCCTTAATGGCTTTAATTTTGCTAGGGTCTACCTTAACTCCTTCATGAGATACAATATGACCCAGATATTCCACCTTTTATACTCCAAAGAAACATTTCGATCTTTTTGCATATAATTGTTTCTCCTCCAATAGTTGTAGCACCCTGTCAACATGTTCAACATGATCCGTCCAAGGCTTGCTGTAGATTAGTATATCATCAAAAAACACTAACACAAATTTTCTAATGAAGGGTTTGAAAATGGAATTCATCAAACCTTGAAATGTAGAAGGTGCTTTGGCAAGGCCAAAAGGCATGACCAAAAATTCATAATGACCCTCATGAGTTCTAAATGTTGTTTTCGGAATGTATTTATTCTTCATTCTGATTTGATGATATCCTGAACGAAGATCCAACTTGGTGAAGTAAATTGATCCATGTAATTCATCCAGTAATTCATCAATGACAGGAATCAGAAACTTATCTTTAATAGTGAGCTTGTTGAGCTCCTATAATCCAGACACATGCACCATGATCCATCCTTCTTTCGCACCAATACTGCTGGAGCAGAGAAAGAACTTTTACTAGGTTGAATTATACCAGCCTCTAGCATTTCTGTAACCATACATTCAATTTCACTCTTTTGGGCATAGGTATATCTGTACAGCCTGATGTTTGGAGGAACACTTCCTGGAATCAGATCAATAGCATGATCATGATCACGAATAGGTGGGAGACCTTTGGGAGTCTCAAATACCTTGGAATGATTGCCCAAGAATTTTTGGAGATTTGGAGAAATAGATTATTCCGATGTGGAAACATCTAGCGAACATAATTGTGCAATTACACCTCTTTGTTCCTTTTTTAGAAGCTTTGTCATACCATCAGAGCTTATTAACTTTCCCGGTTTCCCTGAAATACCCCTTAATTCAACTTCCTTTCCTTCCGCAGAAAATTTAATGAAAAGTTCTTGAAAATAAAAAGCTATTGTACCAAGGATTGTAGCCATTGGACTCCTAGTACAACATCAACACCTCCCATTGGAATGGAAAGCATTGGGCTAGTCAATACATATTCTCCCATGGATAGCTTGATATTATGGCACTTTCCAGAGCAATTTATTCTTCCTCCATTTGCAATCATCACTTGACACTCTGGTGCTGGATATAGGAAGCAATTCAATTCTTTTGCTACCTTACAATGAATAAAATTGTTGGTGCTTCCTGAATCAATCAAAACTATTACCTTTTTCTTCTTGATTTGTCCTTCTATCTTGATGGTTTGAGGAGTGGGTTTGCAGTGCTCCATAGGTGTAGACATGGGTTTGCAGTCCTCCATGTGAAATCTGCTAAGAATATCCACAATGTACTTCCCTTGTCCCAAGAAGAAATGACCCTCCTCCTGCCACACCTCCAATCCCAGAAAATAATGCATCAAGCCAATATCGTTCATCTCAAAGTCTGAAGCAAGATCTCTCTTGCAACCCTCAATGAGTCTCTCTGCACCAGTGATGATCAAGTCCTCAACATACAACCCTAGAATGAGAGGCCCCTCACCCACTACAATGAAATATAGGTTCAAATTAGCCTCACTCTTTGTGAAACCCAACTGCTGCAAGTATGTATCAACCCTCGAGTACCAAGCTCTAGGAGCTTGCTTCAGGCCATAGTGTGCCTTTTTCAATCTGCATACATGGGCCTCCTTCCCATGCACTGCAAAGCCCTACGGCTGCTCAATATAAACCTCCTCCTAAATGAAGCCATTGAGAAATGCGGTCTTCACATCCATCCGGTGGATCCTCCAACCCATCTCTGCTACAATCGATATAATGGAGCGAATAGATGTATACCGAGCTACGGGAGCAAAGGTCTCCTCATCGTCAACTCCCTCTACCTGTGAGAACCCTCTCGCCACAAATCGAGCCTTGAACTTCTCAACGTTGCCATCTGTAGCATGTTGTATCTTGTAGAGCCATCTAGAAGTAACAATTGATTTACCTTCAGGCCTCGACACTACCTCCCAAACATCGTTCTTCATAATAGAAGAATACTCCTCCATCATGGCCTCTCTCCAGACCTGTTGGTTGGCTGCCTCCTCATAACTAGAAGGTTCGGAGTCAACAATGCTTGTTACCAATTCCATGTAACTACAGAACCACTGAGGTGGTTTACTCTCTCTAACCTGTCTCTTTGGCCCAGCAACTAATGTGGCCTCACACAAGGTATCTTGAA
This sequence comes from Pinus taeda, assembly GCA_000404065.3. NCBI lineage: Eukaryota > Viridiplantae > Streptophyta > Pinopsida > Pinales > Pinaceae > Pinus > Pinus taeda. Next base: position 3,537 of record APFE030626508.1, read on the forward strand.
GCCACTTGGGCTTGTTCTTCCCTGAGCATACTTCTCCCACCGGAGTGAAAGAACCCTCATCATCATCAAAAGCCTGAACTCCTGAAGGCCTGCCAACTAACCTCATGCTTGAATCTGTGCCTGTAGATGCTAAAGTACCGTGTGAACTGTCCATTAGCTAACTACCCTATGAACTACTATGCGGACTACCCTGCATGTTGCCCAAAGAACCACCCACCAGACTCTGAGAGCCACTTCTCATTGATGGACCTGACACTGTAATCGATGTACCCCCTGATCCTTGACCACTGGATCCCTGTGACTGACTCAACTGCTCCTGAGGGTCTGGTGACTCTAGATACTCCCATGACCCCCTGAAAGCTCTCTCCTCCTCTAACTTCACATCCTGCCTGACAACCACTTTCCTCTGCGCAGGAATATAAATCCGATAAGATTTCAAGGTCTCGCTATAACCCACAAAAATGCTCTTGTCTGCAATGGGCTCTAGCTTGGTCCTATTCTCCTTGGGGACATAGGAATATGTAAGCCACCCAAAGATATGAATGTGCCCAACATTAGGCTTCTTCCCAGAAAAAGCCTCCTCCAGAGTCACATTCCCCAACGCAGGATGTGGACTCTTGTTCTGCAAGTACACAGTGTTGTAGGCCTCTACCCACAAAAATGTAAATCAGGTTAACCCTCTCATGTCGATCTCTTGGCAACTCCCTAGGATAATATGGGATTCTAGTCTAACACTTCCTCTACCTGCAACACAGGTCTTCTTGGAGTGGTCATCAATGAATAAAAAATAGTACTAATAGCCACTCAAGGATCCATGACAAATCCAACCACTCACATAGATGTGAATCAAGTCAAGGATCTCGGTCAATCTGTTGGCACTGCTGGAAAAAAGGGATCTAGCAAACTTCCCCATAGCACATCCTCTGCATACATCAAGGTGATTAGAACTGAAATCTGGCACGCTAGTGGTAATCTCTAAATATCAACAAACTCACCAAGGATACATTGTCCGACCTGAGGACCTTGATCTTCCTACCTGTCTAGGTCTCCACAAGAGCTTTGAACTCTTGAAATCGCTTGAATACCTCACTCTTGGTCTTCAACAAATAAATTCAGGTCTTCTTGGAGTGGTCATCAATGAATAAAAAATAGTACTAATAGCCACTCAAGGATCCATGACAAATCCAACCACTCACATAGATGTGAATCAAGTCAAGGATCTCGGTCAATCTGTTGGCACTGCTGGAAAAAAGGGATCTAGCAAACTTCCCCATAGCACATCCTCTGCATACATCAAGGTGATTAGAACTGAAATCTGGCACGCTAGTGGTAATCTCTCACAATGTACTCAAAGCCCCATGATACATGTGCCCCATCTTGCAGTGCCAAATCTCACACAACTCTGAACTGCTAGATCAGTTGTCAATCCTGTCTCAGGTGCTGCTACTCAATGCCATCAAGGGCTGGAATGAGAACTAGTACACCTTGGCATGGCGCACACTAATCACTCTAGTTGAAGAAGCTGAGTTCCCCTAGGATATATAAGCACCTGCCCTCTGTTGAACAACACATCATACCCTCTATCCTCAAGTGTTGAGACGAATATCAAGTTCTTCTTCATTCCAGGCACATATAGAACATCTAACACTTTCAGGGGAGGTTTGGGTCCCGTATCAAATGTCAATGTCCCCCACACCGACTGCTCTAACCATGTTGTCATCACCAAGTACTACCTCCATATCAGTATCATCCTTTGAAAGCTCTGAGAAGTACTCTATGACTCTTGTCATCTGGCGGGAAGCGCCACTGTCAACATACCAAATGCTAGAGGATGCTCTGCTAGTACCGGGGAGTGCACACTCTCTCTGAACCTGTATGGCAGGTGACCCTACACTAGTGGCCTCACAAGCTATGAACCCAAACTCCAAATCAAAGCTCTCTATCTATGTAGAAGTTGCCATGGGTTTGTCTCTCCCTTTCTTGTTCTTCTTCTCCGGACACACAACAGCATATTGTCCCAACTTTTGAAAATTCCAACATTTGACTTTGGAGCAGTGTTCCACGGGGATGTGTCCCCCAGGGTCGGGTGCGCGCACCCCTCACACCCCACGCACCCAAGAGGGGGGGACATCTGGGAAAACATTTCCCCACATCCCCCTCTTGGGAAGACGTGGGGAGACGCAAGGGGGGACATTTCCCCAGTGTGGGGGACGCGACTCCCCAAAAGGGAGACACCTGAGAGTCCCCCCTCAAAAAGGGCTATGCGTCCCCCCTTAAATTTGCTTGTTAAATTCTTAAAGTAAAAGTGACATTCTCCTTTATCTTTCATTTTCATCCTTTTACTTAAATTTTTAACATTACCATGAAATGACTCAGGATGTTTGAGAGTGGTTCCGACATCATTGGATTTCATATGGAGAACGTAGAATTTTACATCTCACTCAAAATCCAGCGGACTTAATAGTTTTTCATGAATTCATGATTTGTGGATTGCAATATTTCCATTATTTTGTATTGTACAAGGGTATGGAATTAGTATTTAATCAAGAGCACCAAGCCCTCTGTGTACTTTAGAGTGACTTCTAGACTCATCTCTCCACTATTTTTGAGTTTAGTTATATCAATTTACTATTCCAATCTTTAGATTTCAATATCTATTATAGCCTATTTTGCTTAAGTACTAATTAGATTCTAGAATGATGAATGATAAATTTCAATTTTAAATCAATTTAGAATCTATAATGATGAATGATGAATTTAATTTTTAACCAATGTAAATTCTAGAATGGTGAATAATGAATGATGAATATGTATCAGAGTATTTCATTATTGAATCTCGTGGTCTATGGATGAATCATGTATGTATTAGTAAGAACGATGAGTATGGATCAACGTATTTCATTACTTAGTTCAATTATGGACGTATCATTTTATTTATGCTTTCATTATTGAATATGAATTTGAAATATATATATATATATATATATATATAAAATTATAAATTATATACCCTGGCGTCCCCCCGTCCCCCATAAATTTCCCTAAAATTTGAGGGTACTCCCACACATCCCCCTTGTGCATCTCCCTGCACCCGCGTTTCCCCGTCTCGAAGTCTTGGTGGAACATTGCTTTGGAATAGTCATTCTCCTTGTTCTGTTGCTTGCCTTTACCTTTGCCTTTGCCTCCACTGTCGAAAGCTTGCTTCTTTGCTCTGCCCTTCTTGCCTCTTGCTAACAATGCCACATTGTCATCCTTCTCCACCTGTTTGGCTGCCTCAAGATGGTTATTTCCGATCTCATTCTGAATGCAATCATCCCACAACCTCTCCCAATCAGGAAGGTTTTCCCGTGCAACAATGCCATCCACAAAATTCTCCCAAGTCTTGGGAAGACCATTCAAAGCAATCCTCACCAACTCAGTGGGTGCAATGATCTCACCTACGTTTGCCAACTCATCTCTCATTGAAGTAATCCTTGTAAGGTATGTTGTAGCATTGTCAGTCTTAGCCATTTTAATGGCTTTCAATTTCTCCTTTAGGACCATTTTTCTGTTTTCATTTGAGCTCTGGTAAAAACTGGTCAAGGTTGTCCACATCTCATGTGCATAAGTCTTTCCTCTCACATGAGTTATGACATGATCTTTGATTCCTTACAGAATCAATCTTTTTGCTTTAGCATTCTTTTTGTTAAACTTTGTCAACTGTACAGAGTCAGCAGGTACTACTACTGGGTTCTATGTGGTATTTACCATAATGCCCCAGACTTGCTTCCTCAAAGATGCTCTGGATTCTCTCTTTCCATGCACTTTAGTTGTTCTGCCCATCCAACCTGTCTTCAACTCTCAAACCTAACAACATGTTTCACTATCCTACCAAACTGAATTTTTCAAATCTGTGGTAAAGGATTTTGTTTTCTGCGTAAAATCAACGTGCTGTAATTTTCACTTTATTCTCCCAAACTGCACTTTTCAGCCAACCAAGCTCTGATACTATGAAGAAATTTCAACCCCCACTCCTTTATCAGTTTTCCTTATCACTCCATGCATTTAATTTTAAATCTAAGCATAATAAAAATTCTAAAATCCGGAAATGACAACATTTTATGAAAACACAAATTTAGAGATTTCACAACTGCTGAAATTACAGAAATATAACATAGCAAAATTATGACAGCCACACACAGAAAATAACACCGTGATTTTTTGTCAATGTGACCCTAGAGCTCTTTTTTATTTCTGAAAATGCTTTTACAGAGAAACTAAAATACACAGTAAAAAATCCAACAACCACAAATTACAACTTATCTTGATTTTCGTGCTTGAACTCTACCTCGAAAATCATGCCAATCAACAAACAGCAAAAATAGAAATTTTTCCAGCAATAAAACAACATTAAATGTTCTACAACCTCCCTCGAAAAATGTGCCTAGAACTTGTATGGATTGTACGGACCGTACAGATTTCAACAGTATGGTTTCCACGAAAATTGTGCCCAAATCTGTCTCGAAATTTGTGCCCTTGCTATTGTCCCTCTTCCTCCATTTTTTTGTACCTTTTTCCTGTTGTATGATGTTGCCTTGGGATGCATGCCAATAAATTTTGTTACCCAAATTTGTTGAAATATCTTCTTGTTGCTCTCCTTCACTTCCTCACCGCTCATAAATTTTCTCCTTGCTCTCTCTTCTCTTTCTCTCAAATGCTCATGAAAGAATGAAAATTGATCTTTTTCTCTTCTCTTCTCCTTTTACTCTCTAAATGACCTTTTGGGTTGCCCTAAGATCTAATGGCTGAGATTCATTTAGATCTAGGTATGAGAATAAATGTGCATTTAATTCTCACTTTCTATTTTTTAACTCACCCCCTTAAATAAAGCCCACTTAGCCTTTTATTTCCATAGTCACTTTTTCACTTTCTAATCCTTTATTGACTTTAATAAAGACACCTTTAAATTAGAATGTGACTTTACCACTTATAAAGTCACTTTTAAATTATAATGTAACTTTACCACTTATAAAGTCACTTTTAAATTAAATTGGCTTTACCACTTATAAAGACACTTTTGGAGAAAAGTACAAATAAATTTGGACACTTTTCCCTAGGCCAAAGATCAAAGCCTTAAGGAACCACTTGTCCTCTGGTATCCAAATTTTAACAAGCTCAACTCACCACCACCATTGTTTCTCTTGCCCTTCAACCTGCCCCCTTTACTAGCTAGGGAAAAGTTCTCTTCATCTTCAGCCTTGGTGTGAGGCCCTGATTGAGCATCTCTGTGAAGTTCTTCTTGGACACATTCACCCCATAGTTGCTCCCAGTCCAGAAGCTTCTCCCTGGCACATACTTCATCTGTAAAGGTTTCCCAAGCCTTGGTGAAACCCGTCAGCATAAAACTCACCAGCTCTCTATCTAGAACTGTCTCGCCCACACTATCCAGCTCATCCCTCACTTGGGTAAACTTGGTGAGGTAAGACACCATGGACTTTGACTTGGTCATTCTAATGGTTCTAAGTTTATCCTTCAAACTTTCTAGCCTGACTCGAACCTAATAGAGGCCAATAATGGATGTCCAGATAGCTTTGGCCGACTTCTTCTTGATCAAGAGAGGGATGATGTGGTTTTTGACACCCTCCAAGATTTTCATCGCGTTGGCATCTCTTCTGTTATGTTGAACCAACTGTTGAGGGTCATTGGGGGTGGTTGGGATATTATCCACAAACTCCCAAACCCCTTGTTCCTCTAGCACCACACCAATTCCCTCGGGTCATGAGCAAAAGTTGGATGCATCATCCAACCTATCCTCAAATATGAGACCCTAATAAGCCATACTGTCCATTCGCACTGTCCAAAAACCCCAGCAACCAATTTAAATTGGTGAACTCACTCCCTCAAAATTGTTGCTCCTAAAGATAAAACGTGTTTGGTCTTCAGTCAGAGGCTAAGCTCTAATACCATGTTAGTTTTCCTTAAAACATAGCAACTGATTTGTTATTTTCTAAGTTTGTAACCAGAAATAAAAATTCAAATTGTTGTTCTGAACTTAAATCACAAATACACTGAGTTTTCTAACATAACATGCACAGCATAAATTAAATAAGACCTGAAAAAAACACATTCAACATAGAACACAAGATATAGCCAAGAAACCCCAACTCTAGGGAAAACCTACAAACTGTGTGGGTTTTCTATTATCTCGGCAAAATGTCATCTTCATAAAATTTACAACAAGGGAACACCTCCCTTTCACAACAGAAACCTTTGATAAGCCCCCCAAAGAAAATTGAACACCCTTCTATGCACTTGCTATGTTGTATGGCCACGCAGTACATCCTTCCTGTGCCCTATAAGCGTTGCATGAACATGCAACTTGGCCTCTCTGCACCCTCGTGCGAACCGTACGACCACACTGATGCTGACTGAATTAGGGCTATTTGACCCTCTCTCTCACTCCTTGATGCTGAATCTCTGCTATCTGTTGAAACCTTGGTCTTCTTTGCTAAGATAACACACTCTAGTGCCAAATCGAACAGGCCACTTTTGCACCCTATTCCCTCTTATAATTCGACCTGCGCCCCGCAATCACTCTCAATGGTTGAGATTAAAACTTGGTGCAGCGTTGAGATTAAATCATAAGTTGACTTGAGGTATTTTTAATTTTCCTAAGTCCAACTTCAGGAAATTGTTAAATAAATTAATATTCTCATAGGTAGCTGTCTTGTGGGTCCCTCCGCTAGTTGTGGTACCTAGGCAAGCAGAACCCTTACTGCTCTACTCCAGTTAACATTTTCCAAAACATTTCTACAGCATACTCCATTGGGCCACAATCAAATTGCCCAAATTTATCTTCAAGCATTTACTTTTGGCAGTGGTCTATCTTGTTATTTAATTTATGTCATTATCTGCTGATCTATCTTTCATATTGTATGTTGATGGTCAATATACTCTTGTGTAATCTAATTAACTCCTACATTAATTTCTTGTTTACTATAGCTTAATCAGCCTTAGTTGTTTTAAGGACTACCCCCCCTTGGCTTCACTAGCAGCTAGCCTAGACGGAGGAGTCAATATTGAGTGACAGCAACTCGATTTGAGACTCCCTTCCCTCCACCCATTAAAGATTTCTTCCACGTAACCTCAAGGTGTGGATTAGGCAGCAACAGGAAGAACTAACTAGCGTGGAAACAGAAAATGGAAGAAATCCTCTCTTATCATGATCTTTGAGAGTTAATCACCAAGATATTTCCAAAACTACATCCAAGAATTAATGACTACAAGAAGAAAAATAAAAATGTTGTGCTTAGTCTTACTTTTTCCATTGATGATGAGAATCTTCCTTATAATCAAGGCCTTACCAATGCTATTGATGTTTGGAGGAAGTAAAAAAAAATTGTATCAAACCTCAAATCTACTTTGAATTTTATTGTTCTGCAACAAATTAACAGGTTTGAAGACGGTAGCATCATAGTTGGTCACAGATCATGTTCAGAAATTGAAAGAATTGAAAAATAAGGAATCTATAATCATTATGTTCAAGAGTTACTTCATGTGTATCAAAATTTTGTAACTTCATTATTTGTATCTTCTTGAAAGCAATTTCCCACATTTGAAGAAATTATAGAACTGTTGATTTCAAAAGAACATCAGTTAAATAAATATGAACTGAAAGAACCATATATATACTTTATTAAAAGAAGAGGAAGAGATCATGATAGAGGTAAGACTTACATGAGTGTTATCTTGATATAAAACATAAAGGTGATCGGAATAGAGGTAGGGGGAATAGTAGCCAAGAAGTAGAGGAAGACATTAAAGCCAGTTTGAAAAAAATGGTACATTGGTTACACGAAGGCATTAAAGCTAGTTTGAAAAAAGTCGTACATTTGTTCAACAAAATAAACATGTCAGTGATTTATCTTCTTAAGATCTCCCACACTGACACCTATGCTTCTTAATGTGTCCAGTACATTGACTCGGGAGCTATCAAACATATCGCTAGTAAGAAAGAGGTTTTTACGAAACTTGCTAACACAGATAATGAGATCATTGTTCTAGGTGATGATAGTGTCTATCAAGTACAAGCTTACTAGCTAGAAATAAGGTACCTATAAGGGTTTCCAAACATAGTATCAAAAACATACAAAATTTCATTGATGTTCCTCAACTAGGCAGACTTAGTTTATGTTAGTAAAATTACTAATGGAAATTTACTATTGTTTTTTAAAAGACACAGTACTTGAGAAGAAATTGCTATAAAAAATAGAAGTGCAGAGTAATGATATGTACAGGATTAAGTGTATTCCCAATCAACAACAAGCTTTTTCAATATGTTCTAATTCAGCAACTCAACTTTGGCATGAGAGATATGGACATCTAAAGACCTTTTATTTGAAGTTGCTTCACAAAAATAGCTAGTGCGCACTTCTTCTAGAAGTGTGATTAATGATAATGATGAATAACCAAAAGTGACTCCCCCTCTATTTATGAGGGTAACCAAGTCACTTTTCCATAATTTTACAAGAATAGACATAAAAAAAATTGCTTAAAGCATCCAACTATGTCAAGGACTAGGAGTGAATGAAGACTATCCCACTCAAACCAATCTAGAATAGCCTGCAATAAATCTTACCCTACTAGGAGGATCTACTCCTTCTAGATGCCCCAATCACTACAGTAATAGTGCCACAAATATCCCACACATTTTGTTAAAGATTCCCCCTATAAGGCTTGTCCAACACTGAGATTTGTGTCTTTTTCATGCTAGATAAGGCTGAGATGAGAATCTTCCCTTCCATGTGATCGTTTATCCCTCAACGGATCACTAAAGTAATTTTGTGATAACCAAACTAAACATTCAAGTTAGTCTATTAAGCATAAATAGGATAAAGCTAAGAAAAGGGAGCATAGAATAATCAATCAAATACACAAGAGTATTTTGCAAAATGTGGTTTCTTATTGCATCGCATAATGATCTGACAGTCAACAACCTCCAATGGGAGGACGAACTAGATATTTATAAGTTTCATTTGCTAATGGTTAGGTTCTTCCTCCATTAAAATAATAATATTTGACTTCTCATCCACAATAAATTTGGATAATAAGTCTACTCACGATTCAAATAATATTTTATTACATTAAAAGCATTGCGTTTACCCACAAAGTGGGTCAAATTGCCTTCCACGCTCCCAAAATGTCCATCATTCCATTAAGCAAAGCTTCAAATGTCAAAACAAAGAAGAATAGTGCTCATTTCGCCTCCAGCGTTCCTCATGCACAATTCGACTTGTGTTGGGAATAGAATTGATCATTTTGGGAAATTTGCTCCATGAGGTATGACTCGCAACTTGACTTTTAAATGACGTCTTTTTCCACAAACGCATCTTCTAGAAATAGTAGCCTTCAATGGCTAGTTTGACCCCTTTTAAAACTATTTTCTAATGTGGCTTGACTATGCATGCATTACTAAGCCGATTTTGCCACCTCCTCAAGATCTCCAACACCCTAGCCTACTTGGCCAAATGTTCCACGCTATTTTTCTCCTCTTGCAACCTACTACCACACTATATGTCGAATCAACCAAAAAGGTCCAAGGCATTGCCATATAAGCTTGGCCAAAGGCTGCCAAACCCTTGAAAAACAAGGTTAGACCTTGCATCACCAACACCCTTGTAGGATAAAGAATTTCAGAGACATGGGTTTTCATCCTTTCAGCAGATAAATGAATTTGGATGCAATGCATGTCCAAAACGATACAACGCCCTGGTTGTTTTTTCGTTGTACCCCTGTTGACTACCTTTGATCGACGAATGGAAAAATTCCATGTGGCATGTCATCCTCTCATTAAGCTTTGCAATTTAGGACCCTTATTGACCTTTTGACTTCCAGCGCCACTTTCCCTTGGGAATCGCAAATTGCCTTGGGAAGTGTGAAAATGTCGTTGATTGTGAGACTACTATATCTAAGAAACATTTGAGGGATACAACACCAAAGCCAAGGCCACCTACATACTCGATAAACTCATAACCATATGGAAAGACATAGGTGCACACAGCATGGGTTGGACTGGCTCCTACACTGGCGATCACCCCTACAAAAGGAAGGCTCCTCAAAAAACATGAACCCACTTATGAGCTCACCTAAGAAACTCCAATCCTATCTAGGATTAACCAAACCAAAAGTGAACTCAAATGGACCGACCATGGTCCAACCATAACAAGACTGACTCAACATGACACAAGGTCTAGCATGCCTACAAGGCCTCACTTGGCTGTTTCATTGTTGACTTGCGACTAAGTTGCAATAAATGCCCCAATCACTACAATAATAGTGCCACCAATATCCCACACATTTTGTTAAAGATTTCCACTATAAGGCTTGTCCAACACTGAGATTTGTGTCTTCTTGATTGTAGATAAGGTTGAGATGAGAATCTCCCCTTCCATGTGATCCTTTATCCCTCAATGGATCACTAAAGTAATTTTGTGATAACTCAACATGACACAAGGTCTAGCATGCCTACAAGGCCTCACTTGGTTGTTACATCGTTGACTTGTGACTAAGTTGCAATAAATGCCAAAACATCTAGAAGTTTTCGAAATGAGTATAGCTATAAACGTGACCCTCAGAAACAGAAATGTTGGCTGAAATGCCAGGCGAAATACACACACACACACACATATATATATATTATAAATAAGTTAATAACACATTATCTTGCAAGAAATGAAAAAGATGACACACATAAATGGCTTTTTAGAAGGAAAACCCAATCTATATTAGCTCTCAGATGATTACATGATTCAAATTATACTTTATAAATAAGGTTGTACATCCAAGCAATGTTTTAAAACTCCGACTCGGCCGAGCAATGACTCTGACTCCGACTCCGAAACGGTAATGACTCGGCCGGCTCGTTTTCAATGACTTGGTCATTGTAAAAAATACATTAAATATTTAGTTTTTTTATAAAAAAACATAATTTTGAAGATTTTAAACATAATTTTAAAGATTTTCATTCATGTTTCCAAACACACAGCATGGGGTCAATATCATGGGGCTGCTGACTGGCAAGCTGAACAGTTAGAAGAAAAAAATTCTCCTAGGGTATCATGATTGGCAACCTCATACCGGTCCTGCAATCAAAAAGTTAACCCATCAGGTTATCAAATCTAAAAACATAATTAACTAGAAGATTCCAACACCGAAAAACTCTCTCAAACCTCCAAGGGTAGACCATCACTTTCTGAGACTGTGTCCTCAACGGGACTATCATCTTCAGTGCTTGCATCATCCATAAAATGATCTTCCATAATTTCATTCTCATTATCTTTTTCTGATTCCCTATCAAAATAGATTAAAAACATTACAGAGACATGAAAAAAATATCCAGTAATCGATAATTAATGCATATTTGACGCACATTTTACAAATAAATTAAGGATCACTTATTTGGTGACCCTGAAAACTACAGCCAAGGTATGTTGCAGTTGTATAGAAGACAATGCCACGGGAAGACAAAAAACGATACTACAGTGAGGTTGCCAATCATGATACCCGGCCGTTTCATGTGGGACTCGGTCCGTTTCGGCCGAGTCATTCAATGACTCGGCCGAGTCATTCAATGACTCGACCGAGTCATTGCTGACTCGGCCGTCCGAACCGGGTTGAGGGTCGTTTCATTACCCAGGCTATTGACCCGGACCAACTCGGTCGGGTTGGTGCTGACCCGGCCGGTTCGTAAAACACTGCATCCAAGATTTAAAAATCATCCTTTATACATGAAGCTTTACATCCAAATCAGCCTTTATACATGGTTATATGTGCTGAAAATGAAATAAAAACATGAGCTAATGACAAGAAAAATTACATATCTTATAGTTATCATCCTCATCTTCATTAACAAAAATAGAACAAGGTGTTTTCTTAGCAAAACTAGAGTGTGGATTTATTAAAGATAGATTATGTTGTGGAATGATTAGAGATAAGATTTAAAGGTAGATTAAATCTTTTTGGCCATAGAAGGGCCCAACACCCTTCTTCGGTACTTGAGTGAGCCCACATAAGCAAAAAATCACGGAAATGGGGCAAAATTGGGCTGATACAAGGTAAGTTTCAGTTGAAACAGGGCAAGTTTTTGCCAATATACTGTCGAAATGTTTCCACAATGTTTAAATGGTGTTTCTAAATCAGAAAACACCTTAGGTGTTTTAGCCACAGTTCAGTCATGTTTCAATGGCATTTCGCGTACAGGTATGCCATATTGGGGATTGTTTCCTACAACATAAACATGTGACCTTGGGCTTACAACGATGTTTAACAATGTTGCAATGAATATATAAGTACCCCTAGCAAAAAAGACATGTCAGATATGACGCGTCTATCTTAATTTCTTTTAAACAACTTGTCTCCTTAGCCTCCAAGATGTTCGCACTTAATCCTTTAGAAATTATTAAAAATATAGGGGGAAGGTGGTGGGCAAACTTGGCTTAAACCTCTAGTCCAAAGAGAGTGTGGAAAACGAACCATTAATTAGAACTATGAAAGAGCCTGAAAACAGAAACCCCATTATCTAGATGACCATTTGAACATAAAATACTATATGAATCATTTGTCTCAAATATAACTAATTTGCTCTGTCAGAGGCTTTGGACGAATCCAATTTCAAAACCATAGTTGGCAATCTTTTTATTTTTAACAATTACAGAATGCAGAACCACTTGTGCCACCCCTATGGCATCATGCATTTGGCTATCATTTTGAAATCCAAATTGTTCCTGGGAGATCATTCCTAAGAATAAAAAGAAAGCCTCTGACCATATAATCTTTACAATCATCTTATAAATATAATTACACAGAAAAATAGACCTAAAATATTTGAATGAATTGGGATTTTCCTTGTTGTGTATTAAGACTAATACCCACCAAAAGTGGGTGACCCCATAGGAGAATTTGTCTCCTAGATATCTCTTCAGCTAGCAACCACCGATGTAGCCGATATATTGTACCATTTGATCTTCGCTCCTTGCCTCAACCATATGTCCCCTCACCCATCTATCGAGAGCATATGTTAGAACGTGGGCAATCCAACCCAAAAGGTATGTTTTTCATCTTTCAATCGAGTGCTTATGCTTCTTTTTCTTGGGCATATTGGGCATGGACTATTGTGTGACTTGGAAGAAGGAAGGGCTTTGATTGTTGATTCGTTCCCTCACCTTAAATGAGGGGTTAATCCTCAATCCTAGCCTCATGGGATCCCCCCTATTGACCTATGGTTCTAGGAAGGGCACTACTTGGGAACCCCGATTTTGGTAGCGCAGTCTCATTTCCCGTTCCACATTTTTTGTTCCCTCTGCACATTGCAAGCCCTATTTCATCATTTTCCTTCTTTGGGTCCACAAGGCGTTGTTACTCCCCCTCCCCTTGTCAACATATTTGGGTCGGCCCTAGAAATGTTGCCTTGGAGGTTGATGTAGCTAAAAGAACATTAAAAGCATATGATGGCCACAAGAAAGAAACAAAAGAAAAAAATATTATAAAATGTAAAGGATGGCTGAGACATTAAATATAGCACGTGGGCAAAAGTCAAACATGAACTCTACCCCTTATCATTATGGCCATCACCCTAGTTCCTAGGGCCCATGAGTGCCCCCACATCATTAAAGGAACTCATGCACGTTCCAAACCCTGGTGGGAAATGAACTGCCCCACCTTAAGGGGGTAATAACTGCTTGACATCATATGCAGCATGCTCTCATTTCCTAGAGCCCCGAGCAGTGATATAAAGAAAAATCAAGAAAAGGCAGAAAGAGAATAAAAAGCGGTGGAAAAACAAAGGTTGGGGTAGCTCATGTATCCACAATTGCTCCCTCCTATATTTATATACCCAATATGTGGACATCCCTCATCATCGTTATCCTTGTACCCAAGGCATTTGGCTCTGAGACCCTTGTGTCCCCATCCATTCATCATCATTCACATGCCACCAATCCACTGAAGAATGTAACAGTGACCTGTCTTTCCCCTTAGGGGTTGGGAACACCTAATAGGATCATTTATTAACCACTCCAACCTAGGGAGGTAACACTATTATGAGATCGAAGCCCCAAATTTTGAAATGAAGCCCCATATGAAGTCTCAATTTTCCCTTGATTAACAAGCTTGGATCACTTAGATGCACTGATGAATTATTGTACCTAATGGAGAGGATGCAACACTTGACATTATATGTAATTGGCACGTGGTTTCATCATGGTCTAAGCAACTTAATTCGGGTCCAAATCCACCAAAGGATCATATTGACACCCCTAGATGAAGTGTGTAGAGCCATGGGACTTTCATCATGTGAAAAGCATCATCCATGCCATGGGCACCTTCAATACCCTCAACAATCTGCCCATTTCCCTACATTATTCACAAGATGATGCACTTGGACCAGTGTGCCCCAACCAACTTACCATTTCCCACGTGGTGTGGCAGTTGATCCAAGGCCCAAATGAGATTTGTCTCACCTTTGGAGACATGGGACAACGAGCACCATCATTAAAGTGTTATATGCCTAGGGGGATAATATGGGGTACCAAGGGAGGTATTAGTCGATGGTATGAGGGAACCATGGTAATGATCCATGGTATTGTATGTATGAGGCTTATATAGAGACTAGAGACTCTACATGAAGGGGTGTCAAGGATTATTGTATGTACAAGCATCTGGCTTGTGGAGTATTCTCCTTCCTTAAGGAGTGATTGTATGGTGTTGCCCTACCTTAAGGGTTTGATCAATAAAGATTCATTTCATATTATTTCTAAGTTTATTTGCATTGTCTCATACTTCCTTATCAGATCTATAATATTCTGGGTTAGATCTACAACATAAAGCCTTCAGTATTAGAGCATTTATAGGTTATTTTATTACCAGGATACCCATGAGACCAGTTTTTGTGCCCCACACGGCCCACATGATGATTTACATGGAGATTAAGGAGCCATCCCCTTGTTCGAGATTTATGGAGCCCTCTCACACATTTTGGCACAAAGAGGACTCAACGTTGCCTTCCAATGGCCCTACATCAACTTGACGTCATCATTTTGGCTTGCATTTGGATGGCTAATTCATATTTTGTAAAGTGACTTGATCAGCTCATGAACAAGGGGTGTATCTTGCTTGCTTTTATAATATTAAGGGGATAGTAGGCATAATTCGACCTAGTTGGACACACATAAACAAGAGAGAGATCATTTCTAATCACTCATCATCATCACACCTAGATTGGATCTATTGAGAAGAACTTGCACTTGTTTCTTTGGCTATTGGAGAGTCTTTTCGAATGCATTTTGACATTTGGAGGTAATTCACATTTCTTCTTTGGAGCTATTTCTTGGATTTTTGGATGGATATATTGCATGTCATCTTGTAAGTCCTCATGTTGATGGAATCTTTCCCTTGAATTTGTCTAATGTATAGAATTGTTGCTCTAAAATATGCTAAAATTGTGCCCTAATTAATAAAAACTAATTTTGGAAGGCTTTCTAGTAGAGTATTGCACGTGTTATTCAACATATGGCATGTAATGAATTTTCCCAGTGGAGGAAGTTCTTCTAAAAATTAATTTTGGAAGGCTTTCTAGTAGAGTATTGCACGTGTTATTCAACGTATGGCATGTAATGAATTTTCCCAGTGGAGGAAGTTCTTCTAAAAATTAATTTTGGAAGGCTTTCTAGTAGAGTATTGCACGTGTTATCAATGTATGGCATGTAATGAATTTTCCCAGTGGAGGAAGTTCTTCAACTACCCATGAAATTCCATTATCTTTGAAGTGGGTAAATGCTTAAACATGGTACCAAGGGCATCATTTTTAAGCCTCAGAGACGATTTATCTCACCTTGAAGATCTTAAAACTCCATATGCCCAAAGGACAAGGCGTTGATGCAAGTCCTTGGTGGTCATCTCTATTTTTCATCCATAATTTTCCTCTTAAAATTTGTTCCTTTAAGGTTAGGACGAAAATCTAGGGCTAGCAACGAAATTTTAGGGAGGGGACTCTTTGGGAATTCAAGAGATTAAACATCAAACTTAGGGTCTAAGCTACATATGCTCCAAGTTTGGTGGGCACCCACTCGAGTTTCATACACAAATCTCTTGCCCTAGGTGTTGCTCCAAGAGGGAAATCCTGGGTTCTTCTCCCTCAACATGAGGACTTCCTTGAAGGTTGTATGAGCTTAGTATTTGTTGAAGTAAATCACAAGAAGCCTTTTCTATCAGGCCTTGACCTTGTAAATATCTATTACCATTGAAAAACCTCAAAACCCTAGGTCTTGTGCCTTCCTCTTTAGGGCTTTTCGTAGAGAGCGATTTGCTTTCCTTGAAGCCTTGTACCTTTGTTGAGTCTCTCTTTCGAATGAACTCTAGCTTGATCACTTCATGCCCTATACCCAACATATCTATTCTAAGTGATCTCCTTCCTACTGGGACTCCTCCCATTGGTAAAAATCCATAAATAGCAAGGGGTTTTGGCTGAGGTGACATTGACCCTCTACCCCATTGTTAGCACTTAGTCTAGCTCTTTGTCTTGCAGGGTTTCCATCTTCAAGGCATGCTAGATTTTGTAGCAACAAAGACCAGAAAGGTTGAGTTGAAAATATAACATTCAAGTTCATGTTATGTTAAAGAGATTAATTAAGTGGCTCCTCATAAGAATAACAGAACTTGTTTGATTTATATACAACACCTTTCTGCTCAAATGTGCTCAAGCCTCAAACTACCTTCCAGCTGAGACAAAGCATTTTATTGCATTAGAGAGAGAGACTAATGTCTCTTTCAATATTCACACAACTCGCTTCCTACATTGTTCTAGTATCCTGATCAAAAAGGCCTAAGCTTCTTACTAAAGAAGCCACTCAACCAATAGCATCCTCTTGCACCTTAGCCTACTACTATTAGACAAAGGGATTGACCAATTACTTCACTTTTCAGTCTATCCACAAGAACCCAGGTTGGAAAAGACTAAAAGTCATACAATCAAAATGGAAGAATTTAAAAGTCTGTCAACAGTGCACTATGCATCAGGTAACCCTGAGATCCTATAAACTCTCCATGTCTGAACCAGCACACCACCCACTTCTACCTCACCAACTCTTTCCTTGGATGTAAAGAAAGACATCAATATAGTCACAATATCACCTGCCAGATAGTGGTTGTAGCTTGAGACATACAAATCAAGCAATTCTTACCTTGAGGATATCTAGAGCATTGGAATGGAACAGTACTATCTTTTATTGATAAATGTGAACACTAAATTCTCTTTCTTTCTCCACCTTTTTCTTTCTAGCTTCCATTGTGGTGGGACACCCCAGCCCCCCCACCCCCGGGCTTTCCTTTTGGCCATGCTACTCTTGTGTATATGAATTTGTATTCATACTTCTATTTCTAATTTTATTCTTTCCTAGTTTTAATTTTCTACAGGTGATACAAATCCTGTCCCCTCTGTGCTTCAGTGCCATTAACCACTTTTGGGCCTTCGCTGTGAATGGAAATTTACCATAATGGCTTGTTCTTTAATTCTATTAATATTCCCCCATCGACTAGTTAGACAAATTCAGATATGGAATTTGAATGACATACTATCACCACAAACAGTTGCAGTGACATGTTTTTGTACCAAATTAGTATCATCAGCAAGATTCCAGGAATCAAGCACTAGCCATCAGATCAAGCTTTGCCTGTAGAGTATTATCCACAGAAAAATATGCATACTGGTGTCAGGGATTAATTTAGGCAACTGAAACTTTCAAATCATACTTACTCACCCAAATAGAGTAACGCAGATGTCGAACTCTTTGTGAGCGAGTCAGTTGAAAGCTTCTTAATTTGATAAACAAAGAAATTTAGAATGTATTGCACGATAGCACATTCAATAAGATATATAAACTGCAAAGAAGGAGCATGATGTAAAATGGCACTAGGAAAGCCTGATTAACAACAAAGATCAAAACAAAATAATTCTCAAAATTTAGGCACACGGCAATCAGAAACTACATTTTGGATGCCACAAAAGGCAGATGTCTAGAACCTGTGAATGCAAAAGTTTGATGACAAACGTTTTTCATTCCAATCATTATAGGCATGGCTATGCTGCACCAAATAGCATAGAGTGAACAAACCTTTGGTGTACCGACAGCAATGCTGATGTCAACATAATCTCTGTATATAATATCATCACCATCGATAACAGCATTCACTATAGGTTGACTCTGAAGTGCACTCACTGCACCCTGGATACAAATGAAAGAGAAATTAATATAGCTTGGTTTTGAAGTGTGCCGATGCATCCAGGCTATCAGATGAATGAGAAATCATAACATCTAGGAGTTGTTACACTGGACACATATGTAGTCAAATCACATAATCTAACTGATTTACCTTTACAAATCCTGACATGAAACCCAGCTTGACACCATGCTTTTCAAGGAAAGCATCTTTATACTCAGAACGAAGTTGCATCAAATTTGTCCTGAATCATAACATTTGACGCATCCAGGAAGATGTTTAAGTTTCCATAAAGACTAAATTGAAGATCTATCAGTGAATTTCTTAAAAGAATGAGTGAAAGCCCAAGTTTATTCTACAGCTATAAGATACATATAGCATTAAGATGCATTCAAAATTTTACTGGGCAAATTTATAAATGTGCTCTACTTTTCCTTTGTTCCAGGATTCAAAAATATTGCCATTTCAGGTAAAAAGAATGTTTAGCTTCCATACTTCCTTTGGAAGCAAACAAGTTCTGATGATTATGTATGGTTGGAGTGTAACAACGAAAACACAAATATACTACAACTTCAGACAAGAAACATTTACGGTCGTTTTGCCCTTGCTTCATAAATACACGTAATTTCAAATGTCCTATCTTTTATGTTCTTTATTACTTAAAGAGCTAATAAAGTTTTCCCCCAGATGGGGTTACAAGCACAGAGCACTTGGGGGGGGGGGGGGGGGGAGGAAGGTGGCGTGGGGACAGTGTGCCACCACCATCCCACCTGGCCAATAGGCAGGGGGGCTTGGCAACATGCCCCCTGCAGCTGTTATCATTTTGCCATTCGTTATGTGAGTGTGGCAGCCCTTTGCACGATCCATGCTCAGTGCATTTAGAAGGTTGCCATGGAAACGAGTGTGGGTAATGACACCAATGCTACAGGAATTCAAGACACAGGACACATGGGAGATCAGGCATATCATCCTGGACAGTGATAGTCACCTGCAACTTGCTGTGTTTCAGCAGTGGCACCCTCGGATGGCTCACAAACTAGTGCAAAGAAGTGATGACAAAGGGAGTGGAAGCATACCAGCAATTATGGATAACAGGGCTGCAAATAATGGCCCCTGGGAATTCACCACAAGCCTCGCACAGCGGATGGGATTTAAGGTGTTGCATACAGGGCAGAACATCAGTTAGCCCAATAAAGATAGGAGGTGTTGGGCTGCTCGATTCTCAGACCCACAAAGAGACTCCATGACACTGGTAACGGTAAACAGGGACAGTTTCCCTGTGTCTAACAGGCCACTAGCTCAGGGAGAAGGTCTCTGGACTGCAGAATCAACAAAATATGGAAGGAATGGTGCTCTGACAAGGATAGTACAGCTCCTGAATCAACAAAGCTCACTGCCATCAGGCAGGTCTGAACTCGGACATTTTCAACATTGCGGAATCCTTCTGGTTGCAGTGGACAGCCTGCCTGTGCTTCTCACCCAGGTATTACTTTGTGGTTATTGTGGAATCCTTCTGGCTGCAGTGGATACTTCCAGGTTGTTTGCAGTCTGAATTGGCAATTCTATCAACATGGCAGAGAGCTACTACGGAAATCCATCCTCCGTCATGTTGTTTCCCTTCGCTATCCTCGGTTACAATGCCACGAGGGAAAACGATAAGAGGAGGGGCAGCATTCGACAGACTTCCATTGCTTTTAAAGACCCCCTTCCCAGACTCTACGATACGCTCTGCTAAACACGCCGTGTGAGAGGGGTCACCCATGAAGAGGCACAGCATACTATGAAGTCCGTGCAGCCCATGGAAACTCACGCCTCCGTGAAAGAGCAAAAGGATCAGCAACCTGCTACCATGAACAGATGGCTAGCTGATGCAGGAATAAATAAATCAATTTGAATGGGCTGCGGCAAGTCAGCAAGCTACCAATACATACACAGCAGTGCAGGCAGACTGGCAAGCCTGGATTCTAGACACAGGTCAGGCCCAAAGCAGAACAAGCCAATACCTTCAGACGGTTGACCTCTATTGGCAAATGTAATTTATCCTGGGAAGAGCTCTGAAGGACAACCAGGAAGCAAGAACAGACATGCAGCAGACCCTCGAGCATCTGCATGGCCACCCCAGATACTATGATTGCCACCTGGATCAGATGGATCGACGACTGGTCCGAATCGAGCAACATCTTGGGACTCTACCCAATGTTCCAACCAAGACGCTGGTGCGGGGAGACACACAGGGGGGGCGTGTGGAAGTAGCCTCAAATTTTAGGGAAATTTCGGGGGTGCGGGGGGATGTCAGGGTATATAGTTTTTAATTTTATATATATATATATATATATATAATTCAAGTTCATATTCATTGTTCAATAACGAAAGCATAAATATTAAATAGACTTATAGTAATATGGATACCAGTACATTGAATATTGAAATTTAGTCCACACATAAAATTAAATTCATAATTGAATTAAATAATGGCATACATTGATCCATCCTCATCATTCATTTTGATACATACATCATTCATATGACATACTCATTATTCACCCATACCATGAGTTCAATAATGAAATATTCAAATACATTGATCCATATCATTCATTATTCTACAATCTACATTGATTTAAAAAATTAAATTCATCACTCATCAATGATCATTCTGGAATCTAAATTGAAAGCAAAACATACTAGTATATTACCATATATTATATACTAGATACGGAAGTTTTGAGGGGGGCGCCCAGACGCACCCCTTTTGGGGAGTCTCATCCCCCACACTGGGTAAACGCACACCCTTGCGTCTCCGCAAGACTCCCCAAAAAGGGTGCGTGGGGAAACGCAACCCCAGTAGACTCCCCGTCCCAAGTGTGTGGGGTGCGAGGGGTGCGTGCACCCGACCCTGGGGACATGTCCCCATGGAACACTGATTCTCCCGGCAACGCCCCATCCTCCTGCTGATTGAAGATACAGATATCTATTTTAGTTGTTGTTTTTGTAAATGTTTATGCTTATAGTTGGATAGGATAGCAGCATTGTGCCTTTTTGAGTTTTGTCACGCCATGTTTTGTATGTCACTGGCGACTCTACGTACAATACAGTTTTGGCTATGGTCTGGTATTCCTGCAGAGAGGCTGACAAGACTATATAATTATCAGATCTAAACCCTATATTTGAAGGAATAGAAGTGCACTTTACATATAAAATAAATTTAAAAAAAAACCTAATAAAGTTTTCCCAACAGACCACAGGCCCTGTGCTCATCATTCCCATCCCTTCTACCATTTCCTTTCTTGAAGCAATTTTATTTGAAATATATGCACCAGTAATGAATTGACTTTATCATTACCCTGCATACCTTCACTGATAAACAACATTTGTTCACAGTTCTTACCCCTGAGTCGTTTTAGAATAAATGACCATCATGAAAACTTAGAAGTTCTTAACATAATAGAAACCTATATTTGATGTCAACAAGATCTTTGTTCGATGGTTAAGCAGGAATTGTAACATTCTCCCCATGAAGGTTGAAATTCCCTACAGAAATGGTTTACCCCTCATTGGTTCTCTCCCATGCATGCAAAACATTTCAAGTGGTCGGGCAAGGTGCAAGTCATGTCTGACTTTGCCATAATGCATACTACATATACCCTACATCCATGGCTTCTTACCAAATAACTCTCCCTGGTTAGTTGTAAGCAAGTTACGTCCATTGTAAGATTCTCATACTGATAAAGAACATCCTTTCCACATTGTGATAAGAGGAAGCTTCAGTCAAAAAGATGATCAAAAAAACTTGAAATTAATGGAGAAAGTTTGTTTCATGCTTGTGTGTGTGTCTTAGTTTAAATTTATTTCCTATTTTCTAGGAGATAGTTTTGATCTCCCTAAATTGAATGTAATCTTATTTATTTCAGATTTTATGGACAATGGAGTAGAGCAGTACTGCTTGGGCAGTCTCCAGGTGTAGCTCGTCTCACTTGTGAGGTGCAAGTTTCAGTTTATTGTGTCTTCCCATTTTTATCTTGGTATCAAAGCCCAGAGAAGGAGCTTTGTGTGAGCTGGGTCTGTGGTGAGTGGAGCCTTCGTGGCCAAGAGCCCCAGTGGTTGAGATTGGAGAGCGAGTAAGCCTCCTTTGCTAGTAAATACAGGTGTGTAGATCTTGTTCGCAAAGCTGTGCAGCAGTGAATCCTGGCATGCATTGGAGGAGGCTCCATTAGAGATCAGTGGATCAGCAGATCAACAAGACAAGCCAAGGTTTCCTACAGAACACAAAGGAGGAGACTGTGCAGTTTTATTAAGGGGAAATTGCACAGAACTACGCAGGCAGTAATAGGGAAAGCTGCGCAGGTCAAGTTGACTTAGCAAAAACTTCCTCATGCACGTTGTGTCTGAGGCAAGAATGTGCAAATGACTTTTTCTGTGAAATTTGTTGTTTTCTTGTGAAACCCCTGCCTATATCTGTTGAATGGATCCGTAGATCTGTTGAGTGGATCAGTGGATCTGGTGTTGGATCCGTAGATCAATTTTTGGATTAGTGGATTTGGTGTTGGATCTGTAGATTTGTCAAGTGGATCTGTTGTTGGATCACTAGATCTATTGATTGGATCAGTGGATATGTTATTGGAGTTGTGGATCTATTGATCAGACGAGCTACTGGTGGTGCTCGCATAGTTTTTAAAACTGGCCTAGCTAACCGGTCACCAATCTAACCGGCCAGTGAGCAAGGCCACCGGTTGGAACCAGAGCAAAAACCCGGTTAAGGAGGCTGTTTGGCAAGATTTTGGCCCTAACCGGCCAGTTTAGGACAAAACCAGCCGGTTTAGGACGCAACCAGCCGGTTTGTAGCGGCAAGATTTTGGCCCTAACCGGCAAGTTTAGGACAGAACTGGCCGGTTTAGGACGGAACCGACCAGTTTGTAGCAAATCGGCCGATTCCTTCCTAAACCGGTCAGTTACCTGCCATGCCCACCAATAACCTACAGAGCAGCTTTTCCAATGAGGTTTAGGGGTTTTGGAGGGAAAGGAAGGGTGCTTTCCCTCCAAAAACACCCTCTCCAAAGCCTTGAAGAGGCCCCTCTCCCTCTCATTTGTCTCACACATCTGATTTGGAGTGTTTATGAGTGTTTGTGAGTTTGTTTGGGAGCTTGGAGAGTGTTGAGCTTTTGCAAGAGTAATCATCTTGGAGTTGGAGTTGGAGATATTTTGGAGATAGTTTGTAACTGTCAATGGAGTTGGCATCTTCAAGAGAAGGCTAAGGAAGCTAGTTTGCATTTCCAGGTAAGGATTTTCACTTGAAAATTCCTCATTTGACTACTGTCCATGAATTAAACTTTTTTATGTGTTATAAATTTATAAATTTCTCACTTCTATCATCTATGCTATCAAATTTTGTAGCCTGCATGTGCATTTGTTTTCCTAAATTTAGCTTTGGTTTTCCATGTTGCTTAGCTGCAATTTTTTTTTAAATGGCAGATTTCTTTGCAAATTGTAATTATTTCAAGCAAACATGGCTCCAAAAGGAAAGGACAGTGCATGGGCTCATTGGATGTAATTGATGGAAAAATGATGTGCAAATTATGCCATAAATCCATTGGAGGTGGGGGTATTCTTAGATTGAAACAACACTTGGTTGGAATAAGAGGCCAAGTAATGCCATGTGGTGCACCAAATGCAGTGTTATTCTTAGATTGAAACAACACTTGGCTGGGATAAGAGGCCAAGTAATGCCATGTGGTGCACCAAATGCAGTGTTAGGTCCTATTAGGGCAGAATGCATTTCCAAGCTTGAAAAGTTTTATGAGAATAAGACTAGGGAGAAGGCCATCCAAGATGACATTGCAAGGAAGAGGGAATTATTAGAAGCCATGAAAGAGAGTGGGTATGATGATTATGAGATTCAAGACTCAACTTCTGTCCCTTCCACCAATAACCCCTTTCACTATGTTCATCCTTCTTGTGGCCAACCATCAAAAGGAACAAAGAGAACAAACATCCAAAGTTTTTTCTCATCTTCTGCCAACATTGCCTCTTCTAATCCCACTTCCTCCCAGCCAAGTCGTCAACCCACTTTGGATCAACATTGGAAAAAACAATGCAAAGAAACGTCTCATCAATACATTGCTAGATGGTGGTATGATTCAGATATCCCATTTAATGCTACTCGCTCACTTTATTACCAAGCTATGTGGGACTCTGTTATAGTTGCAGGAAAAGGCTTCAAAGGCCCTAGTATGCAGGATTTGAGGGGAGCTCTATTTTGCAACAAGAGATATCTTCCATTGATGAGTATTTGGTTGAGTTTAAATATTCATGGCTCAAAACAAGTTGTTCCATCATGTCAGATGGATGGATCGACGGAAAGAACCACACTATCATTAATTTCCTTGTTTCTTGCCCTCAAGGAACTGTGTTTTTGAAATCAGTTGATGCATTTGATAAGGTGAAGGATGCAGCCCTTCTATTTGAACTTTTGGATGACATTATTCAGGAAGTTGGGGAGCAGAATGTTGTGCAGGTCATCACTGATAATACCTCAAACTATGTTCTTGCTGGAAAGATGCTTGAGTCCAAATATATGGACTCCATGTACTGCACATTGCATAGACCTCATGCTTGAGGACATAGGCAAAGTGGAGTGGATAAAAAACATTGTAGAGCATGCCAAGTGCATTACGAAATACATTTACAACCACTCATGGGTATTGAGCCTAATAAGTAAAAACATTGGGGGCAAAGAGCTTGTTAGGCCTACAATTACGAGATTTGCAACTCACTTCCTCACGTTGCAATGTCTCAATGGTCAACATAAAAACTTGCAGAAAATGTTTTCTTCTGAAGAATGGTCTGAATCTCGGTGGGCTCGTAGACAAAATGGAAAAGACACCAAAAGAAAGTGTTTGACAATTATTTTTGGAAAAGGTCTATAGAGCTTGTGAAAATTACCGAGCCCCTTGTTAAGGTGCTAAGGATGGTGGATGGGGAAAAATTGGCCATGGGCTACATCTATGAGGCAATGGATCAAGCAAAGGAGCAAATACAGGCAGCGTACAAGGATAGGTTAGCTAAATATGGCCGTATATGGGAGATCATTGATAACGGATAAAACAATCAACTCCATCCTCCTATACATGCAGATGGGTATTTTTTGAACCCAAAGTATCATTATAAAGATCGGCTAGGAGATCTGCATGATGGGGAGATCAGAGCTGGATTGATTGATTGATTGATTGGAGCGCATGGTCCCTATCCATGCAGACCAGTTGGAAATAAATAGACAACTTACTGTTTTCACTATGGCAGGTAGTACCTTTGGCAAAAACTTGGCAAAGATGGCAAGAGATGCGGATCAACCAGGTAAGAAATTCCAATTTCCAATTTGTTTTCCTTTTCAAGTTAAAATTGTTTACGTTCTTTGCAATTCAAATTATAAGCTAAGTTACTATTTAATGTCTTTTTCTTTGCAACACAACAAATTGGTGGGAGTCATTCGATGGCCAGTGTCCTCAATTGCAAAGGTTTGCAATTAGAGTCCTGAGTCAAACTTGTAGTGCTTCAGGTTGTGATCGCAATTGGTCTGTTTTTGAGTGCATACACACAAAGAAGAGAAACCATTTGGAACAAAGAACGGTTAAATGATCTTGTTTTCATGCAATACAACCTTCAACTGAGGAGGAACCAAATGATGAACAAAACACCTGATCTAGATCCCATTATGTTGGACGATATTGATCCAAGATCAAAATGGGTGGTGGAGATTGAAGATCCTCTGTTTGAGGTTGATTTTGATATCGACATGCTTTAGCGGGGGATGAAGCAGATTTTGTGGCGGCATCAGAACCAGGATCAGCAGAGGCATCAAGAAAGGCAAAGAACTAATGGAAGGCACTACTCGTGCAGGTCGACAAACTCGTGCTTCCATTAGGTCCACTTCTAATGTTATTTGTGGCATTGCTACTGAGGTTGCAAATCAGGCTGAGGCATCCTCAGACTCTGAACAGATGATGTCTATGTAGCTCTTGATGATGATCCTGTGGCTAGCAATAGTGATGAACTTGATGATTGATCATGTGTACACTGTAGACTTGTAGTAGGCTAATGGCCTCATAGCTTACAACATTGTTTTTGGACTTTATAGACCATTTAGAGCCTCATTTCTTATGTATTTTGCTATTTTGTCGATGATATGTATTGCACTCTGTGCCATTTTGATATATTCACCCTTACATGGTATGTAAATGAGAAAACTTTGCATATTTTGTCTTTATTGGCTTGGAATCATGGTTTTAAATCTTAAAAATAGTTTTGTTTCATTAAAAATTAATTATTTAATGTATTTTTCTAAAACCAATTCGTTTAGACCAAACCAGTCCCGATTAGACCAATTCTGGTCGGTAAATCGGTTCATTAGGTGGACCGATCCAGTCAACAGTTCCCGTTTTAAAAACACTGGGTGCTCGTGAGTTAAAAAGCAAGGCAATGTTGAAATTGTTTTGTCACAATGAATAATCACATCGCAGAGACATACCTTAATGAGAGAAATAAGTTTGATGGCTCAAATTTATGTCAACTGGAAGTTCAAGTTGCAGACTTTACTCGAGGGTTCTAGTGCATGGACAATTGCAAACGGAGATGAAGCAAAGTCGATTGCAACCGGAGGTGCCACAGTCGCATCATTTTAAGATTGGGAAAAGAGAGAAAACAAAGTGAAGGTGTTGTTGAGGATGTCAATAAAAGACAACATAATCCCTCATATCTGAGACTACAAAACTTCAAATGAGATTTGGATAACACTCAAGGATTTGTATGAAACAAAAAATACAAATCGTGTGTTGTTTCTGAAGAGCAAGATTCTCTCCATTAGGATGGAAGAGAATGAATCTGTTACTACATTCATCTCATGGATTAAAGAATTGAAAGACAAGTTAGGTGACATGGGAGAGAAAGTATCCAACATTGATCTCGTTACAATTACCTTAAATGGCATGACAGAGGATTATCAAATGTTCATTACAGGGCTTGCAGCAAGGGAGAAAGCTCCCTCCTTTGAAGAGTTGACAGGGATTTTCATGCAGGAAGAAGAGAGACGTAAGAATCTAAAGCCTTAAAATGCAGATTTGGCATTGATGGCAAAGAAGAAGTTCTTCAAGGGGAAACAGGGCAAGAGGACATAAAAGCAGTGGTCCATCTCAGAAAAAGCCATTTCAAGGTATGTCATCTGCCAAAAATGATTTAGGAATTAAGTGTTTTTACTGTGGTAGAACTCGTCATATTGCTAGAGACTGCTATAAGAAGAAGAATGATGAAAACAAACATAGACACAAGAGGCATGCAGGGCATTTTGCTGGTGAAGGTCTGAATCATGATCTTAAATTATTTGTGTTTGATGTTGCTCTTTGTAAATTTTTGAAGATGTTCTATGCTAAGAGCAATTTCACTTTTCTCACAGCAATCATACAAGTAGTTAAGCAAAATGCAGATAGAACATATAAGCAGATCTTACAGAAGACAAATCAGAAACAGGAAAAATGTGTGTGTTCGTTTCGGCGGTCAACAGGATGCTTCAACCAGCAAAGTCTTCTTTGGTCAGCCAGCCCAGCATGTGTCACAACAACCCTCCAACCAGTAGATGAGTCAACCCAAGTCAATTCTACAAAAGTCAACGCTGTCCTGAAAAGTCAACGCAGGGGCAGCAAGCTAAAAGTCAATGCAGCAGCAAAACGGTCAACCCTTTGACCTCGATTTTTGTGCCA
>APFE030626509.1:14110-30125 GCA_000404065.3 Pinus taeda
AGATATCACAACTGCAGTTTATAGTGTGCCATTCCTTTATAACTTGCGATGCATAACCTCCGATATGGCGGATGCGATATAGCATTAGGGCTTATTACAATGGTGATGACATAACCCGCTCGGACACAGTTCCCAAGGTTTAACTTTAACGGGTTCATTCTCCACCGTAGATTTCAACCCCCAAAATCTGACAGTCTACAACGATATCGGGTGGACTACTTGCATGAGAGTTACCCACCCAAGATGAGTGGTTTTTCTCTCTCCTCTAGTTGCTACATGTCAACCATTGAATGGAATCGAGCGCTCTCCTCTAAATACCACTTACCATTTTGCATCCGCCCAAAATCCCGCTTATAGCTTTAAATCTGCCCTTCGTCTTGGTTAACGCCCCGAATTGATTTGCTTTTGATGACCATAGATATTATACCATCGATGGCTCCACGACTTCTACCAGCAATGGCTCCATGGCTCTCCTCTGGATTCCTTTTCCGCTAGAACGAAAACTTGTCTCCTCCATTCATCTCTTAACGCCA
Source organism: Pinus taeda (assembly GCA_000404065.3). Lineage (NCBI taxonomy): Eukaryota > Viridiplantae > Streptophyta > Pinopsida > Pinales > Pinaceae > Pinus > Pinus taeda. The sequence goes on from APFE030626509.1 coordinate 14,644, forward strand.
TCCAATACGACTCCATGACCCTCCTCCATACCTCGGCTCCAATATAACTCTCCTTGTCTGAGAACTTCCAATATTCTCTGCTCTGATATGTTCCTCTTTGCTTAACTCATCTCCTCTGATGGATTCCCTGATGGCTTTGCTCCTTGGCTTCATATCATCATTTAACATCCTAGAACATTACCATATTGACATTAATGACAATCTAGATCAACAAAAACTCTCATGATTCTTAGTTTTCTAATCCAAAAACTAATCAGGTGCAAGATAGTCACATTTCACAAGTAGAGGAGAAGAAAGGTGAATATTATTTTGATCTCTCTCCTCTTTTTCAAGATCCACTATGTCAAGATGATGTTCCTCCATTCTTGGATGATTTAGAGTCTACTAATCTTGATAGTCAATCAAATGAAACTAATTTTGATAATCAATATAAAGGCTTGGGAAATCATTATTCTGATGATGATGCCTCCATTGATGTATATGATTATGAATGCCCAGGTGCACTAACTGGTCTGTCAATTTCTCATGAAGATTTTGGTTTTAAATATTTAGATCTAAAATATGATTGAGTCAAAGAATATTTTCTTATGGAAACTTCTTCTTAAGCTCCTTGTTCCTTGTGTCGTGTGGCTTATAATGAAAATATGTCATGACTTTTCAATCTAAAACCTAATTTTCAGAGTTATGAATTGACACAAGGTAGTAAGGTTATCCATTATGAAGAATAAAGTAATCAAATCATTAAACATCCATCCCATTCTTTGCAATATTTTGTTTTGCATGAGGACAACTCTTCAAATCAAGTTTCTCATGAGATTTCTCTGATTCATGCATCTCTAAATTTATAATCAGAAGGATCTTATGACTTGAGTAATCTGTTTGTTAAGGTTGTAGAATCTAATCAAATCAATGATGTAGATGGATTCCATTTGGATAATAGTGATTCTATTAATTTATTTAACAATAGTTGTATGCATGCAATTTGCGATTTGACTCAATCCTCAAATAATAGTTATCCATCTTTTCAAAGTTTCAAAATTTGTTAGGGAGTCAAGGCACTTCAACTTTCGTTGATGGTTATGTTAGGTTTCACAATCTTGATTAGATCCTCGAGCCATGTTAGATATATATTTCTTCATAGATCTCTTTCCTTCATATTGTTTCACCATATGCAAACTCTTTCTTGAAACATCTTCAGGATTTTGGATATATTTTTTCTAAATTTCAAGATTTGGTTTCTGATAAGATAAAATATTCCACTTTAGTTGATTCATCCCCATGAAATTCTATTCTATCAAATTCAATTTTGGAATGTATATATTTCACGTATGCATAGATCTATGAAGCCCGTCATTCTAATTATCAAGATAAAGATCATCGTTGGCCGAAGGATTCATATCTGTTAAGTTATTTGGTGAACAATCAACTCCTAATATTTATTGTGAATGACATGAAGACAATTATTTTTTCTCTAGCACAAGCAATCTTTCTGAGTAATATTCAATTCTTAAATCATTTAGCGGATCAAAACCCCCATACTGATATGGATACTATATTTTACTTGACATATCCTTCTAACCTTTTGTTAGCATGTTGTTTTAATCGGTTTCCAGAATTTACAAGTCCAGCAATTGCTTTTAATTCCCCGATATTTCATATTACTAGTCTGATAATGAATTGGATAAAAAGGGAGATGAACAAGGATCAATAATCCTGTATGCTAAGCTACCGATCTGATCATAACACTGGATCTACAATTTTCATTTGAATAACTTTTTTCTCACTAGTATATTTGATGATGGTTGTTTTACATCGTTTGATTTAGCTCAATCTAATGTTCTTTATGATTTATCATTTCATTTTTAAAATACTTGTCAAACAGTTGAGGCACTTCAATATTTGTTGATGGTTATGTTAGGTTCTCATTATTTTGATCAAGCATCTAAAACAGATCAGACTATCTTTCCCTTACACGATTCTTCCCATGATTCATATGCTCTAATTGAAAGTTCATTCTCCCGAGAATGTCAACATTTTCGAGAGGATTGTTTTGGATTTCATGACCATATTTATGATTGGACAGAAACATATTATTTAAGAAACCCTATTTTTAATATTAAGCTTCGATAATTCTTGATGTTTGCTAAGGAAGACAATACAGATGAAGTTACATTCATGATAAGCCTTCAAGGTTTGTATGACTATTGTTCTCATCAATTGCGTAAGGTAGTTGGTTGGTTAAGGTTAGTTGTTATGGCACATATTTCTGCCTTTAGTGCAGAACTTTGATCTTTTGTGCAAGTTATTCAAGTTCTTATCTTCTCTTTTTCACAATATTTTATATCAGTTTCAATCACTTGTATCTTTGTGTATGCCGGTCGGGAGAAGTTATGATGGATACATGATCTGAAAATGGGGCACTTAGGCTTCTTGTCTAAGTTACAAGGACCTCTCCCACTTCTAAAGCTTAAATGTTCCCTATTCTTATTGATTAACCAATGCGAAATTGATAATATGCTTGAAAATCTAGGTGTATGCTTATGTTTGTTTTTAAACTATTTATGTGCTGTAAATCGATTACTTAAACTGATATATAAAACATACAACAGGGAAACAATTTAGCAAATAAAAACACATGGACAACAATATTAATTTGGATTTTACCCAAAACTCTTGGGCTACGTCTCCTTGAGCTCTAGTCAACATGACTAGGCTCTTTGGGATTATGATATAAGTCCTTTTACAAGCTCTACACTTCACTCCACTATTTCTTCATAGAAACAATGGGCTCAGACACCATCTTATCCCTAGCCTTGAAGCTCTCAGGCTTTCTGGCTCTTTCAGTTCTCTGCGCTGCTTGATTATTCTCTGTTTCAGCGACAACTGCTTTCTGTCTTTGACATCCATGGCTTTTAAGCCAATTGACGCTTGTGTGATCATCTTCCCTCTCGGGCTCTCTGGCTCCTGGCCTCTGTCCACTCAAAACCCCCCTCTAAGTGTTAAGCAATCATTGCTAACATCTTCAAGGATGGTGGCCACCTGTTATGCAACGGAAGGGACCATCGGTGCCTTTGAAATCCCCAGAATGGTTGTTCTCTGCTTACATAAATAAATACTCTAAAACATAGGAAAATCTACCAATCTGTCATTTAGCGGACTTCAAGTTCTATCGAATCCACCCTATAATCACATTGGTTCTGCCTTTTGCTTCTAGCGCAATCCCAACCATCGATCTACGGGATCTTTGATCCAATGGTCCATATGCGATCTTGGGTGGCTTAGGAATATGGAGGTTACCCGCCTGAAAAGGTAGTTTTCCTCTCTCCTCCGCTGGCCACGCGTCATTCACTGTATAGGATTGGGCAGAGCCAGCGTAAAACCTCTTTCTGCCTAAGGCCCGCCCAAATTCCCGCCTACAGAACTCAAATTTCATTAATCGCGCCTTTATTTGGTCCGACTATATCACTTCGGGTATTGTTCCTTTGTGTTTCAGTTTTTAACACCGAAAAACATTAATACAAAGAAAAATCCGAATTTCTAGATTTCAAAATTTATGAATTGCGCTTATGAAATCCGTTGGGTTCGGTAATCGCCGATTGCCGATTGAATCCTGGCTGTCCATTCCTTCCATGATCCGACAACTAAGATTGCACATCGTGATCGCTATCGCATATCGCATTGCACACAGCCCAAGGGTTTTGTACATCACCGATGCCGATTCGCCGATTTGATCATTGGCAATCGGCGTATCACACGATCACAATCACCGATTCTAAGGTCCTGATATCGCATACGGGTCTGTCTCTGACTCGATTGATCAGATCAACAGATCAGGGTTTCTTCCGCCTCCACTTAAGTCCTTCCCTTTTGCCTTTTTCCGATGCGATTTCCATTTATAAGGGTTTTTTTGCCCGTTTTTAGGGGATTTTGCCTATTTTTCCAAAGAACAAAGGGAATCTTCTTTTAGTGATAACTTCTGCATCCTAAGTCCATTTTTGCCCATTCAAGTTGCAGTGGATTCGGAATGAAAATATCTCTGCAATGGGGTTATTTCTAGGAACTTCCTTGGACTTTAATTTTCCTCTGTGAGGAACACTTAGACTTAGGAGTCTATCCAAAATCCATTTTGGATCAATATATTGGAAATTTCATTATACTTAGCCATGACTTTCTAGTTGGTAAGGTTAGGAGTAGGTCTAGTTGTATCCTAGTTTCCCTTTACACTCATCCTGCACTTTCTCTCTGTTATTATTTCCTGGTTTTCTTACTTTTGTCTCGCTTGTTGCTTTGTTCTTTTGATCTGGTTTTCAAATTTTGTCATATATTTTCTTTCATGTTTTGTTTAATGAGGTCCTATATGAAATATGTTTCTTTGGGCTCAAAGGACAACATGGCAAAGATTTGAAAGGAAATTGTGACAACGAACAATGCTTGGCTAATTTTCTATCCCCTTCTTTGTCCTGGTTTATATCTAATAAGTAATACTCATCCTAATAGAATGGTAAATATTAATAATATATTAGGTAAATATGATTAAATAATTTTTTTTATGTAAACATATGTTATTAAGGAATATATATTAATAAGATTTAATAATATTAAGGAATAGATAAATAAATAAATATATTAATAAAATAATAATTGAATTAAGTTCTAAATTTAAAAATAATGGGTATATAATAATGAGATTAACCATTATATTTTTATTTGAATAAATAATATTTATTAATAATATTATTATTATATGAGGGTAATGGTAAATAAATATATTAATATTGTAATAATAATATTTACATTAATTACGGAGATATTTAATATTATATATCATATTTATATTTATGTTATATATAATATATGAGTTAATGGGAGAGAATAGAAATATTTACCATTTTATTTCCTCATCCCAATATAAGGGTAAATATTGATATTATTATTAATGATTTTTATGGTAAATATATATTAAAATAAATAAATATATTAATAAAATAGTAATTAAATTAGGTCCTTGATTTAGAAATAATATATGATATTTACCATTCTAAATATTTAAATAAATAATGAATTTTATTAGTATTATATAAGGATAATGGAAAATAAATATATTAATACAGTAATAAACATATACATAATATTATATATAATTATAATAATAAATAAATAGATAAATAAAATAAGTAAATAAATTTAGGTCCCTCCCCCTGGGGCCTGGTCAACCCTAGCTGTTAGAGGTCCGGTTAATTGTTATGCTGTCAATTTTAGTTGTTGGAATGGCATGTTGTCCCTATTTATTGCATCGCTCGGATTGGATCTTCAACTTGTCCTGACGATGAACCACACTGGTTGGTTCGAAACGCGTCGACAAATGATTTTTTATGTGATTTTGCCGAAATTATTCTCTAAACAAGATTATGGATCACAGAAGTCTAAATTCCTTAAAGTTAATGATGTTTAGACAAAAAATACAATTCGTTCTAGATAAAAATCCTTTGGTTGAACTAGAAATCCTTTATCATTAATATAATCTTAATTCTTGATTCATCCGTGTATTAAATGGTGGTTTGAACTATCAACTCAATCGAGTAGAGAAGGTAAAGGAGAAAACTTTAAATGATCATATCAACTTTAGTTGTCTTTCAAATCCCTTAAACAAGGAAAAACCTATCTTGCAAAGTAAATAAGAAGGGATCCTTCTTCCACCTTCAAAATAAATAAGTTCCTTCACACATTCTATTAGTAACTAAATAAAGAGGTGAAGAAGAGAAAGGATTCCTACGTAGAGAGGTGAAGCAAGCAACTTCACTAGGATACTGAATAGGCCTACTAGGAGCGAAGAAATGCTTGTGTTTCCTAGAGGTGACTTCACCGGAGTAATGAATAGGGTCAATGGTAGTGGAGAAACACTAGGGAATGTGCTTAACCTTGAATACCAAATACTCATTATACTTTTTATCCTTACCTTCTATCGAAATAATTGAGGTGTGATTAGTCTTATGTTGATGTGTTTGAAGCTGAGAATGGAATGGAAGAGACTATATATTTATATGGGATAAGTAGAAAAGGTAAGTTAATCTTCACTATGAACCATTAATTCCTAAAATACTGATACCTTTCACTTAATGATAACACCTAAAAAAATAAGCTGGAGTTATCCAAGTGTGTCGCCAAGTGTTGTCGCTCTGATACACACCCTCCAAAATTCTGCTTAAACTTGAATTTTGGAGCCTACTTATGATCCTAGGATCCATCGTTCATTGATTGTTCTCATTCACTTCATGTTCAGTTGATCCTTTCTAAGATTCCTGAGTGTGAATTTCACTTGCTTACACATGCTTAGTCCTTGATGAATTCACGAATGCACTTCTTTCTATGCAAGCTCAGATAGGCATTGCAAAACTCATGAAGGTAAGGCTTGCACAATCACTATTGACAATTATTGTAAAATCCATGAGGACAGTTCCTGCACAATGTTCAGCCTATGTCGACAGCCAGTGTGCCTTTCTTTTCACAACCTCCCTCACTTTGGTTGATATGCTACTTTTATTTTAGTGAGTTTTCCCAATTTTTGGTTTTGCACACCTTTGATTTTACTAGTGTCACTTTCATGTTTGTGACTGTCATTTTTTCTTCCTTTCACTTCTACAAGTGGCATTTTTTTGTTCTCTTCACTATAGGATGTGTTCTTTTCACTTTCTTTAACTTTTTCAAGTTTTGTTTGTAGTTTTCTCTTACTTTCGCAAGTGTTGTCATGTGGTTAGAGAAGTGTCGTATTTAGTCAAAGGGATTCATTTGTACATTCTTTAAGGGAATTTATGATGCATTCTCCCACACTAATATGTTCTATCTATCATACTAACATGAATTAGACAGATTCCCCAAGTCTTTAGCATCGTTTCACTAGTGTTGTCACTTGTGTTCAAAGTGTATCTTAAGTGTCGCACTTAGAGGAACGTATTGTACTACCATTGTTTCAATAGGGACATGATGACTGTGGGAGGTACATTCTGCCATGTCGAGTGATTGATTGTCTATAAGTGTGTGATGCTGTTCATATCATGTTTTGGTTCCATCTCTTACCTCTTGGATCCCACACTTAGTCATTTTCTACAATTGATCCTTCTTTGGTCAACCTCCTCCCAAGCTGTCTCCCTAAACTACACATTCTGCAGTTTTAGGTCTCAGTCATTTTTTCCTACCTCTTGGAACTGTATAATGCGAAATAATTGCCTCCAAGGACTATGCACTGAGCAGTCACAGTGCTCAGTTAGACCTTCCTACCCTAAAAAATTGTGCAATCAACTCTCTCAGTCAGTCTTTCCTGTGCACTGCGCAATTTCAATCAGCAATGTTACCTCTTTGTCTCAATAAATTTCCTACATGTGAAATCGCTAGCCTCCCAAGATTGTGCACGTCAAAATCATAGTGAACAATCCCTTCTTGTTCCCCTTTTGACTTTCTCAACCATGAAATTTTCAATCTTTGACCTTCCAGAACTTGCATTTCACAATCGTAGTGAGAAATCCTATCTCACTATCTCAATAAAGTTCCTAATTGCATAGTCATGTGCCTCACTATCTCTCGGGACTGCACATTGTGCAATTTTAGTGAGCAAGCCATCATCATCATCTCCTTAAATCCCTCAACTATGCAATCTCACGTCTCTGGCCCTTAGATATTTTTCATTATGCAGTCCCAGTCTCTAGACCATCACACCCGCCTCTTGGAACTAAGCACTGCGTAATCTCTGAGCCTCCTCCTCAACTCAGTACCATGTTCTGGATTAGCGAGTGCATTGTACGAGAAATCATATAAACTTGGGGTTTTCAGACTAATGTCATATCATCATGAGTGAATTCCATCTTCAGGTAATGTATCCTAACATGACAGGATGATGCTCAAGGAGGATTCTTAGGAGATCATAAGAGAAGACACTTGTGAAGCTAGAACCATGAAGAAGTCATCAAGCAAGAAGACGAAGAGACATTGGCTTATGGTAGGAGATGAAAGATCGAGATCACATGAAGACTCCATTTCAATCAACCCCTTGGAGGATGAATATGAATCACATGCAATACCTTCCATGAAGACATGAAGGAAGCAACAAGAAGAGAAACTTGGCATTGCCACATCACCATGAAGATCTAAGTCATATTTTTCTAAGTAATGGCTTGTACAAGTGTTATCACAATGTCACATATTTCAATGAGTATTTCCACATAATGTGGAGTGTAATTATGTATTTCCAAATGACGATAAAATGTAAATGTGTCTAAGTCTATGCATCACATTTAGAATATGAAAATTGACATGTAAACTAATGTTATGAAACCAACTCACAAAAAGACAGAAAAGATAGATTAACGACTTAAAAATCAACCTCTTCGAGGGGGAAACCTCCTTTACATTACACAAATGAACAATTCTTGGATGATACAAATGACAAGAACTCCTTCTATATATAGGAGTCTAAGGGGTCAAAATATAATCATAGCTGACATAACAATAATAATGTAAGGGCACAAAAATAAAAATAGTGGGCTTCTATGGGGCACAATAATAACAATATGGGGACTAAATGGGCATGCCAATATAATAAGGGGTTACACTAGTAGTATAGGGACCTAACATGCGCCTCTCCTTCAAAAAGTGTTGTCCTCAACGCTTGAGTAGTTCTAGACGCTTCTGTATAAAATTCTTGTCCTCCCATGTAGAATCTTCAGTGGGTAAGTTCTTCCACTTGATGAGATACTCTAAAATTGATCGATTTTGTAGTTGTCAGGTTCTTGTTTTTGTGACTGCTTCAGGTTCTAATATGATTTTTCCTTCCTCATCAAGTTCCAAAAATATTGTTTGAAATGGGAGCTTGTCACCTATAAACTTCTTTAAGCATGAAACAAGGAAAACTGGGGGCACTCAGGAAGATGCAGGACGCTCCAATTTGTATGCCATAGTACCAATCTTTTGCAGCACCTTGTAAGGACCACAATACTTTGGTGATGATTTATTTTCCTTCTTAGCTTGCTTGAGGGACATTTATTTGTATGGTTGTATTCATAAAAATACCCAATTACCTACATCAAAACTACTTTCACTGCGATGTTGATATGCTTGTTGTTTCATTCAGTTTTGCACCAAAGTGGGGTTATCCTTTAAAAGTTGGAGAACTTGTTGTTGATGCTCGATGCGATCTTTCACTGCTTGAACCTTTTTCTCCTTGATATGTCCTTCTATCTTGAGAGTTTGAGGAGTGGTAATTCTTGCCAATGCATTACAAGATATGGTCAGATGCATTTCTTGATGCTCTATGTGATCTTTCACTTCTTGAACCTTTTTCTTCTTGATATGTCCTTCTATCTTGAGAGTTTGAGGAGTGGTAATTCTTGCCAATGCTTTACCAGATATGGTTAGATTCATTTCTTCTTTCTCTAGGGTTGGTTCCTGGTGTATATCCTCTTCTTTTGAAGTTTCTTGATCCTTTTCTTCCTTCTCTTCACAATCTATGTAAAACAATTTCTTCTCAACACACTTATGACCTTTAGTGTATTTGGTATCACAACTATAACAAAATCCTTTTTCTCTTTTTTCTTTTGATTGTTGTGGTGTAAACCTTGTAGGTTGTCGAAGGATAGGAGAAAAAACACTTCCATATTTATAGTTGTGAGTGGTATGATTCGTTATTTCCATAATTTTGCTTTCAATTTTTCTTGCCAACCTGAATGCCTTCTCCAATGAATCAGGTTCCCAAAGATGAACCTCATGTTGAATGTTATCCTTTAAAGTCCCAATGAAGACATCAATCCTTCACTTCTATGGAATATCATTTACCCTTATATTCAATTTTTGGAAGTCCTTAATGTGCTTTACCATTGAACCCTTTTGTTTGAGATTTATCAATTGGTTAAAGAAGGTTTTTCTCTTTGTACCCTCATAATGTGATATCATTTCCTCCATGAGAATTGACCAGGTAACAAGTGGTTTACAAGAACAAAGCCATCTATACCATACAAATTGACTTGGTTCTATGTATAAAGATGCAATATGTACCTTTTGTAATAGTTGTACATCTTGTAGATCAAAATAATGCTCCATCTATAATATCCATTTTATCGAATCCTTGCCATTAAATTTCCTCATATTGCTTTTTCTTGATTTTAGTAGCTCGATCTTAAATTTGTTGTAACTAAGAAATTTCGATTATCCAAGGTCAAAAATTGCGACCTACAATATCCCTCTGCGTCCTCTTTCGAATTCCACCAATTTGATCGAAATCGGATTCTCCAAGAAAGATTTATGCCCAATCTCCCACAATGACCTGATTATATACTTTTTCACTAGCGAAAACTTATACGACATGCCACGTCTCACTGTTTCGACCTTCAAACCTGAAACCAATATACAAAAAACTACAGGTCGTTCTCTTTCTGTGACTTCTTATGAACCTTCAATTTGATGCTCAGAAAGAAATTTATGAAAATTTTCCCCAGGTCACGTGTTTGAGATATAATTTAGGATCCTGCAAAAACCCTATTTTACTTGGATCATATCTCCGAAAATATATTGAGAAAAGCTCTGAAATTCGGACCTAAGGTTTAGAGTGATTTCGGTTGAAATGAGTTTTTTTGTTCGCATTTGAATCATCACAAGAAAAATTTTATAGTGAAAATTCAACAATGACCTTTTTGGAGCAGCAAAACCCTAGAATCCAAAGCTCTAATACCAAATGTTATGAAACCAACTCACAAAAGGATAGAAAATATAGATCAACGACTTAAAAGTCAACCTCTTTGAGGGGGAAAATCCTTTACATTACACAAATGAACAATTCTTGGATGATACAAATGACAAGACCTCCTTTCTATATATAGGAGTCTAAGGGGTCATAATATAATCAGAGCCGACATAACAATAATAATGTAAGGGCACAACAATAACAATAGTGGGCTTCTATGGGGCACAATAATAACAATATGGGGACTACATGGGCACAAAAATATAATGAGGGGGTTGCACTAAAAAAAATAAGGTTTACACTAGTAGTATAGGGACCTACCAATTAAAGAGTCACTAGGAAAGGTCCAAGACTCTTGTAGAAGTTCAAGAGTCACTTGGAAGTCCAAGAGTCATGAGGGAAGCTCAAGATCATGGGGATATGAAAGGTCATTCCTCTTGTTATAAATACACCCTCATAACTCAAGCAAACGGCTTTTGGAGGCTTAGGATTTAGAGAGCTAGCCTTGGATTCTCTAGCTTGGCATAAGAGAGAAGATCATTCTTTGGAGAAGCAAGAAGTAGCTTAATGTTCCACTATTGGAGCTAGTGTCTCACCATTGTAACTGTGTACTTGGATCTTTCACCTAATAATCAAAAGCTCATTGAGCCAACACATTTTAATGCATGTATCGTGAATATTGTAATACTATTATTTAGATGTTTATAGTATATGTTATATTTATTTTCATTAAAGAAATTGAATTAGTTCATTGGATTTGGTACTTATTTTGTTGAATGTGTGTTGTATGTGCTTTAATGATCGTTTTGTCTATGTTTTCTATTTTGCTAGATAATTAGCAATTTTTTCCTTTCTCTCATGTGCCCCTCTTAGGATACTACTATTACTTTTCTTATAGAGACTCACTCTTACTCTTCTTTCGTGAAAACCTCCTTTTACACATTGCAATTGGTGTATCGGAGTGTCAACTTTCTTGTTGATTTCAAAAGTTTTTTGGATACTCGCTTGTGTTATTCATTGTAGCCATGGAAAACATTAGAGCTATGGTGGTTGGGACAATAATTTGGATGGGGCTCCTACTCTAAATGGTGTGAGGTCTAACTGGGACTTCACATCGGGAGGACCCCCTTGTTTGACAGATTTATAGAACCGTCAACAAATGACATTAGAAGAAGGGCCAGATGACAAGTTGTGACCATTGAGTCTGATTTGAACCTGTTACATTAAATGGCTCATCCCCAACTTACATTTCCAAGGTTTTTTTCCAATAGATCCAATGGAAAACTTTTCATCATTGATGAACACCTTTATAACTTGTGTCAACTCAAATTTGAGAGTGAGGATGAAATATCCATAATCGAGCATATATCTAATTCTTTCTATTTTTGCGAATTATATGACATCGATTAAGAACATGTTTCTTGTTTTCTTTTCTTCCTCACACTTGAAGGTCGAGTTACCCGATGGTGTCATACCCTACCACCTACTTCCATTCATTCTTTTGAACACTTCGTCAAGGAGCTTCATTTATCCTTTGATAAGTATGATTATCAAGATGTCCTTAAACCTTATTAATTAAATAAGAATGAACCTTGGTGAGTTAATTGAGGATTTTTCTAATCAATTCCTTCACCCATGTTATGAATTTCCCGAGGAAGATACAGATTGGAATTTCTTTAAACAAAAGTTTGAGCATTTGGTTCATATTTATTTTCATGGTGAATTTGAACCCACTGATGTTTCAACTCCCCCAACTTTTGCAAACCAAAAGAAACCTCTAATTTCATAAGATGAACCTAATATTCCTTTTGTTCCTTGTCCTCCTCCTTTCTCAGTATACATTTGGGTGCCTCTTGGTGATGATGTTGAAGTTGGAAAATATGGGAATCAAATTGTTGATTCTTCACTTCAACCTTCATCCACTTTCCATGATCTTGATTCAATGGAGGAAAGATTGGAATGGTTCATGGAACCTAAGGTGAAGACTAATTCGTCCATTCTGTAAGATGATATTAACGCTCATAACTTTAGTCTTGAATTTGATTTGGATATATGTTAGCCTCTATCATCTCTTTCTCATAGTCCCTTGTCCCTTGATCCACTTTATCAGTCTCTTTCAAACTCATGATTCTTAGTTTGCTAATCCAAACACTAATCAGGTGCAATATAGTCACATTTCATAAGTAGAGGAGAAGAAAGGTGAAGATTATTTCGATCTCTCTTCTCTTTTTCAAGATCCACTATGTCATGGCTTGTACAAGTGTTATCACAATGTCATGTGTGTCAATGAGTCTTTCCACATAATGTGGAGTGTAATTATGTATTTTCCAAAAAATGACAAAATGTAAATGTGTGGAAGTCTATGTGTCACATGTAGAATATGAAAATTCACATGTAAACTAAAGGGTCACTAGGAAAAGACCAAGATTATTGTAGAAGTTCAAGAGTCACTTGGAAGTCCAAGAGTCATGAGGGAAGCTCAAGAATCATGGGGATATGAAAGGTCGTTCCTCTTGTTATAAATACACCCTCATAACTCAAGCAAACAACTTTTGGAGGCTTAGGATTTAGAGAGCTATCCTTGGATTCTCTAGCTTGGCAGGAGAGAGAAGATCATTATTTGGAGAAGCAAGAAGTGGCTTAATGTCCCACTATTGGAGCTAGTGTCTCACCATTGTAACTGTGTACTTGGATCTTTCACCTAATAATCAGAAGCTCATTGAGCCAACACATTTTCATGCATGTATCGTGAATATTGTAAGAATATTGTTTAAATGTTTGCAGTATATGTTATATTTATTTGTACTAAAGAAATTGAATTATTTCATTGGATTTGGTACTTATTTTGTTGAATGTGTGTTGTGTTAGCGCTTGAAATTTCACCTCTGGCTGAAAAAGGTAAACTCCAAGGCAACATCAAACCACTTAGCCTTGTAGTTAGCCCTACGGGGCAGGAGAGGGCTCTCTCTGGTCTATCTCGGCAAAGATCTTAAACGGGCACAGATAAACAATAAAGAACATCGATTTTAGGCTAGTAAACTGATAAAAAAGGTTTCATTTGGGATTTTTAGGGTTTTGGTGGAAAATTGGGGAAAGGCAATTTTGGGTGCGGGGATTGGACACAGTTTTCGCAGGGGGTTCTTTGGGGTGAGGTCGGAGACTGTATTGATGCCTTTGAAAGATTTGGATGGATGAGAATGACTGGTGAGGAGCTAAGGAGAGCAAGCAATCACCTTGAATTTTCCTTAAACAGCTGAAAAAATTGATATTAAGCAAACTTAAAGGCAGAGCATAGCAACCATGAATTCTACCTTAACACTTCATTTGCCTAATTTGCAGAAGAAAAAGTAAGAAGATGATCCACATAACAAACTTACAAGTACAAAGAGAAACACAACATCAATACATGTAACCACAGGAATCCCAAAAAGGACTGCAAAACCCTGGTCTTTCTTCCTTTGCCAAAAATGTAGAGATACAATGAGTAATACAATAGAAGCTTTCTCCCTCAAGAGTCCAACCATGAAAATGACCAAGAAAGTACATAATATAGGCAATCTAACATCTTTCCTTGCCTCTAGGGGTCGAGCTCACTATCCTAGGAGCTGTTTCAACCAATTCCAAACTGAGCACTAAAATCTAGGCAGTCAAAACAACTTGCCTCTATAAGCTAGGAAACCAATTCATTCATTAAATTTTTGCCTATTTCATGAATGAATCTTCTAGAAGAGATAAATAAGTGTCCAAGTATCATAAAATTACATCATTTACATCAAGGAAGATCAAAATCCACTCGAAAAAGTCAAAACTGTGTTTTGCTGAGCTGTAGGTGCATTTCTGTGAAAATAACCTAATGCGTAGCGCCCTGAATCTCAACGCGTAGCGTGCCTTTGGGCCTGCTTTTGAGGCACGTTCCGGTGTCCCAATGAGGCCAAAGTGGGCTTGTTGGAAAGGTCTAGATGTCTACATTCCAACCCAAGTGGAATTTTTGAATTTGGTGACCATTTGCCCCTCCAAAATTGCAATCTCCCAAGACTGCTTCCTGTGTCTCAAAAAGGTGGCAGAAAGTCATTTTTTGCTTGTTTTTTGACCTTCTGGAGGCTCAAAACTTGGTGAAATTTCTTGGCAATTGCTGAGCAAGTGTATTTTTGCATGACAAATCCAAAAATTCTCAGTTTTCATGAAAAGTAGTTTCCCATCTTCAGGGTAGCGCGCGGCGCGCTACGCGTTGGGGAAGAAACCCTGTTTTTTGCCCAAAAAATTCACAAATGATCAAAAATACTCAAAAATTTTTGAAATTTGTGCAGAAGGTAAGTCAGTTAGCACCATGCTCCTTCAAGGAAGCCTCAGCCAAGATGTGGAGGGGATCAGGCCTTTTTCTTCGTTTTAGTGCCTTGGCCAACTGTCCTTTGAGCACCTTCATTTTTCCCTTACATACGTGCATTCGAGCCCAATAATGATTCTTCATGTGGCGAAGCATATCTTTGTCTCTATTGGCTTTCGCCAACAATCTTTCCAAGTGAGTGTTCACCCGAGTAAGCATGGATTCTTGATCTATGGGTGTCAAATCACCGGGTCTCCTACGTGCCAATTCCCGGTCTTCACGAATCTTCCGCTGCTCATAAAGCTCATGCTCATCCTCCAATTGTTTGTTGCGCTGCTCTAAATAGTTAATTACCCATTTTTCCATCTGCAATTTCTTGTGCAGTGACTCATTCTCGGTCCTTTGCTCTCGGCATGATCTCCTTGAGCTTGA
>APFE030626509.1:36780-123657 GCA_000404065.3 Pinus taeda
AAATGCAGAGATACAATGAGTAATACAATAGAAGCTTTCTCCCTCAAGAGTCCAACCATGAAAATGACTAAGAAAGTACATAATATAGGCAAGCTAGCATCTTTCCTTGCCTCTAGGGGTCGAGCTCACTATCCTAGGAGCTGTTTCAACCAATTCCAAACTGAGCACTAAAATCTAGGCAGTCAAAACAACTTGCCTCTATAAGCTAGGAAACCAATTCATTCATTAAATTTTTGCCTTTTTCATGAATGAATCTTATAGAAGAGATAAATAAGTGTCAAATTATCATAAAATTACATCATTTACATCAAGGAGGATCAAAATCCACTCCAAAAAGTCAAACCTAGTCAAAACTGCGTTTTGCTGAGGTGTAGGTGCATTTCTGTGAAAATAGCCTGATGCGTAGCGCCCTGAATCTCAACGCGTAGCACGCCTTTGGGCCTGCTTTTTAGGCACTTCCTGGAGTCCAAATGTAGCCAAAGTGGGCTTTTTGGAAAGGTCTGGATGTCTACTTTCCAACCCAAGTGGAATTTCTAAATTTGGTGACCATTTGCCCCTCCAAAATTGCAATCTCCCAAGACTTCTTCCTGTGTGTCAAAAAGGTGGCAAAAAGTCATTTTTTGCTTGTTTTTTGACCTTCTGAAGGCTCAAAACTTGGTGAAATTTCTTGGAAATTGCTGAGAAAGTGTATTTTTGCATGAAAAATCCAAAAATTTTGAGTTTTCATGAAAAGGAGTTGCCCATCTTCAGGGTAGCACGCGGCGCGCTACGCGTTGGGGAAGAAAACTTGTTTTTTGCCCGAAAAATTCAAAAATGACCAAAAATACTCAATTTTTTTTTTAAATTTGTGCAAAAGGTAAGTCATTTAGCACCATGCTCCTTCAAGGAAGCCTCAACCAAGATGTGGAGGGGATCGGGCCTTTTTCTTCGTTTTAGTGCCTTGGCCAACCATCCTTTGAGCACCTTCATTTTTGCCTTACATACGTGCATTTGAGCCCAATAATGGTTTTTCATGTTCCGAAGCATGTTCTTATCTTTGTTAGCCTTGGCCAGCAACCTCTCCAAATGAGCATTGACCCAGAGAAGCATAGCCTCTCGCTCAATGGGTACCAAATCACCGGGTCTCTTACGAGCCAAGTTGCGGTCTTCAAGGATCCTCCGCAACTCATTGAGAGTGTGCTAATCCTCTAATTTCTTATTGCGCTGCTCTAAATATGTGATTTTCCATTGTGCCATCTCTAATTTTTCTTGCAACAAGCGATTTTCAGCCTCCCGTTGCGGAATGATCTCCTTAAGCTCTGAGCTAGGAGAACGGGTGTCAAAATCAATGATGTCAATATCTAGATCACCTGAAAATCCCTCCTCAATCATGGGCTGCTTTCCCCTCTCTGATACCTGTGCTGCTGTCAAAAACGAGGCCCCTTCCACATGGTGTGGAGATAACACTCGCGGTGCTGATGAAGAAGGCGAGACCCCTTCCACCTGATGTGGAGAAAATACTCGCCGAGCTGATGCAGATAAGGCCCTGTGGCCTCTCTGATATGTGACCAATGGAGGGGAGATGACATGTCTGGGCTCAGGGATGTCATACTGCTGTGAAGGTCCTCCCTCCTCATGAACAACCTCAGGGGGTGGTGGCGCTATGAAGAAATCTCGAGAGATGAAATCCTCCCATGGAACACCCTGCTGGGCCAACTGATGCATGACCACAATCTTGATCAAAGCATAATGGTAGATTCTCCTGTGTTGCTGTGTTGGGCTCTTTCTTTGCACCAAAGGCACCATCCTCTCAATATTCCGACACATGAAGAAAGGAATGTTCATCATCCGTACCCGTGTGAAATGCATCAACAAGCGGATATGATACGAATACAAACGTGAAAATCTGCCCTCACAGGTGAAATAGCGAATGATGAGCCTCATCAAGGGCGCATACTCATCCCTCAAGAATCTGAAAGGAAACACACCAGTTAGGTGCCTCATATATACAGGTTTAATGTAGGGCTCACACTGGAATCTGTCCAACAGCTGGCGCTTCTTCCACTCTTCTCCAACATTGGGTATCCCAGTTGCTTGAGCAACAATCTCAGGTGACAATGTAAAATCCACCCCTGCAAGATTCACATGCCCGTTGTGCAAATGCAAAACAAACAAGCGGACCAATTCCTTGTGGTGCTGAATTTGGGAAATTCTCTCGCAATATCCATAGCATGATTGATGATGGAAACATGCGACTGCAAGTGGACAAGCTTGCAAATAGGCCAAAGAGGTGGGCTCCTCTCTCACATGCTGACCACCCTTACCACCCCTGTGAGGCCTCCTTGGCACCTCAACCTCCGGTGTTGACTCACAGTCATCACTTTGCTCATAGTCTGTTTCGGTTTCTGACATGGTTTCAAGAGAAAAATGGCTGAAATGTACTGCTGCTTCTGCTCAAATGACCTGTTGTTTTGACTGTTTGAATGCTGCTCCAAGGGGACAAAAAACACAAGGGAGATGTTAGGGAGGGGGACTTTTGATCATCACATAATCATAATTTGCAGGGGTTTGATAGGAGGTAGGGTTTAGGGAGATTTTATTGAATTTTAGGGATAGGGGTAGGGTTTTAGGGCTTTTGATATTTTTGTTAGGGAAATTGTGTGAAAGTGACAAGGGAAGTGATAATGGGAATGTGGGGAAATGTGGGAGTGAAAAAGATGACCTTGGGCAGCGAACTCAAAACCCTAACTTCACTTGCAATTTGAAATTTTTAAACATAATATATATGAATTTCATGCTTCACACTTGATGGCATTTGAGATATTTTCCATGCTCATTTTTCTTTAGCAAGCAAAAAACATTGATGACTTGAGGCCTACCTGTAAAACTTAAGAGATTTGAGGTCGTTTTGAAGCTTGTTGGCAATTTGCTGTAGGTGAAACCCAACGCGTAGCGCGCAGGTTCTGATGCGTAGCGCCCATGCTTTTTAACACTGGAACTTCTGCCCTGACGCGTAGCGTGCAGGCCCTGATGCGTAGCGTGCGGGCTCTGTTTCTCAATTCGCCCAATTTCACACTAAATTGCCTTTCACACTTGCTCTTGGAGTCTTGGAGGCAAATGAATTGCAAAATGAGGAGAGAGGGGCTTTTATAAGCTTGATTTAAATTAATTTCCCCTCAAACCCACTTTATGATGTTTATGCAGTGACACTTTTTAAAACTAATTGCTGCTGACTTGTGGTTTCCTTTTTGTCATGAAATTGGTTGAAATGATGCTTTTTCTTGAAAATTTTTGCAGGGATAGCTTCTGAGGAGTCTTGGCAAAGGAGACCAAGGCCGCATGCCAACTTTCGGAGAGTTTTGAATTTTTTTTACAAATTTTACAAAAATGAGAAAATGACCTTGCTTCAAAAATAGAGTTTTTTGAACTCAGGTAAAAATTAGCTATACAATATGAAATCAATCTGAAGTGATGCTTTGATGGACATCCCTCTGGCTTGCTGGGCATTTATTGACCTCAAAAGACATGACCCTCAAAAGAACAAAATTGGACTAAAACCTAGACCTAGGACCTTGATTTTCAAGACAAGACCAATGACCTTGTAAGGAATTTATTGACTGAAACAAACTTAATCCAGCAGTGCCAAGAGGGGAATAAAAGACACAAATTCCTCCATCAGGGTTATGGCATGCCTAATGGAATGCAATAAGATGACACTGATGAGACACCTACTTATGCAAATGCAAAGAGCTTTGATCGCTGACGGAGGGCTACTAGACCTACTCTAACAAGTTCGACAACCAATGTCACTAACATCAAGGTACATAGAAGGATTGGTGCTCTTGATTAAGTATGAGTTCCATACCCTAATACATGACAAAATTCAATGGAAACATTGCAATCCTGAAATCCTAAAAAAATGATAATACTGTTGGATTTTGAATGAAATATAAAATTTTATTTTTTCCATATGAAATCCAATGAGGTTGGAACCACTCTCAAACATCCTGAGTCATTTCATGGTAGTGTTAAAAATTTAAGTAAAAGGATGAAAATGAAGATTAAGGAGAATGCCACTTTTACTTTAAGAAGTTAACATTACCATGAATCGCATATCAATACTAGGGCCATAGACTTGATCATTAAGCTGCCCCACTCAAAACTTATTTTTTCTTTGAAAAAAAATTGCATTTGGAACATCATTGCAAAAAAAAATTTGCAAAATAGGAAAAACGCTCCTGAAAAGGTAGAGACCTTTTTTTTTAAGGGAGCGCGCTCTGTGCTGTCAACAACCTTCCTCCTGCCTTGGGCGTCAAGTTTGCTACCCTCTGCTGTTGCTGATGGTGCCGCTCTTTGCGATGCCGCAACCATTTCATCTTGATATCCTTGTCTATGAACAACTTGGTGTCTTTATAGACAGGAAAGCTCATAGACACTTGCTCAATTGCATCTCCAGTTGCGTTCTCAGTGATGTCCTTTGATCTTGCTCCTTGGGAAGCCATGTACCTATACTGTTGAGAGGTAGATGAACCCCTATGATACCTGGAGACATAACAACACTCATGGCAAGCATTCTGTTAGTTGAAAACCAAAACAAAATAGAGGGCTGACATGCAACATACCTGTGTGACTGTCTGTGAAGATTAAGCAATTTTAACCAGGAGGCTGGGAAACTGACTGCCAAAATTGTGCAAGGCATAGTCCAGGCTATCAGGACGTTGTCTGACTGCTGGAACTGCGCAATGTACAATCTAGCCTGGCCTACTGAGGATTGAATCTGTGGAATGCGCAATTTCAGATAAAATAGATGTGCAAACCAACAAACTGCATTGCACAGTTTTTGGGGCTAGCAAGGCACTGCCTCCCAGAATTGCACAATGCAAGCTTGGAGGCCAGTGTTGGGCTAGATTTGCGCAATTTCTAAAGGGAAGGTAGAGCCTTCACTTCCAGAAATGCGCATTTGCTAGCTGGGCAAGGCAAGGTCTTGGCCAAGGTAGCCTAAACCTGCTGAAGGGCGACTTGAAACATGAGAAATTTGAATGCATGGCGGAGCTGAGTGCAAACAAGAGTGAATGGTCATGCGTGCAAGTAATGAGTGCAGGATTCAGAAAACAGGAAAGAAAGCATGCGTGTGAAGCGAGTTGTTGTGATGACAACCATCAGTGCAAAAATAGTTTCGTGCATGCGACAACAGTGAGATGCAAAGAAAAACTGAAACAATGCTTCTACAAGCTAACATGCATCAAAACGACAACAAGCATTCATTAAAATCAAGTAGACAATACTTAGACAAAGTGAAATACAGAAAATGACAGAAACGCAACAGAAGACATGAGAAGCAGACTTACCCTGAAAAAGATGAGCTAAATGTGCCGAAGACTCCTAGATGCGATGTGGGATGTCAGAGCTGGAATCGATGTGAGGAATGAGCTCTGCAGCGTCTGGCAAATGAGTTTTGATAAAATCAAGGTTATGACACGCACGCCACAAACCTAGGAAAAAGCGACACTTGGTAAGAGGTTTCTGAAACAATCTTTGCGTGTAACCTCCAACTGCTAAAAATAGATCCCTAGAAAACTAGGGATGCTTTGCTTTTTTTCTTTTTTAGGAAAGGAAGGCCATGCATACAAATCAACCTTATTCAGTCATGGAGGGAGCCGGTCAACCTAACAACACATGCAATAGCCTGCAAGCCTGGGGATGAAATTTGCGCAGTTTCTAGGCTGAGCAAGGCTGGCTGTCCCTTAGGCGTTGTGCAATTTCTAGGCCCAGCAGGTCACTGCCTCCCAAAATTGCGTAATTTCGGAGCTGAAGCCCAATGTTGGGCTCGATTACGCAATTTCTGGTGGGAAGGTTACCAAGCTGGATTGCATAATTTTGGAGCCCAACAGGCAGCCCAACAAGATTGCACAATTTCTGGAGGGAACGCTGGTTCCCCTCCAGAATTGCGCAATTTTTAGGGGGAGCATCTCAACCAGAAAATTGTCCAAGTCCGGAATGACAGCCTGTAGGTGGGAGACAAGGTGGGAGACAAACAAGTTGACATGCATAGGCTGGTAGGCCACTGAAACCTAGCTGAAGCCGTACTTGACAATGCACGACATACTGCTAAGGATGGTTGGTAGCGAGCCTCCAAAACGAAGCTTAGGCAAAATGTTGGATGGTGGTTGTAGGCTTGTAGCCACTACAACATTTGGCGACACACTGGTAGAACTCCAACTCTTTGAATGGACCTTGTTTCGTGAAAAACAAGTCTTACTCCTTCGAAAGTATTGCACGATTTTCAGACCATCTTGATTCCCACACTAAATTGAAAGATGTAGCACCTGAGATGCTCTTGGTCGGTCATCTCACATTCCAAGCCAAGTCAACACAGCTGTTTCGATTGGGGATGAGGGGTATATTGGTACACAAACAATATGATAGTTAGAGTTTAAGTTTCATCTCTGGTGTTGCTCTGCTGCCAGCAGGCTTAGACAGTACCCCGACGGA
Source organism: Pinus taeda (assembly GCA_000404065.3). NCBI lineage: Eukaryota > Viridiplantae > Streptophyta > Pinopsida > Pinales > Pinaceae > Pinus > Pinus taeda. Next base: position 43,252 of record APFE030626509.1, read on the forward strand.
GTCACGTAGGAACACAAGCATCGCTTCGCTGCCAACGAGCCTAGTCAGTGCCCCAGCAGAGTTACCTGCATCACCTCTCTGTGCAGGAAGCCTTTCCCTTCTTTTGCGTTATTCATTTTTCAGTTTTTCAACAACTATGCATAACACTTATTCATTTTAGAGGTGGAAGAGGGATCTCGACTTATTGAGAGCATAAGAGGTTGTTCTTTCAGAGAAGTATTTCGTATATACCTCCGACATACTTGTAAAGGTTTTCCCCCTCTTCTTACTCTACTTAATTGAGCTGACAAGGGTTAACCAACAAACAACCAACTAGAGCAGGTGATGCTAGTTAGCGTGCAAGTGTTGTGTTTTAATTAAGCTTCACTTCGAACATAACATATTTTCCATTGATGTATCATGGACTGAAGTCAATAAGTTCTTCATACAGAGACACGATGACAGATAACCAAGAATTGATAACTGCACAAGTCCTCTTGAATTTTATCCAACTTGTTTCAAGAGTTGCACATGGTTCATGTGAAACTAGCCTACGATCGTAAAGAAGCAATAAACAACAAAAGAGCGAAGAGTAGAAGAAAATGCGAAAGCAAAGGGAGTAAGCAAACAAGCAAGCGAGCAAACAAACAAACAGGGAAGCAAAGATGCATGCAAACAAACTAGCAAGAAGCAAACATTACTCCTACTCTAAGCTAATAGTGCATGGGTTTGCTCATGTGAAATGATACTTCCAGTGCAGCCACTAGCCCATTGGTTGACCCATGTTGGTGAAGGCGTGGTTCGCGAATGGCACATTCATGCAAACCAACAAACATGAAAGATATAACGCTAAAGACAAACACACTCCGAGTTTAAGTGCGTCCACAGAAAAGAAATGAGTGAAAGCGCATGAGATGCACCCTATAGACTTGCCATGGTTTTGTGGTACACTGCGTGCGGATGTTAAGCATACACATTCTCTTGACTTTGACATGCAAGCAAACGTGAGAAAGGTAGACCACTTACGTCGCACAAGTGTGCTTGCTATGTAAGATTTCTCTAATGCAAGAGAGATGGGACCATGTGATTCAGGTGGAGGAAGTGAAATCTGGGTGTTTGTTTGATCTTCAATGCAAAGCAGAGAGTGATGAGGAGCCTTGCGTGTTTCAACAATTTCCTGATCGGAAGTGAAACCAGCCTCAGAACAGTGAGGGCCTAAAATAACCATCAGCTCGGGCTGAAGTGCCTCTATAGCCTCCAGGGTTTCAACTTCGTTTACAGGTAGATCATTGGAGACCATTGGCCTAGACATATTAATAGCGAGTGAATCAACATTGTGATTGAATGAAGAAGTATAGAGATCACAACAATGACGATTAGAAAATTCGGGATGTTCGTTGGCATCATGATTTGATGAATTGTGCATAGGGGTAGATGAGAAGCAAGGATGTTCACCCTCTGTGTTTTCAGAAATGCTAGATGTTAGATTGGACATTTTCAGAGGAAGATGTGTCCTCTTTGCAATGTAATGACAAACTGACATCCAATGTGTCCTTTGAACGATCGGAAGTAGAAACATCTGGAAATGAGTTTTCACAGGGGAAATCAATAGTGGCAGAATCACAAGGGATGTTAGGATGAAGCAGATGAGGCGCAGATGGAAGGGAGTCATCCTTCACTGTGGGTCCTTCTTTAGTTTCCCGCACACACTCATCATGAATGATAACGCAAGTTGGCTGCATAACATCAACTTCGTCGACAACTTGATCCTCATTCACAGCATGTGAGGAGTCCGGAAATGGAAGAACACATGACAGTACAATCCTGAAGATCAATGGAATGCAGGGACGGAGGTTGAGGGAACGAATCCACGTGACAACCAGAAGGCTTGCCAGCCAAATCTGCGCATATGTCAATAGTAGGTGGGGTGCGAGGATGTGACAATTCAACAGAAGTGTGTGCATGTTATCCCACATCACTCTGCAATGGTGGAGCTGTTCTATCAGGTGAAGGTGGACAGTCACTTGTGACAACTATGCATGCCTGTGATTGCGCAACTCCATCACCGAAGTATGCTGAGTGAGATTTTTACTTATCTTGAATAAATTCTTGTTTGTGTTGATTATTATTGTGTTCTTATCATCAAACAACTACCAAACCATAAAGAATAATGAGACAAGAAGACACAAGATATAAGCGATCAACCAGGGTCAAAACCTCTTCACTTGAGAGGAAAACCCACAATAATTCTTTTCTTATAAAACTTCAATTGACAGATTCCAAGACCTATGACCCTTGACCAAGACCCTCCAAGTCCAAGTCAAACCTTTCTAGAAACTTTGTCCTCATGAACTTCTGCAATTTCGACTAACAACAAATTTTTTTTGCAACTTTGACTCTCCCGCAGATTATTTTGCAACTTCGACCTCCCCATTGGATACTTCCTCAATTTTGAACTCCCAACACATTCTTCTGCAGAAAACTTAGATGCTACACGAAAGAAGATTATGGGAGGTTCTTCCTTCTTCTTCACTTGAGTTGATTCTCTCTCCCAAAGAACTCAACTTGCAAAGTATACTTCTTGGTGCCCTAACTTGATCTTTGCAACTCAGTTTTTTTGCTGAAATAGTTGACCTAGTTCCTTTGCACGTGTGGAGAGAATGAGCCCAAAAAAATCCAGAGAGTCCTCTATCTTTTTTCTTCGTCCTTCTTTTCTTCATGCCTTTCTCTCTCTTGTGATCAAACTTCTTGACGCTTGAGTGAGAGTCTCCCAAGTGAGGTCGAAGTCTCCTTTATGTAGCTCTTCTTACTAGGTCAAATTTCTCTTTAAGGCCGACTTGTCTATGTGTGTAGGTTGACTTGATCTTTGTATCACAACGAGGTCTTAGAGGGTCTTTTGACTAAAATAAATTTTCTTTACAATGTGTAACATGTCCAAGAAGGGTCTTTCATATATGACAATGACTTTCTTGACTTGTAGACTCAATGATAAGCCCTAGAAGCTCTTAATGGGAGCTTGACCTATAAACTAAATTTCCTTGAGCATGAAATCCATGCCTCAAGAATAATAATACCAAATTTATATTTTTCATTACATCAAATACATAAAATCATGATTACATATGTCATTATGAAGATTGAACCTAGCTACACTTTTCAACAGTAAGAACATATGTCAACAGAGAAGAAGGGATTAAGGAGTTGTTTGTTCCATACAACCGTCAACAAAATGGAATTGTTGAGAGGAAGAACATGACCATCTTGAAAGCAATGAAATCTATGATAGCAATGAAATCTATGATTCATGATAAAAAAACTTTCCATGTATTTGTGGGGAGAAGTAGCAAAGACCGTATTATATGTTCCAAATAGAAGCCCTCGCCAAGTCTTGGGGGACAAGACCCCTGAAGAAGTTTTTACAGGTGTTAAATAAAAAGTTGGACACTTGAGAATATTTGGTTGCCTTGTCTACATTCATGTACCGAAAGAGAAGAGGTCAAAGCTAGAGGCTTCAGGAAAGAAAGGTATGCTTATTGGTTATTGTAAAAATTCTAAAGCTTACAGGATATATGTGCCAAGACAGAGGAATGTTCAATTCAGCCGGGATGTGACGTTTGATGAAAGATGCCACCCTTGGAAAAGAAAGCGACTCTCCTATCACTTCTAGCACTAAGAGAAGAGATGATACTGTGGATGTAGATGCAGAGCAATCCATGCTAGAGCCTGACCTTCTAGATGATCTTGTGGCACATTTGGATCCTTTAGATCTTGCTCCTTGTGATCCCTGTTCTTCCACTAAGAGACCTATGTGGCTTCGTGATACATTATAGGATGTAGATAAACATTCAACCTTCAGAGAAAGCAAGAAGCCTTGAAGATATCGGGGATATGCTACATCGATGAGCAACATCATACATTCTAAGCCTGCTAGTTATGAAGTTGCAGTGAAAGAACAAGTTTGGAGAGATGCCATTGCTAAGGAATATCAATCCATCATGAAAAATGATGTATGGGAGGTTGTTCTGAGACCCGAGGGGAAGTCTGTTGTGACTTCCAAGTGGATATACAAAATCAAACATGCAGTTGATGGTAGTAATGAAAAGATCAAAGAAAGGTTCATGACTAGAAGATTCTCCCAGAAAGAGGAAGAAGATTATGATGAGATATTTGCACCTATTGCCAGATACACTACCACCTGGTCCATCATTGCTTTAGTTGCTAATCAGGGTTCGAGTCTTCATCATGTGGATGTGAAGACAACTTTTCTTCATGGCATACTCAAGGAAGATGTGTACTTGGAACAAGGTCAAGGCGTTGAGGAACATGACATGGAAACAAATGTTTGCAAATTGAAGAAAGCCCTCTATTGATTGAAGCATGCCCATAGGGCTTGGTATGCTCTGATTGATGGATACTTGATGAAGCTGGTATTTAGCAGGAGCAATGTTGACGCCAACCTCTACTCCAAGGTTGTCCAAGGTATGCCTTTGATTTCGGTTTTATATGTTGATGGCTTGTTCATGACAGGAGCAGAGCCTTTGATCATCTAGTGTAAGAGGGACCTTTCCTCCGAATTTGAGATGAAAGATCTTGGGTTGATGCACTATTTCTTGGGCTTAGAGTTATGGCAGAAACTTCGAGAGATTTCCCTCAGCCAACGAAAATATGTTGTCAAACTCTTGGAGAGATTTGGGATGTTGGATTACAAATCCAAGGCCACACCTATGGAGTCAAACTTCAAGAAGTTATGTGGTGAGGTCGCGGGGCCAGATCTAGTAGGTCCTTCTACGTGTTGGCAGATGATTGGGGCTTCGATGTTTATGGTCAACATTAGATTGGATATATGTTTTTCTATTAACACCCTGAGATAGTTCATGGCAGAACCTTTGCATGCTCACTAGGTGGCTTTAAAACATGTGTTGAGATATCTACATGGGACAATCACTCATGGATTGATATATGCCTTCGGTGATGATTTGAGACTATGTGGATATATAGATGCAAATTGTGCTGGGAGTGTTACTGACACGAAGAGCACATCGAGGTGCTGTTTTAGCTTGGGATCTGCCATGATTACTTGGATGAGAAAGAAGTAGAGATCTGTCGGCCAAGGCAATTATATTGCATCTAGTATGGCTAGCTATGAGGCAGTGTCACTGCAGAAGCTCTTTGTAAAGTTGTTTAATCATATTCCAGATACGATTGTGATATACAGTGGTAATCAAAGCAGGGTCAACCTTTTAGAGAATCTAGTATTCCATGACAGGTTGAAGCACATCGAGATCAAATACCACTATATCATAGATATGGTATAGAGAGGAGCATTGAGGCTCCAACACATCTCGACAGATCAACAAGTTGCAAAAATTCTCACCATGCCTTTGCTGAGAGCGAAGTTCTTATTATCCTGTGAGTAGCTTGGGGTGCAGGAGAATGTATCCCTCCTTGGGAGGTAAGATTGTTGATTGAGAACACTGAGCATATGCTCTTCACCCAGTCTTTCAACTAGCCATGGACATGGTGGGGGGGGGATAAGTAGAGTAGCTCTGGGGTGTGAGGGTACTCCACCTTGGATCCATGGACTTGGCTATGTACATATCCCATTATGCATCCTACACGCAAGTCACCTTCGTGTCATTATCAACCTAGGGCCATATTGAGATGGTTAAGCTTGTTGGGAGTGCTACCCATCTGGCCAGTGGGTGAGAAGACTTAAGTGTGTGTTCTTTACCAAGGTCAGTCCGACTTTCATGGAATTGGTTGTGGTAAATTGGTTGGATGCAGGTGTTCTACCACTTGATAGCTAAGGATAAAGCTGGGTGAGGATTAGTCAATGGACATAAGGTGTGTGATCTTTACCAGGGTCATTTATGAGTGCCATGGACTTGTTGTGGTAAATCGATCTCCCTTATTGTTTGTGTGGATCACTCTTCGTCTTCTTCTATGGGTCAAGTCATCATTGTTCAATTGAGATGAGATGTGATGAGATGATGGTGCAACTATTGACTTCCCTTATGTTGAGACATGTACATTCGAGATGATATCTATGGTGCAACCAAAAAATCCTCCCTAGCTAAGAGGGAGTATTAAAGATTGGCAACTTCAGTTAGAATTTCATTCGAAAAATCATGAAGAAAAGTCTTAATTTGGACTTGGACCAAGTCAACCCCACAAGTGGAAAAGCCACCTCCAAACAGACATAAAAATATGACTTTGTTGGTCTTCATTTTGGCATCTCCTCACACATCAATTTGATTTGAAGTGGCAAGAGTGAGTTCACACGTGTGAAGGAGGAGGAGGAATTTTTTTGTTTGATCAATAGTTGACCTTTTGTTTTACGTTGGCCAACATCTTTCTGTATGTTTTGAATTGCGTTGGCCTGGGCTATTTGGGATCTGTTTAACCGACTTTGAGTAAGGAAAGAAGGTCAAATATTCTGTGGTTTGATTGAATCTTTGAGTGAGGAAGCATGCCAAATCTTTGACTGCTTGTTGACCAAATTTCACTCTTGTCCTGGTTCGTTGACTTGGGTTGATTGTGAGGTTTGATTAGCTCTTTGATCGCAGGCTTAGACTGTGATTTGGTTGAGGTTGACAATGGAAGTTCTAGGCCAAAATTCGAGCCTTTGACTAGATTGTTGAGTGGTAATAGATTGCTGATATTTCTCCCTCATTTGACTGGATTTGACTTAGTTTAGTTGGGAAAGTCAAAGGTTGAGTTTGACTATTTATGGATGTACAAATTGGATTATGTATCTTAGTTGAATATTGATTGAATATCTAAGAAGAAGAATTGATTATGGGTTTTCCCCCTTGTGGTGTTTTTCCTTGGTCTCAACCAAAAAGCTCTGTGCCTCATTGTGCTTTTGTACCTTCTATTTTGCATTAATGTAGGTTTTAGGCCTAGTTGGTTCATGACCTTCAATGACATAAAGTTTGTGGAGGCTTGAAAGTATAACATAAATTTATGGAGGAGGAGGTTGTTTACTACCAAACCGATGAAGAAAAGTGTATGACTCCCATTTTCCTATCTTGAATTATTGTTTGCAAAACTATGGATATTTTGTTGCTTCCTCTAGGTTAAGGAATTTCTTCATTTTATCCATATGTGAGGGAATCTTGTTTAACTCTGAAAGGGGATCTAGAATGGTCACTTTGTCCAAAATATTGACAACATCAACATTTACTTGCACAACATTATTCTTGTTTGAGGTTGATGAAGTCATTCGGCTAGTGTTCAAAGTTAGAGGTGGTTTACGCCCTGTTTTTTTGTGGATCAAAAGCATTAGGTTGTGAAGGCTTAGGTGTGTAATTTCTTGTCATGTATTGGATATATTTATTTTTAAGCTTATCCGAAGTCTCTTCATCCATGGAGTTCAAGATCTCTAATCTAGCCAACCTAGCGGTGTCAACACTCTGCTTGATTTGTCTTATTTGATCACTAGTTACGAAATGGGTTTTTTTTTGTGGATGTTGTTTATGGAATCCAAATCTTCAACTAAATCCATGCTTCCGTGGCCATTGCCGTCTTCATTATCTTCAAAATATGGGTTTCGGGGACATGCCCATTCATTATGTGATTCATTGCAAGGCAAAAACCTAACGAATTCCCTCTTGATTGACCATGATACGACACTCTTTGCTTAGGGGGAGTTCTATTTCTATTCCACCCTCGATTTCATCTTGGTTGAGGGTTATTTTGTTGAGGTTTGGGGGATTATTTTGTTGCCTCCTTTCTTTTTAGGCTTGTTACCTTATTTAGGAGACTAGTTTGATAATTTCACTAATCCCGACTATTGGCAATTTATTCTCTAGTAAATTCCTTGTAAAAATTGTTAATTGCAAATTCACTAAATAAAAGCAAGGTTTAGATTATTTCACTAATCCCGACTATTGGCAATTTATTCTCTAGTAAATTCCTTGCTGTAAAAATTATTAATTTCAAATTCACTGAATAAAAGCAAGGTTTAGATTATTAACAGGTAAATAAAAGATAAACATGTTGAATGGTGTTGTCATTGATGCCAAAGTTGGTTCCTGAACGCTTTGATTGCATTGATTGAAGCTCCAATAGTCAAGAATCTCGGGATAGCCCTAGAAGCTCTGCACTTGTTGATGACTTTGAGGATGAAGATTAGTGGATTTGCTTCTAATACCAGCATCATAGGATGCTCCTCGTCATACTGATTCTAACGATATATGGCATGCCTTGTAGTTCCTCATGGTTTGAAAGATAGGCCTATGGGTAGATCAAACCCCTCGTGTTCTTGGCAATGTCCCGAAAAGGAGATGATGTGGCAGTTTATCATTAGCCAACAAATCATGAAGTGATTTCAAATATTTTGTGACATATTTTATGAAGGGGTTTCAATATTAAAATTCAAATCAAGTCATAAGTATATTAATGTTCGGTTTTGGCTCCAACGAAATTTGAAATTTAAAATTAAAAAGGCTCCCTTCAAAGTGCATGTCAGCCCCAAATTAAATATGGTTCTTTTTTGGCTCCAACTAAATTAAAATGTGAATTTTGTTTTCCCTCCAATTGAAGGTTGACCATCCCTCTTCAATCTTTATAAAAGGGCACTCAGATCCTTCAAATGGAGCACAATTCCATGCAGATCTTTTGGAACTTCTCTCGGAGATTTTCATTCTATACTTGTCAAGCATATTTGGAGTAGGAGTTGAGTTTTTTGAAATCTTTTTGGGGTTTTTCTCTTTGTGTATTTTTGAAAAGGGTTTCATTGGGGTCTGAAAATCACTGTGGTTATTCTGTCCTCTTCTTCAAGCTAATCCAAGCAGGCAAACACAATGTTACACTTGCCAATTATTGAGAATGGCTCATTGATTACTAAGGCCTACTTGACCCTCCTTTTGGCATTAATCTATGACATTTTAGAGGCACAAGTTTGAGGGTTCAATTGACTGTCATGTGAACTTTTGAGGCTCGTTTTTCTTTTCCAAAATTGCATATAAAATGCAGATCCCCCTTGAACATGAACCTGATCTGATTTGATTTATGGCTTCTTAGTTTTCTTTGGGCTATATTGTTCTTTTCTTTAGATAATTGCATTTTTTCAATAGCATATTAAATTCACCCCACAACATCATATCATTATTCAGATTTACAACATTATTCAACAACATATGCAATTATATAGAAAGAACAACCCCATCATCAATGCAATGGAACATACATGAACAATAGAAGAAAAGCATTCACACATAGAGACAACAAGATTGGTCGGAGACTAGGTGAAAACTCACTATGGGGAAAACCCTTAATAGGAAATTAAATGCCCACTGAGGAAAATTACAAGCAACAAAATTTGGACTCTTTCTAGCTGTTAAAACCCTCAAAACTTGTTTGTTCTTGTTGGATGTTGGATCCTTCTCTCTTGCTGCCCCTTGTTCTCTTCCTCTAAAATCTGCATAATTGGATGAATGTCTTCTACATCCAATCACTAAAATCCTCACTACCTCACTATCTTGTGTTCAGTTGATGTGTCTTCTCCCTTAGCCTACCCTTCCTTTTATATGTTTGATTTATTGACTGAATCCATAACCCTAATCTCCAAAGTTGTTGATGGTTTAGATTAGATTTCAACTTCAGTTGAGATCAATGGCTAAGGTTCATATACTTTGCTAATGCAAACAATATTTGCATTTCATTAGATTAACTCACTTTTTCATATAAAAAGAATTTACTTTAATTATTCCCTTAATTAAAGTAATTTGCTTAAAGGTTATTTATATGACTTCCACATGTCTTGACACTTAGACCTCTGCATAAGTACTTGTGCGATCGTACTATCATCAAGATAGTTTGCCTTTGAATTAACTTAAAAGTGATCTTTTCAAATTTTTAAGTCAAGGTAGCTATAGGACCTTGGACAAGGTCAACTGTGTTCATTGCCTAGGGTTTGGTTGTTTTCTGTAGGATGTGGATATCTTCGAGGAACCAAAAGGAAGTACTTGGAGGGCAATATATATTTCTTGTATTTTAGTAGTTGCGGTAGTTGGGAACTTATCTCTCAACATGGAACCAAATTTCCCATCATACGCTTTTGTGTATTGAAGGAAGTATAACATTTGCTTTGTGTTTGATGTTTGTTGCCTCAAATTCTAGCAAGTCTTGTGAGGGTATCTCACTAAGCAAGGACTAAACCAAGGGACAACAATATGAGATGTGGCCCACTGTCACCACAACCACTACCTCTTGCTCTTTTGTGGATTTTCACCAATAAGGAGGCTTCCCTTTAGTAGGTCTCCTAAAGGATCTATTAAGTACTAGGGATAAGGTGACAAAACAGGCTCAAGGGCAACAATTCTACGTAAGAACAAGGCTTAACTACCATAATAAGGAAATTTGCATCCTCCAATAAGCCTAATTAGGGCATAATGTGACCAAGGGCTTGAGAATGGGCAAGGCGAATCGATAAACCTAGGATCCGAAGGCCAGGAAAAGGATTCTAAGTGATGAATAACTCAATGCATGGAATAAGAAACCTTCAGTAAGCCCCAAGTTGAAGGCTATGGCAAACTAGGTCTTTTCTAGGGAAAAATCTACATAGGGCATAAGATGGTAGCTCTAAAATGGATGGAGTAGCCATTTAAAGGAGGTGATTTTGAGGCAATCACCTTTTGGACAAGTGTTGAATCCCCCAATGGCCAATGACTTCCACCCTAGTTGAGATTTGTGCCCTAGCCCTATCTAGTAGCTTATCTTTGAGGGGCCAAAATCATATTTTAGAGGAGAAAATGAGATTTTGGTGTAGGTCTTATGGATGACCAACAAAGTGATCAAGACTAGTGCCTTGTCCTTGGGTGATGGAGTCTATGGGAATGTAAAATTTGCTAGATCTTGGCAAGGAGTAAGGAAATGATGAAATCCTAGATTTCAAAACCCTAGCTACCACTTTTGTGAGGGAGCAAAGTCAATGGCGAGAGCTAGTTGAATGGTTCACCCAAGGGATTGTCATTCACATTCTTTAAGTGAGTAAGGCATGCAATACTATCATCTAGAATTGATAGAACAATTTTGAACAATAACTACAACAATAGAAATCCTACACATTTAACCAATCCATACATTAGACGCAAAAGACCAAGATTTATCAAATCCAAGATACACTTACAAGATAGAATGCATGAACAAAGCGTTTATTGCTCCAAAATGACATCTCTGAGGCCAAAGAAATAGCTGAAATAGAAAAAAAATCCACCATAGATGACATCTCCACTAGATACAAGTCACAATTCAGCTAGGCTGATATCTCTTATAGTGTTGAAATATTCACAAGTGATGATGAACAAATGAGATATGCCTATCTTCTGTTTATATGAGGAGTAGGGCAAGTAATGATGTTTATGAAGCCCCTAAAACAAGTTTAATCACCAAATCACCTTGGGTTACAATCCAACCCATTAGTTAACATCAAATAAGCCTAATTTGCCCACACATGTGAGCGGTAGCCTCCAAAAAGCCGACATCATTCATCATTAGTGCTCCAAATTCCATTTCCAAGGGCGATGAGGTTGTTAAGTAGGTTTATAAGCTTGTAAGGTCCAAGATTTGAGGGTTGCCCCCTCAAATTCACCTCAATGTCTCATGCGGGGTTCCAAGATCTAGCCAGGGTGCCATAAAGTGGTCTTAATGGGTCTCTAGCTGCCAAATAAAGCCTCCTTCTTTCCAGCGTTAGGGCTGCTTCTGGCGCACAAGCCCTCCCTAGTTTCCTGGTGTGAGATCACCCTCAACTAGGCTCTGAATCTGCTCTTGCTCATCAAGTTGTGTCAAGGCCAGCTTGAGCGTATGCTAGGTCCAATGGCATCATCGTAAAGAATCCTCAAATCCGGGTGAAAGTTGACCAATGTCCTAGGTCCTGGAGGCACTTTGGGACATGTGTCATCTGTTAGTGTTACTAGGAGGCTCCAAACTCTTGACACTGCACCTGCTTTGGGCAATGTACTTCTCCAAAGGGCTCTGGTACCTATGGAATGGGTGCCCAAAGCTGAGGCTGCTGACTCACTTGAAAAGAACAACATCAATTCTAGTGAAAGCAACCAGTCGTTAAGGACTAAGATCGCATGAATTACCTAGAAATTTGGGAGCCATTTATCATGCCTATCAGGCATGTCATGAAGGAATCCTTGAATTCTAAACATATCTAAGTCCTTGGATGCATTCTTGACCCTTGATTGAGTGGCCATTGTTATTACTATTGAATTATTAGTAAAAATATTTCGTGTTTCTTCATGGTTTACTTATTCAATGAAGCTGAACAGTTTGTCTTGAGTCTCCTTCTATAGACTTTCGCTAGATCTGAGTATTCAGGGAAAAGTGTTGAGATATAATTCTTTGTTTCCTTGTTCTATAGACTTTTGCTTAAGAGTCACACGATGAGTAAACTAAATAAGGATCTGTTTCCTACCCATCAATGTGTTGAAGCATAGACTTTTGCTAACTAGTGAAAGGACTTTCTCCTTGTGAACTCTACCAAAATGTTGTCACCCAAACTTGGCCATTGTTATTATTATTGAATTATTAGTAAAAATATTTCGTGTTTCTTCATGGTTTACTTATTCACTGAAGCTTAACAGTTCGTCTTGATTCTCCTTCTATAGACCTTCGCTAGATCTGAGTATTCAGGGAAAGGTGTTGAGATATAATTCTTTGTTTCCTTTTTCTATAGACTTTTCCTTAAGAGTCACATGATGAGTAAACTAAATAAGGATTTGTTTCCTACCCATCGATGTGTTGAAGCATGGACTTTTGAGAACTAGTGAAAGGACTTTCTCCTTGTGAACACTCCCAAAATGTTGTCACCCAAGGCACTAAGCTTAAGTGTAACTTAGGACTCAGGAGTGTTGCCACTATCACCTTGGAAACTATTTTTTCCTCTTTAGGATGGTGGGATAATCTAACACAATGAAGGCTTCCATAACAGTAATTAGGTTCTCTAAGGCAAGAAGTCCAAGTCTTGGTTACATAAAGTCAGTACCTACTTGAATCAACTTTGAATGATAAGAGATTAGAGATTGGGTTGATTATGTAAGATTAATTCCAGATTTGATTTAAGAAAGTATGGGGGTATGTGAAGTGATTCTTGGGTGTATTAACTCCCACAATTTGTAGATCTGAAAAGTAATCAAAGCTGCTATAAAACTTGTCTTAAGAATGAATTAAATTGAACCACAAGATGAATAGATTACAGAAGCATGTTTCAGCTCCTACACAGATATAAAACTGTGGATTTCTAAGGCTAAAACAAGAGTAAATCTAACAAATAAATGCTGCATCTAATCTAAATTTTACATTCGGAGAACAGCTACAAGAGATGATCATTTTACTCTCAATTTAATGTGGAAGTTTTGGGGCAGCAAGATTGATATTTAAAGAAAATGATTTCTAGCCTGAAACAATGAAAATCTACAAAGACATCTAGGTATTTTAATTTGATGTCTTGTGTGTAGGCCACAGAACTTTCAGATTACTTAAACAAAAGGAAAAAGGATGAATTTTGATTTTAATTTTGACTAAAAGAATAATAGACTAGTCCCTAGCTATTAATTTAGGCATATGGGGTCAACTAAGGCTCCTCTTGAAATGTTATCGGTAGACTAAAATGATAGATAGGGATGAAGAGCTCACACCTATCAAATCTTTTTAGTAGCCTACTTAACTTCAAGATTGTCAAAGGAAATTCCTAGAGCAGAAGATTTCACAAATCTTGAAAGGGATTCTATCAAGCAACATACTAAGAGGGTTGTATGGGCTTATAACCAAATCCTTGAGAAATATTACCACACTTAATATATTCCAAAATAGACTCCACAAAATATTTAGAAAGCACTTATCCAAATATCGACACACAAGACCATTCATTTAGCATTCATCCATCACATAAGCATCCAAATGTATAAATTCTCCAAGAGAGTGCTTTAATGAACCATCCATATCATAAACCAACAAGTAGACAAGAGTTTTCTCCACAAACTTCTAGCAAAGTTTACATTGAGATATGTTTCCCCTATATGGAGTAGAGAGCCAACAACCATCTCAATAGAAATGAGGAATCCTAGATCTAGCCTAGAAATTCATATATTTTTGTCATTTCTCATCATTATTTGCAGCAGCTATGCTAAATTGTGGTTTTTTATGCCATGTAAAACTTTACCACAATGCAGCAGATGCTTACTGTCCTCTGAAGTGTGATCCCAGAATTTTAATAGATGTGGTTCAGAGATTTTTTTCGAATTGTTCTCTTTCAATACTGACCAGTTTTGCCACAGAAAACCTCATTTTTTGCCCGTTGTGTATTGCTTTATTGAGAGACTAAGAATGAGCTGTTTGATTTTTTTCTTTGTACACTACATCTGAGAGAGGAATGTTGACTTTTGAACAGTAATCTTGCTGCCCAACGGCTTTTATTAAGTGTAAATTGATATTTGAGGTTGCAAAGATTTCCAAGAATTTTATAGGTTGCCTTAAAGTAGAGTTGTTCTTTTATAGATCTATTTAGTACATTCTTCTGTATAACATTACTTTCTGAAATAGGGCTTTTTGGCCCAGGGTTCTTCTGTTCATACAGGTCCTCCTTTAACACCAGCCGAGGTGTTGATTGCAATTCATGGGATAGATCCAGAAAGGGATGGAATACAATTGAAAAAGGTATGTGTATTGACTGGCTCACAGTAAGCTTTTGAATGGGTATCATGTGTAGCAAGGTTACATTTGTGTCCTTACAGGTTACAGATGCATGTTCTACATGCTTTGAGCAGCGTAACGTGTTCACCCAGCAGGTTTTAGCCAAAGTGTTGAATCAACTTGTATGTAATACCATTTGGTTTTTGCTTTTTGTCAATTCGTTATTTTATTGCATGTGTGGGAATAAAATTATGGCAAGTATTTGCTGTTTGGGCAGGTTGAACAGACACCACTTCCCTTGTTGTTCATGCGGACAGTTATTCAAGCAATTGGTGCATTTCCTGCTCTGGTGAGTGATCTGCCCATATTCCTCTTCTAATAATGGCACAAGTGAATTGTACAATGCAAGCAATGTTAGATAACACTGTAAAATTACTGTTTGTGATATCATAGAAATACGTAGTCATGCTTGGGGTTAGTTTTGACAGCAATATTTCTTAGTCCTGTTTGTCATAAATGATGCTCAAAGTGGAGGGTGAGTGATTTTACAATAACATTTTCAATTTGATAGACCATTGTGGATACTTTGAGAATACCTTTTGTTGGAATGCAGGTGGATTTTGTAATGGAGATACTTTCTCGATTAGTAAATAAGCAGGTGAGCTGCAGTTCTGAAATAATGTACATGGATGGTTTGTCACTTGTTTTAGAAAAAATTATGAACATGGCTAAGGATTTCTTTGCATAGGAATATTCTGTTTGATCAGTGAAATTGGTGCTATCTAAATTTCCAGTGTCAGGTGTGATGGCATTACAACATTGCTTGATCAGTTATGAATAGTTTTGATGTTTAAGCATTATTTTTTTAATTGATGATTATTTAAGTTCTTTATTTGATACATATAACAATTTAGATTAATCTTTCTATTTTTAATCCCATTTCTCATGCATTAAAATTAACGCACAGAGCATTTCATTAGTTTACCTTAAATTACATGGTTTGGAACCCTGGCAATTTACATTGCATAAATTAATAAGATATTTGTTAAATGGCTGTGGCAAGTTATTCTCATTTAATATCTCATTATAAAATACTAACTGATCAAATTGCCTTCTTGACATAAACCCAAAGTCATTGGGAAGATCTTATCGTTGTTTTTTGGCCTTTACGCCAAACACTTAAGGATATTGCCATTGATATTTCTCAGACTCATCAACACTGGCCTTAGCAACTCCGAATGATTTTCGTGCTGGTGATCATTTGCTGGAAGTTGGAACAGATTTTCTATTGAAAACACAATTTTATTCATTTGGAAGTAGTATATTTAATGCTCTAAAATTTGGGTGTTGTGGGCACAGTGGCACCCTATAAGCATCTATCTTAAAGGAGATATAGTTATGTCTTAAAACTCCAAAGAACTAAGAAATAAGGATATGTTGTCAAGGCTTGGTTTAAGTTGGAAGGTACACATTTTATCTAAAAATTTCACTGTGTAAAGTTTTACTGGTCATTCTACAGATGCTAATGCTGGGTTGGGATTTGTTCAATGGCCATTGCACATACAGTTTATGCCATGAAGGTCATGTATGCAAAATGGGTCCCTAGTAGGTTGATATAGATGGAAGGATTAAGGTTATCAGGATCATTTGACATTTTTAGAAGAATTCTATCATTCGGTTGGTGCATAGACCATTAGTTACAAGACTTGTTTATTCCATGTTGCATTGTATATTAATTTTTTCATATCAATGTCTTTTAATTTTTCTAGTGTAGGGTGGTTTAGTGTTTAAAAAAATATATATTATGCAGTGAGAAGCAATATAAATGTCTACATAACCAGGAATGGTGGTCACAATGTCCACAATCTGTAGTGTTTTTATCATATATGTGCTATCTACCTGCCAGCTATGCTAACTCATTTGCCAAGTAACCAGCTGCAGCAACTGTTAGCTTTGTAGGAGAAAGCACAATTTATTAGGCTTATTGTGATTATATGGTTGCTCTGCACAAGAGGTACATGGTAACACTTTGGTGGATCAAAGCTACACCCTGAACACTGCTCTCCTTTCAATTTTAGGAACACTTCCACATTTGCCAACTATTACTTGAGGACAGGGATTTTGTTTTATCTAGAATCTTATGATTTAAAACAACTAATTCACTCTACAAATATATAATTATTATGGTCATGTTGAATTCTGCTCACTAGAAGTTAAATGATAGCCCCAAGTCCTGGATGAAAAGCTTCTAACAAAAAATCTTGATAGCAAAGAAGGTTTAAAAGTCGTCTTCAGCATCTAGTTTTACTGTAGTGTAAATCACCAACAGGTCTTCCATAAAGTCTTGAATACAGCTTAACAAATTCTTTGGCTGGTATCTGCTACTGGTCTTCAAATATCTTCATTTGATCTTGAGATTTATTAAACACATGGAGTCACCTCAAAACTCTTGCTTGGCAAGCATGACTAGGACACTGCCATGAATGTAATATGTAAACTAGGTCACATGCATTTGTCCAACAGTTGTCCTCCTAACTAATGGACATGAATGCCTGACGATTTCATGTATAATTATAAATACTGAATATAGGGTTGCAAACATATCTTTCGTGAACTCACAAACTTGGTGGGATCCGTGCCTCAACACTGGTGGATCTACGATTCCATTGGGCCTCTTTTTTTGTGTGTTTTTTTCCATTTTCTTGGGCATGATGGGATGTGTGTGTGATTGGGTTTTTGAGTGCCATTCCAAACTAGCTGGCCAAACCAACCAAGTGTGGAATGAAACTGGCCAACTGGTGTGGTTCCACAACTGGTTTGAGTCTTTGACACTTCTCTGATGCGAACCAATGCAGTCTGACCTGTTTCAGTAACTTTGAATTAACCTAAATCTAATCATGTTAACCTACAACAAATCACGATACAAGGGGAACTTGTAACCCATTATCACACATTATATAAGATATCATTCTGTGGAATTCAAGTTTATTTTGGTAACTAGGCTGCCTGCCAGCTGTGTCTTGAATGCTCTTTATTGCTTTTTTATGAATGTATACTCTACTTTCTTTATGGCATTTCTGTTCTAAATTTCAGCATGTTATCAGATGCATTGTTCTATTGGTTTCTCCCATTCAAAAAAGAGATTGTGTAGTATGTGTGAGGCAATGCTCCTGAACTCTGTTCTTAACCAGATCCCTCCTTAATTCCTCTTGTTGAAGGGCTGCTGACATCTCCTCCCATGAAGGTAGTCTTTCCCTGCCCAATATACTTTGGACGAAGACTTGCCATTCATTCGAGACTCCATTCAGGGCTGTCCTTACCATCGCGGTAGATGGAGGAGTAGACCCCCCTTCAGCAAGCTGGTCTCTGGTGTCTTGAAGATGTTGAAGATATGTGTTAACCCCTTCTACCTTCTGCATCAATGTCTGCTGCAACTTTTATTCTAAGTACGTCTTCCGTTGTTTGGAAGAGCCTTCATAGAGTGAAGACAAAGCTTCCCACATCTCTTGGGCTGTATGTTTGCCCTGCAAGCGTGAGACCGCATGATCTTGAAATCCATCGAGTATGAACCTCTTTGCCTTCCCCTGTTAGGGCTTGTACTTATTCTTCTGACCATTGTCTGTGGGAACAACCACAACACTCTTGACGTAAGCTTCGAGATTGTAATCCTCCATAACAACTAAGATTCTGGTCTTCCATATGACATAGTTGGAAGCTCCTTCCAACTTGTCTTGATCTTTGAGCCCATGCCATATCATCTCACCCAAACTCTCGAATTGACTCCTCTAGTCACTGCTCAGCATTGGTCTGTTGCTCGACAATTGAAAAATTCATACTTTTGGTGAGAAAAGTCTCCTTAGGAGAAAATTCCCATTCTATATGTCTTTGCTCTTTTCTGATGGTTTTCTGCCCTGACATAAACTACGCCCTTCAAGCACTGCGCTGAGGCTCTACATCACTCCCTGTGCTTATGCAAACTGACGAATTGGAAATTGTACCTCTCTATTGACTTTCTCAAAGAGAGATTTCCTCAGAATCTCTGCTTCTCGGCGAGGACTATGCAATTGCTTCAAGGGGATTCGAATTGTTGCCAAATGCAGCTATTGGCCTCTCTGCTCAGCGTTGGATCTGCTTTTTTTGTTTCAAAATCAATGCTTTGATACCATGTGAAAATTCCTACCCTCAAGTAACCCTTACTGCAGCAAAAATGAATTTACTTCTCCTACTTGATTTTAATATACATGATCGTGTTATTTTCTGAATACTAAAGTAATTACTTCTGCGACCTACACTACTTTAAATTTGGTTACATAAAACAAAAAACTGAGCAAAGAACAAGATACATAGGACAATTATTTTTGGGCAAAATAGTCCCCGGGAAAACCCAATGCGGGAAAACTAGTGCAACAGCTCTGAGGGTTTTCTATTATTAAGTAGTGATTCTAAATACAATGCTAGATGCTCCCCTGGTAATCCAGTGACAGAAAATATAATGGCGGAAAACTGAGTGAGTTTTACCTCACTTCACCTGGTAGATTCCAGCTGATCTGGCAGTAGAATTGGCTAACCCCGGCTATCCCTGCGTAGGCCCTACGTCAGCCTTAAAGGCGCTGTGTCAGATTCTACGCTGTCTCTTTTGCCTCTGGAACTTCTGCGTCAACCTCTCCTGGTTGTTTCGACAGTTTCAGATTTCTGCGTGAGGCAACCTCACTTTTGCACTGGCCCTTCTGGCTCTGCTTCAGGCCTGCGTGGGCCTAGATTGGCCCAACATCAATCCTTCTAGCTGCGGCGCTGCCTCCACTAGTGTCTTTTCACCTCTCTGTCTAGAGTTCCCGATCTATCCCTGCCCCCTTGCTGCAGAATGATCACTTAGTTTGAATTCTTAGCTTCCTAGCCCCATAAATGGAATCCCTGATCAATTCATTCTCTCCTTGTGTGTTTCTAAATGAACCCGAAGGCTCCTTATACTTTTCTCGTTGAAACTTCAACAACCGAGATTAAGTCTCTAATCAACGACTAAGATTAAAACTTGACTTGATCTGCCTTCTAAATCATTTTCACCCATATTTTGATTAATACCCATTAATACTTTAATTTTCCTAAGTTTAGACTTAGGAACCCCACTAAAAATATTAATTATTTTAATAAAATACAATTCGGGTGGAATTTCACCAAACAATTTCTGGGTTCTTTAGAACTCATGCTACCAAAAACTAACACTCCCTCTTAGCGAGGGATGTGGTCTAGCAACAATGTCCAACTGCATGTTGCTTTGTTTCTGAAGCATCTTCTTTTTGCACAATTGCTGCGACCAACACTGTGTTGTTGCTGGAATTGTGCTTCTGCCCATGACACTACCACTGCCACTGCTGCATCTATACGACAAGTCCCTCTGCATCTGCTGCTAACACTACCATTGCTAGCTCTGCACTGCATCATTTTCCAATTACTGTTGTGCAACAATGGAAAAACATCCAAAATTTTTGAACTAACTGTGTTCAACATAATACCATGAATGTTGGAATTTGACTGCTACTAGTCTCTGACCCTCTGAATCTTCCGCGCTGCTACTGACTTCTGCACTGTGCCATCTACACTACTGCCAACCTTGCGCTGCATTGATCAACCCCTCGTCTCAGGCTATTGCATTTGTCTCTCCAAACAATCCACTGCATCATTTGACACTAAGTCCATCTTGCAACTACTGATTCTCGGGCTCCCATGGCAAGGAATTCACTAAGAGGTGGACTCCTCAAGGATCTTGCCCTCATGTAGTCCTCTTGACTACAACTCAATATCGCCCCATTTCCCTCCTCGAGATGCGTGGGCAATCATGGCAAACTCATCTTCATCAATTTTTGCTGGAGCAGCCTTAGGATCATGTTTCTCGTCCTTATCCTTTTGCTTCAAAGGACGTTGGGATGCAAAGTGGCCCAACTTGCCACATCTGAAATATTTCACCTTCGAATGTCCTTCCACTTCTACTTTTGCTGTCCCTTTGATGCTAGAGCTACGTTCTCCTCCTCCTCCTCCTTGGTCTTCGTGCCACTCCCACTGTTGTTATTGAGGTTGACCTTATCCAGATCCCTCCTTAATTCCTCCCGTTGAAGGGCTGCCCACATCTCCTCCCATTAAGATAGTCTTTCCTGCCCAATATGCATTGGACGAAGAGTTGCCATTCATCCGAGACTCCATTCAAAGTCGTCCTTACCATCGCGGTAGACTAAGGAGTAGACCCCACTTTAGCAAGCTGGTCTCTGGTGTCCTAAAGACGTTGAAGATATGTGTTAACCCCTTCTCCCGTCCGCATCAATGTTCGCTGCAACTCTTGTTCTAAGTACATCTTTTGTTGTTCGGAAGAGCCTTCATATAGTGAAGACAAAGCTTCCCACATCTCTCGGGCTGTATCGTTGCCTTGCAAGTGTGAGACCACATGATCTTAAACTCCATTGAGTATGAACCTCTTCGCCTTCCCCTCCTCGAGCTTGTACTTCTTCTTCTGATCATTGTCTACGGGAACATCCACAAGACTCTTTACGTAAGCTTTGAGATCGTACTCCAAAACAGTTAAGATTTTGGTTTTCATATGGCATAGTTGGAAGCTCCTTCCAACCTGTCTTGATCTCTGAGCCTATGTGATGCCATCTCACCCAAACTATCAAATTGACTCCACTAGTCACTGCTCAGCATTGTTTTGCTACCCGATAATTGAAAAATTCAAACATTTGGCGAGAAAAGTCTTATGAGGAGAAAATTCCTATTCTATGTGTCTTTGCTCTTTTTCGACGGATTTCTACCCTGACATAAACTACGCCCTTCAAGCACTGCGCTGAGGATTTGCGTCACTCCCTCTATTTCTGCAAACTCACGAACTAGAAACTGTACCTCTTTGTCGACTCTCTCAAAGAGAGATTTCTTCGGAATCTCTGCTTCCCGGCAAGGACTGTGCAAATGCATCTATTGGCCTCTCTGCTCAGCGTTGGATTTGCTCTTCTTGTTTCAAAATCAATGCTCTGATACCATGTGAAAATTCCTACCCTTAAGGAACCCCTTCTGCAGCAAAACTAAATTTACTTCTACTTGATTTTAATATACATTATCAAGTTATTTTCTAAACACTGAAGTAAATTACTTCTGCAGCTTGCACTATTTCAAATTTGATTACATGAAACAGAAAACTGAGCAAAGAACAAGATACATATGACACAATTATTTTTGGACAAAATATTCCTCGGAAAAACCCAATGTGGGAAAACCGGTGCAGCAACTCTGAGGGTTTTCTATTATTAAGTAGTAATTCTGAATACAATGCTAGATGCCCTTCCGACAATCCAGTGATAGAGAAAATATAGTGGTGGAAAACTGAGTGAGTATACCTCACTTCACTCGGTAGATTCCGTCTGATCCTGTAACAAAACTAGCTAACCCTGAGTATCTCTGCATTGGCCCTGCGTCAACCTTACAGGCTCTGCATCAGCGTTTGCATTGTCTCTTCTTCCTCTGGAACTTCTGTATCAACCTCTCCCGGGGCTTCCGATAGTTCCCCGACAATTTAAGATTTCTGCTTGAGGGCAACCTCACTTCTGCACTGGCCCTTCTGGCTCTACTTCAGGGTTGCGTGGGCCCAAATTGGCCTAGCATCAGTCCTTATAGCTGTTGTGTTGCCTCCACTAGTGTCTCTCCACCTCGCTGTCCAGTATTCTTGAACTATCCTTGCCCCTTTACTGCAGAATGATCACTTAGTTCGAATTCTTAGCTTCCTAGCCCCAAAAATCGAACTCCTGATCAATTTGTTCTCTCCGTGTGTGTTTCTAAATGAACCCCAAGCCTCCTTATAATTTTCTTGTTGAGAGTTAAATGGCCGAGATTAAGTCTCTAATCAATGACTAAGATTAAAACTTGACTTGATTCACCTTCTAGATCATTCTCACCCATATGTTGATTAATATCCATTAATACTTTAATTTTCCGAAGTTTAGACTTAGGAACCCCATTAAAAATATTAATTATTTTAATAAAATACAATCTAGGTGGAATTTCAGCAAATGGTTTCTGGGTTCTCTAGAACTCATGTGCCATAGCCTCTCCACCAATTTTCATGGCTAGAGCACATCTGATGCTACCAAAAACTAACAAACTATTCTACACAACTAGCAGCTCATTTTCTAGGCATTTCAGCGCTGAGCCAAAGCAAGATCAACTAGTATGCTTGGGGGGCTTCATATTCATCACTTGGGCTTAGCTAGCTTGCTTTGGGCAAGCCCAAGTGCATACTCTCTAAGCACCCGTTGTAACTTCATGCTTTATCAAGAAAATGCCTCAACAATGTAGTTTTTGGCTCTAGTTGGTGTTTTGATGTTTGATTAAATTTTCTGTGTTTATGTCTATGCATGCTTTGTTTATTACTGTAAATTTTCCTTGGGGATATTACAGTGGTATCAGAGCTCATAGTCTTGGCTTAACTCGTGGCGAGCAACAACAGTCTATGACACCAACAGACCAACAAAATGTAACTTACAAGAGGTAGAGGTACAAAAGTAGAGAAAGACAACTACAAATCACTCGAAATCTAGAGGTTACTGAACCAGATGTCGAAAGGTCAAACATGGGGGATAACGTGGGAGACAAGGGGGAGTAAAGAGGAGTTTGCCCAAACTCTTTTGAAGGCCGTGCATGATTTGTCCAAAGATATTGAGGAGATGAGGCAACAAAATTGTATCTACAACAGGGGCAAAGGGATTCAAGGGGAATTCCAAATTGGTGAGGGCTCCAATACTTCACATCACCAAGATGGCCCCAACGCACCCCTCATTCCCAACACACCACCCAGGTCCACCATTCCTACATTTTATAGCATCTGACATTGGAGGGTGACAAGGGCAAGAGGAGATACCCATGGGCCTGACTTTAGAGAGGCCATTACCTTAAGGGAATTTTGTCAGCTGAAAGGTAATAACAAGGGAAAGGGACAAGGTGGAGGAAGCTACACTCATGGCACCGACCAATAATGCACCATGGGGAGATTGTTCCTCCTAACTTTCGATGGGGTGTCCAAGAGTTCAGCAAGAGCATGGGTGGAGAAGCTGGATGTCTATTTCCAGCTCAATCAAATGACGAAAGGAGAGCCAATTAAAATTGCCACTTTGCATTTGGGGGGAGAAGCCCATGACTTGTGGTTCTTTGGGCTAACCATGCTGGAATGTCAACCTATGAATAGTTCACTAGGAGGGTGCTAGAGCGTTTCGAGAGTTGACACCTGGAGGAGCATTTTTGGGAGCTGACAAAGCTCAAACAAACGGGAATTGCCGAGGCCTACATTTCAAAGTTTCTGAGGTTGTCAGTGATGGTGGCTGATCTATTAGAGGCCAGAAGGGTCTTCATGTTTGTAGAGGGGCTAAGAGAGCCACTGAAGGGATTGGTGAGGAAGCAGGCCCACTACCTTGTAGGATGCTGTGGGGAGGGCTCGAGATTTGTAGGATGCCCTACCCAGGGCTAGAGCATCGTTTGCACCTAAACAAGGATTCTAATAGAGGGAAAAAGACGAGGGCTCCACCACCGAGAGCCAACCAAGGGCGAGGGCAACTGGATGAGGAGACCAGGAGGGACCTCCGGTGGAGGAAGTTGTGTTTCACCTATCAGGAACCATGGGGACCAGACCATAGATGTACAACAGGCATGACCCATTACATTGAGGTCTTTTCCAACAGTGACCTGGAGGATGAGGTAGAGCTGGAAGTGGGTAGAGATGACAATGCAACACATGTGGAGAGGGGACCACTACCACTAGGGGTGGCTTCTTTCGCACTAGCAAGAGGGGTCCTTACATCTTTGCGAGGGGTACCCAAGTTTTTGAACTTGAGGATGAGGGGCACGATGCAGGGACCGCGTGTTTCAATTTTGGTGGGCTGTGGCGCTACCCACAACTTCATTGATGCACAAATGGTTCAGAGGAGGGGCATCACATCAAAGGAGTTTGAGGGATTTTCGGGTCCTGTGCTGGGAGATAGAACCATGTAGTGCACTTGCTATGTTCTCGCCTTGACAATCACCATGGGGAACTATTCAGTGACATACCACTTTTTTGTGGTAGATGTATCAGACACCAATGTGGTGATGGGTGTCTAGTGGCTCTATTCACTTGGCCGAGTCGCTACAGATTGGAGGAAGCTGGAGATGGAGTTCACAGGGTTGGATGGAAAATTGGTTTCACTGAGGGGTATGCATTCTTACAATCCATAGATTGTTTTAGCCCACATGATGGAGGTTGATCTAAGGCATGGTGATATTGAGTGGGTCGTGGAGTTGAGGATTTCTGAGGCTAGGGGTTAGCTCAAGCCACCACACCTAGACATACATGCGATTTTGGATAGGTACCCAATGGTGTTTGGAGACATACCACCCGTGAAACCTCCTTATTGGGGTTTTGAGGATACTATTGAGTTGGAGCCAAGGGTATAGGCAATGATCACTACACCTTATAGGCATCCCAAGGCATACAGGGATGAGATTGATAGAGTCATCTATGAATTGTTGGCATTTGGGCAAATTAGGCCTAGCTCCAACCCCCTTTTGCTTCATCAATTGTCCCGGTGAAGAAGAAGGATGGGTCCTTACACGTGCATAGATTACCAGGTCCTCAACAAGAAGACCATGAAGAACCATTACCCCATCCTGTGCATAGATGAGTTGATGAATGAGCTGAGGGGGGTCAAGTTCTTCTCTTAGATTGACTTGCATTCGAGGTACCGCTAGATCAAGGTGAGGGACCAGGATGTCCCTAAGACAACTCTCAGGTGCCACTATGGGCACTTCGAGTTCTTGGTTATGCCCTTCGTTTTGATCAATGCACCAACAACCTTCCAGTCTTGAATGAACTACATATTTCGCGGGCAATTGTGGAAACTCGTGTTGGTGTTCTTTGATGACATAATGATCTACAACCAGATTTGGGAGGAACACTTGTAACATGTAGAGATAATATTGCATATTCTAGAGGAGCAACAGTTCTATGCTAAGTTGTCCAAGTGTGAGTTTGGTTTGAGGAAGATGCTCTATCTAGGGCACATTATTGGAGAGGATGGCATGAGAATTTATGTGGAGAAGATTAGTGCCACATCCCAGATTTGGCAGAGCCCTGTAATGTGATGGAGTTGAGGGGTTTTGTGGGCATTTACATTTACTATCAGAAGTTCATGAAGGGTTTCCCACAGTTAGCATCTCCTCTCACTAATTTGACTAAGAAGGGGGCGTTTGAGTGGATAGATGGGTCGCAGGAGGCTCTTGAGTGCCTCAAATAGGTCATGAGCAACTGCCCGGTGTTGACACTCCTTGATTTCGCACAACCTTTTGTGCTTGAGTGATGCATCATGGATGGTGTAGGACCAATTTTTATGCAGGGTGGACACCCGATAGCGTTCGAGAGCCGGAAGCTATTGCCCCACGAGAGACTATACTCCATTTACGATAAGGAGATGTTAGCCATCATGCATGCGCTAGCCAAGTTCAGACAATATTTGGTGGGAAACAGATTTAGGGTCAAGACAGACCACAACAGTCTCATTCTTCTTGGAGCAGAAGCAGTTGTAGGAGAGACATCAGAAGTGGGTGAGCAAGCTCCAGGCATACAACTTTGACATTGAGTATGTCAAAGGGAAGCACAACATGGTCGCTGATGCGCTATCTAGGAGGCCAGCTACACTTTCATTGAATGAGCATTGCATCGGATTGGTGGGCACAGTTGTTGGTAGAGTATTCCAAGGACCATTTTGCATGTGAGGTGCATGACAATGTAGTGGTAGATGACTGATATTGGGTGATGAACAAGGTGATTTACTTCAGGAACTTAGATTTATTTGGTACCCAACTCAGTTGAGGGAGAATATCCTGCAAGTAGCCCATGACTCACCATTATTAGGGCATCAGGGGCTTCCCAAGACTTACAGGACCATCCGGGAGCACTTTACATGGAGGGGCCTCAAGGATGATGTTCTGAGGCATGTTCAGGAGTGTGACACATGCCAAAGAAACAAGGGTGAGCAAACACACCTTGCTAGGCTACTACTGCCTCTTCCTATTCCTGAGGGGAAGTGGGAGAGCATGTTGATGGATTTTATCACTAGGTTGCACATAGAGCAGGTCAAGGACTTCATATACGTGGTGGTGGACCGATTAACGAAGTTTGCACACTTTTTCGCCATCTCAGCCTGCTCCTCGGCCTCACAAGTGTTCGAATTATTTTTAAGAGAGGTATTTCGGCTTCATGGTCTTCCGAAGACCATAGTTAGTGGTTGGGACAACAGGTTCATGGGAGGATTTTGGCAGGAGTTGTTTTAGTGGGCACAAAGCTCACTCCAAGCACCAGTTATGACCTTGAGACAGATGAGAAGACAAGGATTATCAACAAATGGCTGGAGGGTTACCTTCATAACTATGCTACGGGACATCAACGTGCATGGATATGTTGGTTGCACTTGGGAAAGTATTGCTATAACACCATGTACCACATGTCCCTAGTTATGTCCCCATGCAGAGCCCTATCTGGTCACGACGCATTATCTTTTGCTGACGTGATGTTTGGAGACAGCAAGGCCTCTAGGGCTAAGGATTGGATACAAGAGAGCCAACATATCTTGAGGGCTCTCAAAGATAACTTGCAGATTGCACAAAACCGACAGAAGCTCTACGCAAATAGGGGTAGAGTAGAGAGGCAGTTTGAGGTTGGGGACTTAGTCTTCTTGAAAATCTAGCTGTAAAAGCAGTCATCACTCAAGCAGAAGAGGGCTGAGAAGCTCAAGCCTCGCTTCTTTGGACCATACCGAGTCACCAGGAGAGTCAGGGAGGTAGCATATGAGCTGGAGCTACCCCTGAGGAGTCGAGTACATAACATTTTTCTTGTGTCTTACATGAAATAGGCACTGGTGAAGTAGGATAGCGACTACAAAGCTACCACCTATGGATGATGAGGGGCACTTAGTTCTGGAGCCAGAGACTCTTTTGGACACCCGTGAGAGGCACTTGCAGAACAAGCTCATTAAGGAGTTTTTGATTAGATGGAAGAACCTACCGGATGAGGATGCCACTTGGGAGGGGGAGCAGATACTTCAACATCCCTCATCACAATTGCTTGAGGAAAGGCAACGTTTTTGCAGGGAGAACTGTGATATTCCCACATAGCAACATTGCTAAGTGAAATATCAATTTTTTCTAGTTTTGGATAAATTCGCACTAGCACTTAGGAAGTGTGGGTTTATAGGTCCCACATGTATTTTTTATCAAAGTGAGCCCAAACATCAGAGGATGGAGGAGGAAAATTGAGCCGCTGGTGGTACGGGGGGCCACCCATAGAGAAATGCGGCCCACAAGGGAAACACACATTCATTGGAGCGTGTTTTGTGGGGGAAAGTCGAGTTGGGCCCACATGGGCATTTTTGATGCTCTTTGACAAAAGAGCAAGAGGCAATCATTTTGGTCATTCATAAATATTTGAGAAGTGTCTTAGACTAGCACACTTGAGTTGAAGCCAAGTCTGTAAGTGCTGTTTAGCGCAAGAGTGTTTTCAAGCGGAAATCTCAACCCTTGCTTTGGTGGACTTCGAGTGCTAGCCCAAGGAGGGAGTCTCATCCATTCCAGTTCGATCCAGGAGCATCGAAGTACGAGTTTGAGGGAGGTTCCAGTAGTAGCAGTGAAAACACTGCATAGTCCTTGGAGGAGTCACTCTTGGGGGTTGAGGAGAGAAGGGAGTTTGGCGCTGAAACTTGAGGAGGAGTTTAGAGAGGAGTTTTGTTGGTAATTGCAGCCATTTTTGGGGCCTCTTGCAGTAGGATTGTCAGGTGGGTCGAATTTCCTAGCAACTGTTCCATCGAGGGGAATTGGGCTAAAATTCCAAAGTCAATCGACAAATTCCTTTGTGGGCTATTTTGGGTATTTGGTGGAGAGCTTGGGGTTAATTTCCTAGAAATTTTTGAGCATCGGAGGAGGCCCTAACAATTATTCTACACAACCAACAACTCATTTTTCGGCATTTCAACGTAGAGCCAAAGGAGGATCAGCTAGTACGCTTGGGGGACTTCATATATATCACTTGGGCTTAGCTAGCCCAGGTGCATACTTTCCAAGCACCTATTGTAACTTCTTGCTTTATCAATAAGATGGCTCAACAACACTGTTTTTGGCTCTATTTGGTGTTTTGATGTTTGAGTAGATTTTCAGTTTGTTTATGTCTATTCATGCTTTGTTTTTTACCCTAAATTTTCCTTAGGGATATCACAACCCATCGCAGAGAAGGGAATTCTTGTGGGTTATCGTGAGACCAACAAGGCCTATTGTATATACATTCCCGCATAGAGGAAAGTTGTCTTGAGGCGGGATGTGAGATTTTGAGGAGGAGAGGTCCTTGTGGAGGTCTCAGGAGGTTGATTGAGTAGAGCAGTAAGGTCCTTAACAGGGGGCCACACCATGGGTATCAATATTTTGAGGTGGTACACGAGGGTCAGGAGGATCACCTACTTCTGGCATGATTGCTTAACAAAGTCGAGGATCACTGGGCAGGGGATCTTAGAGTACATGTTCACCATAAATCACAAGAGGGGCTTCCTCGTTCGGAGGAGAGGCTCCAAGCGAGGATTTTCCCATACTAGTTCAGGGAGCCTAAATGACTTCGCGAGATCCTGAAGGAAGCATAGGAGATAGTGGGAAAACCCAAGTGCTTAGTGAGTGAAAGCAGACAACCAGAGAGGTTGGCTATGTGGTAGATGTTATTGAGACTAAGTCAACTAGCTACGAGGAGGCTGCGAGACAACAAATCTGGAGGGATGCCATGGTGGAGGAGTATGCCTCCATCATGAAGAATGATGTGTGGGAAATGGTGTCAAGACGTCAGGGGAAGTCCGTTGTGACTTCTAGGTGGCTCTACAAGATCAAAGATGTTGCGGATGGTAGCATGGAGAAGTTCAAAGCTCGAGGGAGTTTACTATGACGAGACTTTCACACCAACTACTTGTTGTACCTCTATTAGAGTAGTGATCTCCATAGAAGTTGAGATGGGTTGGAAGCTTCACCAGATGGATGTGAAGACCACCTTTCTCAATGGGGTCATACAGGAGGAGGTGTACATTGAGCAGCTACAGGGCTTTGAGGTGCATGAGAGAGAGTCTCATGTGTGTAGGCTTAAGAAAGCCTTATATGGACTGAAGCAGGCGTCGAGAGCATGGTATGAGAGGATTGATGCTTACTTGTAGCAAATGGTTTTCCAAAAGAGACACATATTCAAACCTATATTTCATTATGGTTGGTGATGATCCACTCATTTTGGTTATGTATGTGGCTGATTTGTTTATTACAAGAGAGGAGAGGCTCATCTAGCATTGCAAGAGGGACCTTCCTTTAGAGTTTGACATGACTGATATGGGACTAATGCATTACTTTTTGGGGTTGGAGGTTTGGTAGAAGGATGGGCATATCTTCGTATGGAGGATTGTAGGCCTACGACTACTCCGATGATCACCAACTGGAATAAGTTGCACACTTCAGATTTCGAGTTGGTGAACCCCACTTTGTATCATTAGTTGATCAATTCGTTGATGTATCTGGTTAACACTAGATCGGATATCTGTTTCACAATCAACACATTAAGTCAATTTATGATGGAGCCCGGGAGAGTGCATTAGGTGGCTGCGGAACGTGTTGCAGTCCTTGGGGGCACAATGGACTATGGTTTGGACTATATCTTGGGAGTTGGAGTCAGGTTGACAGGTTGTACACACTCAGACTAGGCAGGCACTACTAGTGACTAAAAGAGTACTTTTGGATGTTGTTTCATGTTGGGTTCAACAATGGTGTCGTGGTTTGGCAAGAAGCAAAGATTAGTGGCACTGAGCTTAGAAAAGCTGAGTATATTGTAGATGGTCAAGCCAATTGCAAGGCTCTTTGGCTTTGCAAGATGATATGTGGCTTCTTTGGTTAGAGGCTGAGACCAACTATGACATACTATGATAGTCATAGTCGCATTAAACTCACGGAGAATCAAGTATTTCATGACCAGTCAAAGCACATAGAGATCAAATACCACATCATCAAGGATGGGGCTCAAAGAGGAACAATGAGGCTTTAGTATATATCCACTGATGAACAAGTTGTAGATATTCTTACCAAGTCATTCCCAAGGGGCAAGTGTGTGTACTTCAGAGATAGGATGGGAGTGGTGAGAAACACCTACCTTGCTAAGAGGGAGTATTGAAGAAAAGGGTACCAAGTATGTGTTTCCTAGTGCATTTTCCTTTTTGCCTAGGATAACACTTTATAATACCTTTTTAGCTATTGACTTTATGAGTTGTATTAAATTCATGTTTTAAAGTCACTTTATGAGGCATTATGTACTATGTACTTTCTAACATTAAAGTCACTTTGTGTTTTTAAGTTGATTTTATGTGGAGAACAAGTACAAGATACAAAAACAACTTAAAGTGACAAGGGAGTTCATTAATGAGGGGGGCCCACATGAAAAAGGGGGTCGAGTGAGGGAATGATCTCCACCTTTGTTAGGGTTAGGGTTCTCCTATCTTAATTAAGCTAAAAAGGGAGAAAAAAGGCTGAGAGCTCATTCTATTCTACATGTGCATTTGTGGAGAGAAGGAGAGGAGCTGAAGGAGACAGTGCTGTGAGAGCTGAGAATTTTGCAGGAGGAAATTGACCTAGAGCAAGAGGAAACTGGCACAAATTCTAAGGTCTTGCAAGCAGAGATAGCTGGCATAAAAACCAGGGAAAGGCAGCCACCGTCAGCACAGCTTTTGAGGGGCTGAGTGTACAAATCTTGAGGGTTTCTGACAAGATTTGTACATTCTGAGGCTGAGAAATCGGGTCAGAGGCTCAGAAATGGAGGCTTCTACAGCGCAGAAAATGAGGCCGTGACAGCAGGTTGTCAGACATGCAGTTTGAGGCTGAGAAGAGCTGACTGCAGGCATCAAGCAAATAGATACTGAACTGTGCCCCAAATTTTCAGAGAAGAATTCTGGGCAAAGTGGCACGCTGTTCAATGCTAATCTAGTGGCTTGATTTTCAGAGAGCTGAGCAGAAATTTATATGGGAGTTACCCTCTGTGTTTTATTTAGCTGTGTTTAAATTTCCTGGGAACTAGCAAATAAAATCTCCTCATCGCTTGTTTTCCCCATTGTGGATTTTTCCAAGGTCAAGTTTGACCAAAGATAAGAGTGTCTGAATTCTGTGTATGCTAGTGTCTATTTTTGCTATCAACTGAAAAGTTAAAAGAAGTAGAGTAGTCCTGTAATGTTCCTTTAGATTTGCTCTGAGTTCATATGTCTGCTAACGTGTGGGGTTGTGGGCATTAACCAAATGCAAGGAAACTGAAACAAAGGAGGGCTACAGGAAACACCTTAAATTTTCACACTTGACATGTGGTGTGATGATGTAGAAATATTGAAAGCATTCATGGCCATTTTATTACAAAGATTACAAACATGTTTTGAGATTTTGCCAAGTACTAGGAATTCTAGCACCCAGTTTAAAGCAATGTTTTAAAACTCCGACTCCGACTCCGACTCGGCCGAGCAATGACTCCGACTCCGACTCTGAAACGGTAATGACTCGGCCGGCTCGTTTTCAATGACTCGGTCGTTGTAAAAAATACATTAAATATTTAGTTTTTTTATAAAAAAACACAATTTTGAAGATTTTAAACATAATTTTAAAGATTTTCATTCATGTTTCCAAACACACAGCATTATAATATAGATGGAAGACAACATATGATCAAAGTAGGCTCATGAAATTGGTGACCCAGCCATTTCACCAACTTCACACATTGCCAGTGAGGGTAAGATGCTCTATTGCAATAAATGGCTGCATACATATCCAATGCCTCCTACTACTCAACATCCCTGTTTCACCTTTGGCAAGTGTATTCTTCCCACCAGCAACTGATTGTGTTGGGAAATGCAAGCATTCAACTTTCTAAGATTCTTTGGGACAGCTTATAGTAGGTTGGATCCTCAAATCTACCTTAGGTGGTCACTAAAACTCATGATTGTTGTACAAATAGGTTAATTGTTCGGAGCCAGGAAAGTATTATTTGTTTGAACTTTGGCCCCTTCTTTTGTGTGTGCACTAAATAACAATTCAAGGAATTTGAGAGGATTAATTAGATCATCAAATTGATTTACAGATGTGATGGAGATGCACAAATGCTTAACTACAAGTATCATTCCTCCCTAGCTATTTAAGGCTAATGCATCCAACGAGTTCCTCAAGCCTGTAGAAGACATGCCATGCCAATTACATTATATTATTAGAATAGATGATTGATATAGGTAGTGTAACCCATAACAGTATGTAGGGGTTCACCCAACTGTAGAGAACCCACAACAAACAGGGAAAAAATGTTGCTCCCCACCACCTATATGTGCATTCACTTAATTAAGTTCACGTTACATGTTCTACTTCTAATCAACAAATGTCAGAAACATTATGATGCTCTAAGTCTAAAAAAACATCCTCTGACCAATAAAAGCAGCCTGAGCAACTAGCAATGTGTGAAGTTGGTGACCCGACCGTTTCATAACAAAAACGGTCCGTTTCGGCCGAGTCAGCAATGACTCGGCCGAGTCATTCAATGACTCGGCTGAGTCATTGCTGACTCGGCCTTCTGAACCGAATCATCAACCATTTCGCTTGGGAGGCCTTCGACCCGGATCAACCCGGCCGAGTCAATGTTGACTCGGCCGTTTTTTAAAACACTGGTTTAAAGTCAAGGAGGAACCAGTGTTTTTCAAGGAAGGCAACGTCACCAGGGAGTATAAACAATTTTTTTTTCTCGATGAACTATTAACATGTTGGCCTCCCACAGTAGGTCATTTCCTCGATATTGAAATCATATTGACATCCTCAACAACAGACAGAAAGAAAAGAAAGTAGACAAGAAAGAGAAAAATGTGCCTATTGACAAAGAAGATGGGATAATCAATGACATTCAAAGAACCACAAGTTGAGTAACAATCATGTGACTAGACCAACAAGACAAATTGGCAAAGTTACATTGTTGCATAAATGATAATTCAAAGGATAAGGATCTTTGCAACATCAAGCTATCAACAATTGATACCATTTAAGAATCAAATATGGATGGATGGATTAGCAACAATGGCATTGAGAGAGCAAGAAATTCGGGGAAACCCTATTATATGGTTTCATCTCTTGTAAAACCCTTAACTATAAAGCTTCAAAGACAAAGCTTTTCAGAGATACGGTAACTATGTTATGACCATAAGGGGATATATTCATATGTATAAGTAAACAATAGGTCAGCCTAGTAGTTGGCCTACACAAGTAATGAATGAGAGCATATTGAAGGATAAGTATCCTTTAATGTACATTGGGATGGATTTGATCTGTTAGATGTGTTAAGCTCCTTTGATGGTGGATGGAAACCAACTGCGAAAGGTCAAATACCTTCCCTCACACATACACACAAGGGCTCTAGAACTTGGGCTATTTGCATGGCAGTACCCTGCCCAACCACTCTACATATTGGCATATGATCATTGTATATGGATGTACTTGGGTTTTTTGGGGAGTTCTAGTATCTTGAGTTAAATTATCATAATAATTTTCTTGGAAGATGTGCTCTAGGTCTATATTTGGTGAAACTCGGGTATAGAATTCTGTATTGGTTATTTTGTTCAAAATAAAGGATCCTACCAGCATAGGAGTTGTCTGAAGAAGGATTTATTACAACAGTCATGATAAATACACATCGAAGCCATTCTAATTGGGAATTCTACGCTTTACAAATTGGTGAGGTTGGGGTAGTATTGACAATTTAATTTGGCCTGTTGCCAGATTTTTCTTTTGGCGTTGGTCCTCTCAGGTAAATGCTATTGGCCATGCTGTCTTACCCTTACAAATAAAGAGTAAAGGCAAGAAAATGAATTATAAATTTAAGTCACAAGGTTTGCTGAAATTCAACTTTGAGGTTTTGAAATTCAGTGAACCTAAACTGATTTCTCAAGTTTGATTAGGTTGAATGAACCTCATGGTTGAACCTTTAGTCAAATTTCAAACATAAAGTACGGTTGGACTGATAGTGAGTTCAAACCTAATGGTGAACCCAAAGGCAAGTTTGAACCTGATGGTGAATTTTATTTTGCATGGGTTTTTTATTCATGTTTTTCAACTTTTTATAATTTATAAAAAGGAGGGTGTTAAATATTTAACCCTATAGCCATTGACTCTCTCCACATTTGTTTCTTCAATCCAGTGTTCAAAATATCGGTATCGGCAAAATATCGGCAAGGGTCCACAAAACATCTTATTGGCAATATCGACGAAAATATCGGCAAAATATCAGCAAATATCGATAAAAAATGCATAATATATTCGTTTTTTTTCAGATTTTTAAACGTATAAAGCAATAACAACATGAAATAAACACATTGGCATATAAATATGAAGAAAGCATTGATATATATGATGTAGTGGATGTAAAATAAAAATGATACATCAAAGACAATACCAAATCTGCTGATCCCTGATAATTGTTCTATCGAGGACTCAACTGTGGAGAACCAATACAAAATAACATCACATATATAAAAGTATCTCATCATCCTGAGTTATATGTAGCAAAACAAATAAAACTAGTAGCTATCTATCTGAGATCAGTGCACTCTCCCTAGCAGTTCTCTTTCTGTCTTTTTCATCAATTGCTTCAAGAGCTTTTTGTATAAGCCCCACACTAAAAACTGTACAAAGCCCAATATCATGTCCAGGGAGTCTAGCCAGATGGTATTTCAATCACGTAACCCCTCCTGTCATCTTGGTCCCACACAATTTGCATGATAGATATGTTTGATTTGTCCCACCATCAGGCTCCCCATACTCCCAAAATGGGTCCAAGGCTTTTGGCATATGGTCCAAGGCTTTTGGCATATTTGTAGTGAACTAATTCAAACCTAGAGAACCAAAAAACCAAAAAATTGGCATTAAACACCCATACATAAAAAATAATAAGTAATAACCACCTCATTTAAAAAAACAAAAATTACTACATTATTTGCAATGTGAATGAAAAATGGCAATAAGAGGGTGCATAAGAAAGTTAAAAAAAAATGAAGCTTGCTGTCCAAATATGGAGAAAACCCTTGAATTGGATCATGGGCATGAAAATCATTCCGAATGGAAAAAAAACAAAGCAACAAAATGTTGGTAGGCAAAGAGGCAAGCAAGCATAACCTTACATCTATGAAAAAAATCATTAATATAGGGGTTTTTAAGAACATACCTGTTAATGGAAGAAATGAAGTTTGTCTTACAAATCTTCAATCTTTGATTCACAATGTTTTTTTTATTTGGTGGTGATAATGGCTATTTGATTCTCAATCCCTCCTTGAAAACCAACACAAAGCTCTTCCCCTTCTTTCTGCAATACTAAGAAACCAAAATGAGCAAATAAGTTATAAAACTACCAAAATCACTTTTCTAGCCTCGGACCAGCCCGCCAGGCGATATTTGAGGTCATAGCGGGATATTTTGCTGGAATATCGGCGATATTTTGGCTTGCCGAAAATATCGTGGTATTTCCTAATATCACCAATATTTCGGCGATATTATCAACACTGGTTCAATCCTCACTCAGCCATCCCACCTCCGTTGTTCATGCTGCTGACCTGCTTTTCATTGCTGCTGACCCTCAACCCCATTAACCCTGAACCTTGTGCCTGTAGTCTCTTCTGTGCAGGTTGAGTTTGACCCTTCATTACTGGGTTACTTGTGTTTTCTGTGACAGGAGACTCCATACATGTTGTGGACCATTGCATACCTGCTTCCAGCTGGGGACTCCTTTTGCTGTCATTTCGTTGTCATTGTTAACTGCTGATGATGGAAGCTATTGATCTTGGGAGGATGTGCGCCATGAACAATTTTTCCACCATACAATCTCCATTTAGGAGGTTGGAGAGTGGAGATCTGACTAGATTGCCAAGAGGATCTCTTCTCACATATGCACCTTTGTTTAGGTTGGGAGTAAGGTTGGTTCCAAACTAAAAAGGAAGCCATGAAGTTCAACTCAAGGCATTCGAAATACTTACTCTCCTCATAATAATGGTGACAACCAGACCATCCAGGACTCAATTGTGAGCCTTATAATTTATATTCCATTGTCCATGGATATTTGGTTTTTGCGACTGAGTAATCTTGGCTTGGTCATAATTTTGTAAACTGTGTTCTAGGTTGGATAATTAAAGTCTGAATTATCTTCAAAAAATTACTGGTCTCAGCTACATAGCTGGATCTGCCAACTTTAATACCCAATGGGTATGTCTAAGGCAAATTTTGTTGGCTTTGTAAGGATAATGACATTTCCAAGTTTCCTTAAAACATGTAGCAAGTTAACCTGCATTAAGTACAGTAGGTTTCGCTGTGTTTAATGCAATAACTAATCAGATATTTATTAAGATCCAACAATGTTTATTGATTAGGTTGGGAGTAAGGATGGTTCCAAACTAAAAATGGAGCCATGAAGTGCAACTCAAGACATTCAAAACACTTACTCTCCTCATAATCTTGGCTTGGTCATAATCTTGTAAACTGTGTTCTAGGTTGGATAATTAAAGTCTGAATTATCTTCAAAAAATTACTGAGCTCAGCTACATAGCTGGATCTGCCAACTTTAATACCCTATGGGTATGTCTTAAGGCAAATTTTGTTGTCTTTGTAAGGATAATATTGTTTCCAAGTTTCCTTAAAACATGTAGCAAGTTAACCTGCATTAAGTACAGTAGGTTTCGCTGTGTTTAATGCAATCACTAATCAGATATTTATTAAGATCCAACAATGTTTATTGATTTTAAAGTATATATGCATACATGTTTTGAAAAAGGTATATATATATATATATATATATATATATATATATATATATATATAAACCTCGTGGCGAACTTCATCAGAAAATACGAATTTGAGCTTGAACCTAATAGTTGCCAAACTTGAACTCGAACCCAAACCATGTGACTCAGGTGCCCAGAACACATAATATAACATTCCCTTTGATTGAAAGTGATGTCAATCTCCTGATTGTAAAGCTACTGAGCTCAGCTACATAGCTGGATCTGCCAACTTTAATACCCTATGGGTATGTCTTAAGGCAAATTTTGTTGTCTTTGTAAGGATACTATCGTTTCCAAGTTTCCTTAAAACATGTAGCAAGTTAACCTGCATTAAGTACAGTAGGTTTCACTGTGTTTAATGCAATAACTAATCAGATATTTATTAAGATCCAACAATGTTTATTGATTTTAAAGTATATATGCATACATGTTTTGAAAAAGGTGATATATATAATATATATATATATATATATAGATATATATATATATATATTATAAACCTAGTGGCGGAACATTCATCAGAAAAATACGAATTTGAGCTTGAACCTAATTAGTTGCCAGAACTCCGACTCAGAACCCCAAAACCATTGACTCAGGTGCCCATACACATCAATTATAACATTCCCTTCGATTTGAAAATTGATGTCATTCTCCTGATTGTAAAGCTTGTTTGTTCTCATTTTAATTTAATATTATATATATATATATATATATATATTTATATATATATATATATATGAGTTCACATGGTTTGGTTCGAGTCTCGAGTTTGGCAACTATTAGGTTTCAGCTTCAAATTCGTATTTTCTGATGAAATTTCGCCCCCAAAAAAACCTTTTTTTAAAGGGGTTTTTCCCCATAACACTAGGTTCATATATATATATATATATGAACCTAGTGGCGAACTTCATCAGAAAATACGAATTTGAGCTGAACCTAATAGTTGCCAAACTCGAACTCGAACCCAAACCATGTGACTCAGGTGCCCAGAACACATAATATAACATTCCCTTCGATTGAAAGAGATGTCAATCTCCTGATTGTAAAGTTTGTTTTGCTCATTTAATTTGAATTGATACTGCTGCTGTTTAGGAGGGGCTCTTCTGTTGTTCTTCGGGTACTACTGCTGATGGATCACACATTTCTGTTAGGAACAGATGAAAAATATTATCATCTTAGTAGTGACGGTTCAGATCTTGTTTTAAAATTGGTTTCAATATTTTCTTATGAGTCAAATCTCCATGGTTGTGGTCTTTGTGGTGGCTTGCAGAGATTTGCTTCCCAACAAAAAAAGTGCTAATGTTGGTTTTCCTGTGCATAAGAATGGGTTTGTGAAGTTTGCTTGCATTGCTGGTGTTAGCATTTGAATCATTATCTAATGAATTAATCTACCATTCCTTATGTGTCATCTATATGCTGTTGGTATCCTTATAGCTAAAGGCAGACATGGAGTTGTATTGTTTACAATATTTTGAACATATATAATTATTTTGCAATAGTTGTTCTGCCATTTTTCCAAATAGTTTCCATGCATTTTTTCCTGTTGAGAATTTTTCATATTTTCTGAACTATGCTTCTATTGGAAGATCTCATTTACTTGAATCCCAATCCACAAGAAACTCGAATGTCTTATTGATCTGGTGAGAGCTTGGAGCTTCCTTATTGGGTTCAATGTTCTTTTCTAAATGTGAATTTGACATTTATTCTAGGGCACCGACCAGCCTGATGGTGTTTATGTCCCTTTACAAAGATTTGCTAACCTTGACCCTCAGGGGAGCCTTTGATTTTCTTTTCTTCTTATTCTTTTCAATGGTTTTTAATATGCAGTCCTGCACATCCTATAAAGTAATTAGTTTGTTATTGACTGCCTGCCTGCCTGTCCAGTGCCTGCTTTTCTGTATAAAATTCTTGATGAAATCTGTTATCATTCGGTATATGTTGCAGATATGGAGATTGCCAAAATTGTGGGTTGGATTTCTCAAGTGTGCATACCAAACAAAGCCACATTCATTTCATGTGCTATTACAGGTTTATCACTTTGGTGTATTACTTGTTAATAGTGGGGTTGGTTTATCAGTTTATGGATTGACTCTGTTTCTTTTATTGCAGTTACCTGCAGCACAACTTGAAAATGCTATTAACAAGACTCCTGCATTAAGAGTACCTTTGGTTGCCCATGCCAGCCAACCAAACATTCGTTCTTCTTTGCCTAGGTGGTATCTTGCTCATTTCTTAGCTCCTATATGCATTTTGTTGCAGTTTTTTGTTATTTACTGACTCCTATTTCTTATTGATTGCTCAGGTCAACATTAGTGGTTTTGGGTCTTGTTCAGGATGCTCAACCCACAAACTCAGCTCCCCAAATTCCCCCATTGACTGATGTGGGGTCTTCTGGCCAAATAGCAACTGAGACACAAGTGTCAGAGTCTGCAGTTCTTAGTTGAGCAAATGCTCTCCAGCATTTTATTGTGACATTTGTGGGAGTTCAAGGGCAACAGTTGAAAAGGGCTTTGGTTCTTTCTGGTACATGGTTGCAGTCTTCAAATTGGTGCTGCTTGCCTTATGAAGCCTGTCTAAATATTCTTCAAAGGGTGTCAAGGGGATATCCTTTGATGGCTTCCATTGTACATATTTTGATCTTAAAATTCAAATAAACAAAGTGCCAAAGTGTATTTGAGTTTCTGACTAGCACCTGGAAAGGGCTCTTGCTAAGATCTCAGTTATCAATTATATCTTGTAGAGCTTGTTTTGTAGATCTGAAGTTATCATTCACTAGGACTGGTCATATTGCAGGCTGATGGCAGCCTTTTAACTTAGGAAATTGTTCTTTGGCCGGGCATATTGTCTAGAAGCAATGTACCAAAATTTAACACCGGCTGAGATGCTTTTGTATGATGGCAGAGGAATTTGTGATTGCAAAGTGCCTTCTGGAACATGTTGACCAGCTTTTTATTAATTCATTAAACGGGCAGTTGGGAGCTGACAGATGACAGATGCATGTACAATAACAGGTCAGAACTTAATTGTAGATGAACCGAATAAAGCTAGTTTGTGATGTCCATCTTTCTTTTATTCTAACAATGTTGCACACTGCATTACATTGTATAGGGTAAAATACGATCTTATCTAATGTACAACTTTGTGATTGTTTGGGGCTATTGGTTATTATCTCCATAATTCATGCTTATTTTCATACAATTGACGGTGAAATCAATGGCAGTAGCTGCAGATTTTCCATTGTGGCACATGTTTGTTTTTAGGTATGCTAAATGTTGAATACTCTGTTTTTCTGAAACCCTAATTTCATCTAAATCTGTTATTCTTTTCAGTGTTGTGAAAATATTGATTTCAATGGAACTGCAATAGCAAGGTAGTACTAAAATATACATTTGGAACAAACAAGGCGTCTATGAAATTAAGTAGTGTATGAAGAAATATGGGTATCTGCTTTAACTGTCACCTGTTATCGAAGGACTAATATCAATAAGGTATCTCAGAGTTGGGGTTTACAACTACAACATTCAGTACAAAATTAGCTTATTTTGAACAAAAGATATTCCATAAAACTGCAAATGCTACTTTCCTTATATTATAAGAATTGCTATTGGGTTCCAGAATTGTTGTAGGGCTTGAATGTTCTTTTAGAGATGATATATACAGCAGTTATTACACCAATTGGTGAGTTGATCATTGACAATATGATCGAATTCGTTGGGAGGAATTAATATAACTAAATTTGAGATGATTTCAACAACTGGTCGCTGTGAGAGTGTGACATGGCTCCAACGAGAACAAAATGAGAACATGACAAATAGTTTAGTTTACTGCTTGTCGTGTTTCATTTCAGGTTTTATGATTTAGTATGAATGGGGCCCACATTGAAAGATCTAATTTCTAATTTCTTTTTGTTTTTAAATATCGCCACAAAAGTTTTAGTGTTGTGGATGCCTTGTAGTACCACATATCAAATCACTGGTCATGGGGACAATTACCAAGAGTTTTGAATCTGGTAAGGAACGAGATGGGTACGGTGAAGACATTTCAGAAGTGCTCGATGGTGTTTCCACCAGTGTCTAGATGTTGACGAGTACTGAAGATCTTGTATCGTTGAATTGCGTGGAATATTGTTATTAAGGGCGGTAACATGGCCATGTGCATCATTGGAAATTAATCTTATTAATTGTACTCATGATTAGTGTGAATTTAACTAATTAGGCCGGCATTACATGCCATTGATAGGTTTTACAATATTATCATTTTTGAAAACCCACTGCTATGAATGTAAGTTTTTTATATCAGTTCATTTTTTAGTTGATAGAGGTGATTATTAGGATATGAATTTTGACAATGGATGTGATGATAGATGTCAACTTGGGTTTGTTGTGAGCAAACTGATCTGAAGTTCTATTTAGAATTTTCAGGTTCACGATGAAGAACGTGGTCTTGATATTTGAGATCAAGATGTCTTTGGCAATAAAGATAGATACATAGAGGGCAATTTACAAAATATTTTTGTTGGTAAGAGCCCTCTAACTTGTTTTGTTTGAAACTTGGGTTTATACTCTTTTGGTAAACTAGATAGTGATATTCAATTCAACTGATGAATTTGTGGGTGCCATGACTAAAATTAATGAATTCAATTTCCATTGGAGATCATTATTTCTCTACTAATCACTTCAATGTATCAAAATTTATTGAATATTTTGTACAATAGTGACAGTGATAGAGACATCGAGTTTGATTAAAAACCCAAATTTTATTGAATATTTTGTACAATGATAGTGACAGTGATAGAGACATTGAGTTTGATTAGTTTTTATTGTGGCATGTTGAAGGGCATTTTGGGGTGCTCAAGAACTTGAGATGAGGGCATTCATCATTGGAATGATGAACGTGTGAACATATCAAAACAATGGAGCAATTTTTGCTTAATGAATAACTCGAATGTTTTGGATATGATGTATCTAGTCTTTGATCTGTGATCTGTTTAAAATGCATTGATATTATTGATAGCCCACAAAAAACAGTGATGAAAGATTCAATAATGGAATATTTATAGGAAAAGAAAAAAATATTTGATAGCAATGTTGATCTCTAATTCCTCTGGACAAATTTACAGACTAATTGTGTTTTACATTTTCAAAATTTATTGTCTATAACAAATTATAGTATTCTCTCTTTGGAATGGTCTTCCCATTTTGTATGGATAAAGACTTCTTATGTTATACTAGTTCCTTTTATTTAGTTAATGATATTTGATTACAAAATTTATGGGTTGCCTTGATAATGCCCTGATCATGCTCATAAATATAGCTTTGGGATATCCAATCCATTAAAATTAATATAATTTGAATGAAATGCTTGAACTTTTTCTAGTATACATGATAACATTGTTGAAAAATATGTTTAAGAAAATAAAAATGGAAAGAACTGATTGAACATTGTTATCATCATTGAAAAGCTGATTTAAGAAAATAAAAAATGCAAGAACTGATTGAACATTGTTTTTTCAAATAATTTAGTATTCGAATTTTCCCAAATTGAAAATATGAGTTGTGACCATTATTGCAAAGCATCCATATATTGTTGAGTATAAGCAACTTTTCTTAAGCTTTTCTATTTTAATATGATATGAAAGTTTTTCGTGATGACAAATGGTTGCCTAGACACAGCAAAACTTACAGTCACAACAATTATTTGATACTTCTGCAGTGTAGATGATATACTTCCAAATTGATCACTGGTAAGAAATTGACAATGACATATACTGCGAAATACATTCTAGAAGTGCAAACAGAACCAGGAGTTTAATTAACACCAAACAAGGATTAAATGCTGTGGAATCCGGTAATATTAGTAATTAATGAATGGTGATATTGATGTAATTCATTTGACGTGCATTGTTGTGGAAACCAGTGAAATGCAGGTTTTATGTGATTTTTATTGTCGTTAAAATATATTTATAATAAATGTTGTGAAGATCTAGACTTTTGTCTCTTCTAGCAATGCTATTCTCAATTTATAGAATGATATCAAATCATGAAAGTGTTTAATTATCTTTTTCATTTAATAGGATAGTC
This sequence comes from Pinus taeda, assembly GCA_000404065.3. Lineage (NCBI taxonomy): Eukaryota > Viridiplantae > Streptophyta > Pinopsida > Pinales > Pinaceae > Pinus > Pinus taeda. The sequence goes on from APFE030626509.1 coordinate 86,849, forward strand.
GCAAGTTGACATTGTTATAACATTGCCTTTTGTTGATTGATTGAAAGGTGTGAAATTGGAAATTCTTTGGATATTGTTAGAACATAGTGATTAATTATTATGAGTGGAATATTATTGGGAGAGATGGAGAAAATGACTGACTATTCCAACTTTTTCTTTCTCTAACATTCTTTCTCAATAACTACTCAAATAGATGAACACTTTCTGATGTATCATAATATCAGTAGACAAGGATTAAAAAGCTGTGGCAGGTTTAAGATTGATCTTATTCACATTTATATCTTATCTTTACATTCACATTTGAAGCTGCTAAGGCGTCTTAAGGCATCATTGATAAGGAAACTGCACAATTCTGAGTTTGATTTCCATCTTGCTTGCTTGGTTTTATTAGTGTTCATAATAAAGATAGATAGATTTTCTGTGGATATATTTGAGTTAAAAGATAGATAAATTCTTTGCTAACATTTTTGATATAGTGAAGTTCATTTGGTGGCCCATTTTAGTAAGTAATACCCCAAAATAGACCAACACAAAAGCAATTGGTTCCCAATTTATAGTTAAAGCACACATTTATTTGGATGTCAATATTATTTACTAGAAGTTATTCCCTAATAGTTATATTTCATGCAACGTTCATTACCAGCGATACTTTAATGTTATGTTCTAAAGAACTGACTGATGGAAATGTTTTCATCAAAATTCTGAGGCTTTAGGTTTTCTTGTAGTAATTTTGTGAAGAAATGGGCTTAAAGTTGTGTAAAATAAACAATAGAATATAAACGTTGACGTCATTTAAAGAGAGCACCACCATGAAGAGTCATTGAAAGACATATAACTAACAAATATAGAAGTTGGACTATGTATACAAACATTGGTACAATTATAGAGTTAAAAAAATAGTACATTAGGATATCAAAAAATAGTATATTAAGATATTAATGGAGAAAACATTTAAAACAAAGCACCATAATTGAGTTATCATAGGGAATGCCACAATCATCAAGAATTAATGCATATCTTATTCATCCATAGAAAATATGTTGATTTTCTAGGTGCATGTTAACGGTGCTGGGCCCGCCAACATTCAAGGTAATCTCTCCGATAAGAAGGCCCAACTATACTTCAGACCGTTTGGAGTAGGAGTCCTAACAGTGGATGGTAATCTAGTGCCTTGATTGCAGTAGCGTGTAGAGATAAGTATGATGACTTTGGTCGGAAATAAGTGTGTGACCTTGTAGCAAGTCAAGGGAGATGCATGGGGGGTTTTAACACACGGAGGGGAAAAGGAAGTGTGTCCATTAGAAACCTGTAACAATACGCAACTTGAAAGGAGCACACGAACGAAATGACATCACAAGTTGCAATGTGGAATAGTCCACAAAAACAAAGTGACGAGTTAATCCAATAACACAACTCTAACCAGAGTCATAAAATTGCATACAAAATAGTTTATAAGCTGCATAAGTTAAACAACATACATTGCTAAAGTAATCAGAATAGTCGAACTACAATAAAAACATATACATGAAACCATGCTGGCTCAGTTATATTTTTATTAAGTGAAAGCTCCATCCATACATACACCATTGACAACCACTAGCCCCAATAGTGGAACATTACAGTCAACATCGTCTCCAAAGAATTGTACTCACTCAATGCTATGGAGAAGCCAAGGTTCGCCACAATACTCCCAAGCCTTCTCTAAGCCTAAGCCTAGCCGAAAGCTTGGCTCCCAAAAAACCCATTCTATGAGTTATGTGGTTCTATTTATAACAAAGGGTAGGGTGACCCTCGACATTCCCCTTTGACTCTTTGTCTACACTCATGACACTTCAACTTCTTTACAAATAACTCATTACATTACATAGTGAATGTTCACATTCCACTAATGAGACTTGGAATTTCACTTACAATATATTCACAAATAATATACAATTTTGACATGTACCCATGTGAGACAAAAATAGGCTAGAGACAAGACACAAAACTACGACCAAGAACTCTGGTGGAATACCAATTCGGCAACATCCACCTGATGACTCTCAGTGATGTATTGATACTAATCTTTGTACTGTGCTATTGTGTCTCCATACTACTTGCTGGTGTCTTTCTGGAAGCCAACTCTTGCTTGCATAGCTTGTGGGTATATGATTTAGGAACTTTTGTCCAACTCATCCTGAAGCATGCGTAGCGTGGGCTTGATTATGGCAGGACCACCGATGTATTTCTGCATGTTTTCTGCGCTCATCTTCAAGTCATTGCTAGTGGCCCCTCACTTGAGCTGCTACATGTACCTGCTGATCTCTAGTCGAACTTGGTTCTTCTCCCTGACTACGGTGAGGGAACCGATTGACGAGGTCATGTGCATCCTCACCATCACATCCAAACTCTTGAAAAATCGTGCATATGGACCTTGTATATCACTGGCGAACGGGGTGAGGTGCTCATAGTTCTAGATCTGCATTTGGATCTTTTCTTTGTCTAGCTCGGCCTGCGACTTCATCATCTTGGGAGAGTGAAGCAGGGCTCTTTTGTATCTCATTGTCCATTCCTTCACATGGGCGATAATAGTGTGTCTCTGAGAGTTTGGAAAATCTTTTTGCTTCTCCGCTGGAAACCAAATAGATGGATAACTGCCTTATGCAAAGTGATGGATCTGTCATAGAGTTTCCGCATGGTGGCCTCAAGAGTTAATACTTCAACAAGTATTGCCTTCCTCATTTTTGCCATTGCGGTTCCTACAGATTGTTCTGCTCTCTGCCTGGCCACTTGCAAGTTCTTAGCCCTCTGTTCATTCTCTGCTAACAAGAACTTGACATTTGAGCTTGTGGCTCTTGTATAGGCCATAGTGGCATCGACCATGGCGATTGGGTGCTTCCTGACATCTGGCATTATCACCCTTTCATTCATAAATGCAGGTGACACGTGATCATCCGAGAAATGCTTTCTCCACACCTATACAATCCTCTACGACAACTCATCAAATAACATATTGAACACATCCATCATCAGATCATCGTTAAGGAGAAAAACCTCTCCTTGCTCGCTTGGGATTGCTTCTAAGACTGGTGGTGGTGGAGACTGCGGGGTGACCTCGGATGCTCTCGGCATGAGGTCAATATCTTGGTCCTGTGGCCCCTGTCCGAACTCCATGTCTGTTGCTTCAACCATTTACTCAATCTGCTGAGCAAGCTGCCGATCCTGCATTTTCTCAACCTCTTCTTCATCTGCTGGCTGTTTTGACTCCTCAACCTGTATGGGTGTATTTTTCTCTATGATCGTGCCTTGCCCTTCATTGTACTTCTCTTTCCTCTCTCTCCTTCTTAGCTCTTGTTCCTCTTTCAACTTCTTCTCTATCTCCTGCAACTTCCTTTATGCTTCCTCCACCTTTTGCTTCTCTCTCTTCCTCTGTTTTTCTCTCTTTATGCGCTGTTGCCTCTTTGCCTCCGTTGCCAAAGCTGCTTTCTCAATGAGAGGATCTTCTCTGAACTTGTAGCTTTGCTCAACCTGAGGGTGCTTGACAATCTTCCTCTTACCCTTATCGTGTGGCGGTTTGCTGCTTATTACAGTTGTTGTTGTTGCTTCTTGTGGTGCGGCTTCCTGTAGAGTAGCTTTCCATTCTGTGGCTATGTGGACTGGTTCGTTGAGCTTGGAGTGGTTGTAACAATACCTCCAAGGGTCCTCCTCTACACAATGACATGACCAATGGATCCATGGATAATACACTCTTGTACAGTGGTTCTTGCAAATCTCATGGGGATCATACTGATTGTAATTTCAAGCTCTCAATCTCGTACAATCCAATCCGCAAAGGAAGAGCAGGCCATGTTGCCTTCTTCCTCCTATGCAACCCTGCTGATAACCCTATGGAGATGTGAGATGCGACCTCTTGCATGACCAAATTGTCTGTGGCAAACCTTGGTAGAACATGTGGAGGCCTCTCTCCGCTAAACATCCTATGAAGGTGCCACTGGGTGTGGCATAGAAATATGCAATGTTAAGTAATGCCTCCATCACTTCTTGGGACATGTAAGGTGGATCCTGCTCAAGGATCAACTTGTACACTAGGGTGATGAAATGGCCAGCTAGCTTCACCATAACTCCTTGGTAGTTGCTCTCGAAACGAAACTTGCAATAAATATTGATGACATGCTCTTGTGGTGTCCACATCCAACCCATGCAGGAAACTAATGTTGGGCACAGATTGCATCAAGTAAATATGTGGACATGTAGAATCTTGTTTTCTCATCCTTGGGCCGATTTCGGGTGTTAGTCACATGGACTTTCAATTGATGAGCCAATAGATCCGTCTAGCTAAATAATCTTCCATCATTCACCAACTGGTCCAACACAACCATCCAATTCAGGGGAAAGGTTTCTGTGCTTTCTTGACTGTACAATATGCATGCGAAGATGATCAAGAATTGGTAGGCCTTTCTGAGTGACTTCTTCTTGTAAACATGATTGGGCGTGGATTTGAACTTTGACGACTCCTTCACCCAACACTTTATAATATCTCTAATGTTTACATCACTGTGGGTGGCATCCATGTGCTTCAACGGCCGAGGTAAATGATACATCTGATGATAATTTTCGGTCTTGAAGGTAGCAAGTTGTGTTCCACTGGCACTGCTCCATGTCATCGTCTTAGGATCTGTGTGAGTCAATCTAGTGGATGATGTTCGCACATGGGAATGCAGGATACCTGCATGCAACCTTGTGTAAGCACTGGTGGATATTGACATACACTTGCTGATCCTCTAGAACTTCCTTGAAGTTCCGTGCAAAGATATCCTTGATTTCCTACCACATTATCTTCATGGTCTTCTCAACGAACAACTGAATGTCTGTATAAACTGGTAAACTCATTGACACCTGTTCAACTACATCCCCAATGCTACTTTCAACAACGTCTTTTGATGCAGCTCTCTTGGAAGCTGGGTTACCTGTAATTGTGGAGAGTTGCTCAACAACTGCTGCACCTGGAGACAAAGAGGACACTCATGGAATGCAAGTATTAGTGTGAAGCCAAAATCACTTCAAGAAGAGACCAAACAACAAACCGGGCAACTGCTGGGAATAATTGCGCAATACTAGCTCTCAAAGGTGACTAAATGTGAGCTGGTTTTGAGTATTGCGCAGTCCCAACGATCATTGGGGGGTGCTGCTGATTGGAACTACACAATGCGTAGTTCAGTCAGACTCAGGCTAGCTGAGACTGTGCATTGCGCAATCCCAGTGACCAAGGCTAAGGACTGGCTCTTGGAATTGCACAGTGCGTAGTTGGATCCAAGCCTTGGTAGCCTCCGCGCAAATCTTGGAGCCAAGGCAGAGCCTTGAGATCCAGAAATGCGCAGTGCATGCTTGGGAAGAGCTAGATATGGGCCAAGGAAGCCCATATTTTCCCAATGATGACATGAAAATGAGAAGATCTGAAAGTAGAAGTGGAGGTGAGTGCAACTCTGAGTGAATGATGTTGCGTGCAAACAGAACAAGTGCAAGAATCAATCAAACTGAAGAACAATGAAGCATGTGGAGAGAGTCGTCGCAACAACGAACGTTAGTACCAAAAATGGGTTATGCATGTGACACTTGGGGAAAGGCAATGCAAAACTTAAAACAACACTTCTAAGCTAAAAGAAATCAAAAAGCCAATGGTTGTTCAATAAAATGGATAAAACAAGACTCTCATGAGCCAAGCAAACAAAAGCGATATAAAAAACAATAAAAGACTAGAAAAGCAAGACTTATCCAGAAAAACTGCAATGATTGTGCTGAAGGTTCCTACATCTCCTTGGGAATGCCAGAGCTCCAATACCATATGTGCAAATGAGCTCTAGTGGTGGCCACTAAATAGATTTGGTCGATTTAGGGTATATGACGCAAAGGCCAAAAATCTGGGGAAAAAGTGACACATGGTGACATTTTCCAAAAATAACTGTGTAACTCCGACTGCTCAATAGATCCCTACTTTTTAGGGATGTTTTTTTGCTTTTTTCGATTTTTAATTTTTCAGGAAAAAACTACCATGTATGCAAAGAGAGATTGCACAGTTCCTAGGGAAACTAGACAACTCATTAGCTCATGCATTGGGAAATTGCTGAGGGAAAAATTTTGCACAATTTCTAGGCTGAGTGGCTCAGGCTGCCTCTCATGCTCTGTGCAGTTTCATAGCTGAAGGCAAGGTGTTAGTTGGCTCTGCACAGTTTTGGAGCCAAAAGCTCACTGCCGGCTTGGACTACGCAATTCCTGGATTGAAGGCTAGTTTCCCTCAAGGATTTCACAGTTCACTAAGGTAGGCCTGGACAAGATTGAAACCAAGTGAAGAGATTGGCTTGCAGGTTAGATAGGAAACCAAGTTGGAAAACAAAAGTCATAAGCGGTAGATAAAACTCAATTGAACCACAAGTACGTGGGTCAGTGTAAGATGAGTTGTTGTGATTTGGGGAATGTGGCTCCAAAACGAAACATAGGAAAATTTTTGGAGGGCAGTTGTAGCTGCTACAATATTGTTGACACACTAGTAGAACTCCAACTCTCTCTATGGACCTTGTCTCGTGTAAAGCGAGTCTAAATCTTCTTGAATTATTGTTCGATTCTTTGATCGTCATGGTTCCTTCACTAGCTTCAGTTAAAGATATAGTTCCTACCATTCTCTTTATCAGTAGCACACAAACCAAGCCAAGTCAACTGAGTTGTTTCGATTGAGGATGAGGGATATATTGATGCACAAGTAATATAGACTGTCAGAGTTTTAGTTTCATCTCCAATGCAGCCACCAAGACATTTGTTGACCCATGTGAGTGATGGCGTGACTCACAAGAAAGATATTCAAGCCAACCGATAAACAAGAAATATACAGCAATGAAAACCAAAACGTTCGAAGTTTGAATGCGTCTAGAGAAAAAAAATATTGAAAGCACATGAAAGGCACTTTGCAGACTTATCATGGTGTTGTGTCACATTGTGCGTGGACGGCAAAGATGTACACTCTTTCAAATGTGAGAAACGAGCAAACATGAAAATGGAAGAAATTTTTTGTTTCGCAACAATTCTTGCTACATATGATTCCTTCAATGCATGAACGATAGGATCATGTGATTCTGGTGGAGGATGTGAAAACTATAAACCAAATTGATTTTCAGTGTGAACAAGAGAGATGAGGATCTTGGGGTGACTCAACAAATCTCTAATCGGAAGTGGAATTGTCCTTGAGGCTACGAGAACCTGGCATAACCATCATCTCGGGCTGAGTGCCTCAACAACTTGAGGGGTTTCCACTTCATCAACAGGTAGATCATCAAAGATCGGTGGCTTAGAAAGATCAACAACAAGTGAATCAAAATCGTGATCAAATGAATGAGTGAAGAGATAAAGACAACCACAATCAGAAAATTCAAGAAAGACATCGATATCCTCATGATCTGACAAATCATATAGAGGGGTTGATGAGAAACATAAAATTTCACCCTCTAAATTTCTGGAAATGAAGGATGAGAGATTAGGTAGATTCGGGAGGAAATATTTTTCCTCCCCACAATCAAATGATAGACAGATATCATGCGTGTTTTGTGAATGACCAGAAGTGGAAACATTCGGGGATAAATTTTCACAAGAAAAATCATAAATGACATAATTGCAGAAGATGTGAGGATAAAAGCGGGCAAAGTGTGGACAAAAGGAGGTCATCCTTCATTGCAACTTATTCTTCAGATTCCCACACATACTCATAAAAAATGATAGCGGAAGTTGGCTGCTCCATAACTTGATCGTCATGAACACCACATGTGGAATTCGGAATAGATGAACACAAGACACCAAAATTTGGAGGATCAAAGAAACCAGTGGATGAAGGTCGGGTAGATGAGACCATGTGACAACCATCAAGATTGCAGTCCAGATTTGCGCAGAAATCCAGAGTAGGTGGGGTGGGAGGAGGTGACAATTCAACAGGTGGATTCACAACTTCTCCCACCTCATCCTGTGGAGCTAGAGCTGTTTGATGAGAAGAGGACAGAGTGTCACTTGTGACAACGACTTTATCTGTATCAGATTTAGAAGCTCTAACATCGAGGTATGATGGGAGGGGTTCAAAAGACACACTCGTGTGGATTGTTAGATATGTGAATAAGATATTTAAACCTTTCAGTGAGAAAATCCCGATCAACTTCATCCTCCAGAAATTTAAAAGCGAGATAATGGAGGGGTTTTTTCTGAAATTTTAAGGTTTTTTGATTAAGTGCTTTACAATCATAATGAAAGAAAGCACAAACTAACTCTCTAATCATGTGATTGAAAGAGTGAATAGAGGTTGCTGGCAATGTGAGACACCATTACTTGACATGCCTTTTGAATGTGTAAGTGAACAACCCAAATGGAATGTCATTCGAGGGGACTTCATTCCTATCACATAAAGCCAAAAAGGCAACTCTGTGTCTTAACAGGGCTATTCTGCCTTCACCATCATATTTGAGTTGTGACAAGTCATCGATAACATCCTCCGACACTTCAAAATCATGAGCGTGAGAAAAACATGTCAGTGTTGAGATTGTGATGTAAGTCATGAATGATGTGTAGAGATTCAAAACAGGCTTTGAGGGCTTAGCTTGTCATCTGACCCTCCTTCTAGCACCATAAATGTTGATAGTGTTGGACCCACCAACATTCAAGGGGATCTCGTTGGTAAGAAGTCCCAGCGAGACCTCAGACCATTTGGAGTAGGAGTCCTAGCAGTGGGTGGTAATGTAGTGCATTGACAACGGTAGCGCGTAGAGATAAGTATGACGACTTTGGTCAGAAGTGTGTGACCTTGCAGTGAGTCAAGGGAGATGCATGGGGGGTTCTAACACACGGAGGGGAAAAGGAAGTGTGTCCCATAGAAGTCTGTAATAGTATGCAACTTGAAAGGAACACACGAGCGAAATGACATGTAGCACCCTCCTACCACATCTACCCAAGCAACCAGCCAGTCGGGATAAACATGCAACAAGAGGCCCTTATGATATGATTCAACTTCCTAAGTCATGTTAAGGAAGTGGAACCGACGAAAACACACCATACATACATTCAACATCAACTACAAGACCTTCAGGAACCAATCCAATACTTTAGACAACTTTCCCTTTTCCACTGAACTTTTGGACAACTAAGCCTCAGTTTCTCTCATGCTATAGGCATGATAATGTCTAGAGACCCAAAGTCACTCTCACAGGCTTACCTGCTAGCAACCATAGACTAAATTTGTTAGTGTTATGCCAGTGACCCCAGGATTTGAGCAACTTTTTCAGGCCCAGAGCCAAGGTCACTGCCCATAATTTCATGATACCTTTAGAACAGTAAAATAACATGGAAATGACAGTACTAAAGAAAATACTTGGTTAATACCTTGACTGGATCGCTACTAGCCATGACATGCATTTTGTCAAACATATCATGAGTATGTGATCTACAGTTGAAAATACTAGTTCTGAGCATAGGGGTGTCATACTTAGTTGAGAATTGCCAAGAACCATTTATGCCTTAATACATAAACTGTCATTCCATCCATTAGGTCATACATACATTGATCATTCAATTATAAGTAAAATCATGATGAAAGCCATCATAATAGCAACAAAAATAGTTGTCATAAAAGACATATATAACCAACATAATAGCAACAAAAATACCCATCCATTAGGTCATAGATACATTGATCATTCAATTATAAGTAAAATCACGATGAAAGCCATCCTAATAGCAACAAAAGTAGTTGTCATAAAACACATACATAACCAACATAATATCAACAAAAATACTCATGAAAGTACAACCATATAGACCACATATAATCCATGAAAATTCTCATAAAAATACAAGGAGAAATAACCTTTCATTAATGATGCAAAATCCAAACCCAGGATGGGACTTCCACGTTCCACTCGACTGTTGAATGGCTGAGACAAATCTTTCTTCAGCCATTCAGCCCCATGCCATATTCCAAGCATGAATGTGGGATCTCATAGAACACATCAATCAAAACTTATCCAGGGATTCCAGAGGCCATCCACCTCAACCCATCAAACAGTGATTCTACCTCACGGTCAGATGTCACAAAACCATCATCAGATTGGTCTTCATCCAAGCCTTCTAGGGCTTCCAGAGCGTTTGTTCCAACCAAGGCTTCTAGGACTAGTAACTCAACCCACAATTGCGCTAGGCTTTTAGAGAATTTGTCCAACCAAGGCTTCCAGGACTAGTAACTCAACCCACCAAGGGCTTCCAAAGTGTTTGTCCAACCAAGGATTCTAGGACTAGTAACTCAACCCAAGCTATTACAGGGCTTCCAGAGCATTTGTCCAACTAGGGCTTCCATCAACTAATATCTCAACCCAAGCTAAGGAAACATGAGAACCAACCAAAAACATATGATGAAAGTAAACCCACAATCACCATGGTTATCTAGGAAATGGAAAGGTTAGACAATCCACTATCAATTTAGGCAATCCTCCATGCCAATGACAAATCATGACCAAGAATCCACTTCCATATGCCATGCATGCCAAAAATAGTGAAGAAAACATACATGCAACTCGGTACCTGCAAGAAAATTTGATGTAGATGCTAATCCCGATGCCCTCTTGCACTTTCCTGCTCTTCCTTTGCCTTCTTTCTCCAAGAATCCAAGTATGCCACACCCACCAAGAGTGCTCCAAGAAAACACTGTCTCCAAGAGTATGAGAGAGAGAGAATAATGAGAGAGCTCCAAAATTGAACTGAAAAAATCTTACCAACTTATCCTCAGAAGACTTTTTATGAATGAGGCCTCTATTTTCTTCATTTTCCATTATTTTCCTTCAATTTCTTCCTCACATGCAACCTATGCCATTTCCTTTGCCAATTTCCTTAGCCACTAAACAATCACAAGTGATCCCCATCACTAGGATTTTGCCCAACATCTAGCTTGGAATAACTATACCATCAACTATGGTTATTATTTTGCCTTTATTTACTTTTATTACATGGAATTTTCACCAGGGTTGTTATAGAACTCTCCCCCTTGGGGGAACACTATCCTCAGTGTTCAAAAACACCTATAACCATAAAACTGTTGTAAGCAAAATGTACTTTTGATGGAGCTTTATAACTTAGCTCGATGCAATATTTACAATGATCAACCTGCGAGAAGCAAACCAATATGAAACATAAAAACATAACATCATCATGATATGAAACCCATACCACTTATTAGAGCTTTATAACATAGCTCATGGAGGTATTTACATCCATATACATATGTACATAAACAATCATCATCAAAATATATGCCGCAAACCACACCAAAACACCAAGAAAAAAATTCTTTGCCTCAACTAGCAAACAAGGAAGGATACATAGCCCACGTCTGATCCACCATTTCCCATGTAGCTTCATTGGGCCCAAAATTCTTCCACTGCACCTTAACTTGATCGATTGCTCGGTTTGAAGCATGAACACCTTTTTTTGCGATATACAATGAAGCTTTGGCTAGAATTCTCCATCTGGTTTCACTTGCAATACAGACCAGTCAATCACATGATCAACATATTTAGCATACTTCTTAAGCAATGACACCTGGAAAATATCATGGACTTTCACTGTCAAAGGTAGTGCAAGTCGATTGGCTACTGGGCCAATCCTCTTAATGATACTGAAGGGTCCACAAAAACGTGGTGCCAACTTGACACATGATCCAATTTTGCAAGGAGCTCTTCTTCGATTTGATGCACAAGTACACATGTTCCCCTACCTGGAGCTCCTTGAATAACATGCTTTGATTTGCACAATTGTTCTACCTATTCTGTGCCTTCTTTAAATTTTTCTTTATAACTTGCATTTCTTGTTCCATGTCTACCAAGATATCTGGTCCAATCAATACCTCGTTAACCAGATCACTCAAATTGATGGGAGTGTTACAACTCCATCTATACAATGCCTCAAAAGGACTCATTCTCAAAGATTCTTGACACTCATTGTTGTATGTGAAATCTACCAATGGAAGAGTAGGGACTCTTCCCACTTTCACTGTTGATGCATCACATACATCCTCAACATGTCCTCCAATATCCTATTGACCCTCTCTATCTGTCCATCTGTCCGTGAATGATAAGTTGTATTGAAGGCCAATTATTTGCCAAACCTGCAAATAATTCCTTCCAAAACTTGGAAGTGAACTTCACATTCCTATATGAGACAATCTTCTTCGGAACACCATGCAATACGACCACATCTCAAATGAATACCTGTGCTACATTGCTAGCTGAAAATGTAGACTTCACCGGAATGAAATGTGCAACCTTCATCAACCTGTCCATAATAACCATGATGGAGTCATGTTGTCTCAATGTCTTCGGCAAACCTGTAATGAAGTTCATGGAAATAACATCCCATTTCCACTCTGGGATCATGATTAGCTGTAGCAGTCCACCTGGACGATTACATTTTTCCTTCACATGCTGACAATAAAAACATCTATCCATGTAATTTGCTACATCCCTCTTCAAATTTGGTCAAGAGTAAAATCTCTTCATTGCTATCATTGTCTTCTAATAACCTGGGTGACCTGAATAAGGTTTTTCATGAAAGAGAACTCCCTCAACATCATCTTCTTAATATCACTACTGTTCGACACATATATCTTATCTTTGAACATGACCAATCCATCTGCTATAAGGAAATAATCCACATCTCGTGCACTTGCACCTGTATCACTACTTGTACCTGTACTTGTACCACTACCTATACCTGTACCATCACTTATACTTGTACCTATACTATCACATGTACCTATACTAATACTCTGCTGTAACCTGTGCACAATATTCATATATTTGATATCTTTTTGACCTGCCCGCAAGATTCTATCGTGTAGATCTATCTCATATGAGCTCATAGTTGCTAATTGATTTACCTGTATACGTCTGCTAAGAGCATATGCCACTCTGTTCTCTTTACCTTTGATATACTTGATCTCAAAATCAAACTTATTGATCATAGACAACCACTGAGCCTGCCTACCATTTAGATTTGGTTGGTCAAATAGATATCGCAAACCACTGTGATCACTTATCAATGTGAACCTCTTACCCAGAAGATAATGTCTCCACATCTTCAATGCATGTATAATTTCTACCAACTCAAGATCATGTGTGAGATAGTTTTGATCATGCTCATTCAACTTTTGCAACTCATAGCATACCACCTATCCATCCTACATAAGGACTCCACCAAGTCCTCTCTTGCAAGCATCTATGCATACTACAAACTCTTTATCTGATCTGCAATCTTTATTACTGGTTCATGTGTTCACAACAACTTGAGATACTCTAAAATAGCCTCGCACTCCTCTGTCCATTCAAACTTCATACCTTTCATATGCAATGATGTGATATGATAAGCAATCCGTGGAAGGTTCCTGATGAACCTCCTTTAGTAGCCTTCCAAACCCATGAAGGATCTCACCTCATCCACACTCTTATGAGCTACCCACTCCATGATGGCCCTTATCTTCTCTAGATCTACTACAATGCCCTCCTTGGAAACAACATGCCCCAAGTAGTGTACCTCATTCTGAAAGAAACTACACTTGTTGAGCTTAACATACAACTGATGCTCTCTCAACAACTTCAACACTGCTGCTAAATTTTCAACATGCTCTTTCTCATTTTTAGAATATACTAGTATATCATCAATGGACACAATAATGAAGTTATCCAAATATGGACGCAACAAACTATTCATAAAGCACATAAATGTAGCTTGAGCATTATTTAAGCCAACTAGAACTACAAAAAACTCATAATGCCCATACCTGGTCTTGAACGTAGTTTGTAAATGTCCTCTTCTTTGATGCATACCTGATGATATCCAGATCTCAGATCAATCTTCGAGAACACTGTTTCTCCCTTTAGCTAATCGAATAAGTCATCAATCCCCAAAAACAAATACCTATTCTTGATGGTTACTTTGTTCAATTTCCTGTAGTCAATGCATAATCTGAGAGTACCATCTTTCTTCTTTACAAACAATAGCGGTGTGCCTCAAGGTGATACACTTGGCCTAATGTACCCCTTGTCCTGTTAGTTTTTGGTAGTATCAGAAGTTCTATAGCATTGAAAATTGGTGGAGAGGCTAAGGCACATGAGTTCTAAATAACCCAGAAACCATTTGATGAAATTCCACTCATATTGTATTTTATTAAAATAATTAATATTTTTAATGGAGTTCCTAAGTCTAAACTTAAGGAAATAAAAATATTAATGTGTATTTGTCAAAATATGGGTGAGAATGATCTAGAAGGTGGATCAAGTGATGTTTTAATCTTAGCCGTTGATTAGAAACTTAATCTCGGCCGTTGAAGACTCAACATGAAAAGTATGAAATGGAGATTTGGGGTTCATTTGGAAACACACTCAGAGAGATTGAGGAAATTGATTTTCTAAGGTGAGAAGTTCCAATTGGGGAGACCTTGCAGGAGAGGGGCAGAGAGAATTTGGAAGAAGGAATTTCTAGAGAATACTAATAGAGAGGCGAAGAGGGCTTGTAGAGAGGCAACACAGTAGCTGGGAGAGCTGACGCAGAAAAGCTATCTGTCATGCAAAATCCAGAATTGTTGGACCAGTTAAAACTATCGGGAATTGCCAAAACACCTTGGAGAGATGATATAGAGGCAACGCAGTAGCAGGGAGAGCTGACAGAAAATTTTCCTATCACGCAAAATCCAGAATTGCTGGAATTGCCGAAACTGTCGGAATTGTTAGAATTTCCAGGAATTACCGAAATAGTTGGGGGAGATGATGTAGAGGCAACACAATAGCTAGGAGAGATGACACATAAAAAATGCCTATCACTCAAGAGTTAGCACTTCTGGAATTGCCAAAACTGTCGGGAACTGTTGGAATTGTAGGGAATTGCTAGAATTGCAGGGAACTGCGGGAATTGCCAGAACAACCAGGAGAGATGACACAGAGGGCATGGAAAGTGACGTAGGATTGACATAGAGCCAACACAAAAATAGTCGGGGTTAGCCAGTCTTGTGCTAGGTTAGCCAGAATTCTGCCAGGTGATGTGAGGTAAAACTAACTCAGATTTTCTGCCAATATTTTCTCTATAAAGGATTGCTAGATGAATATCCTAGATTTGCATTCAAATATTTCTCCTGCATAATAATAAACCCTGAGCTGTTGCACTGATTTTCCTGCATTCGTTTTTTCCAGGGACTATTGTGTCCAAAAATAAGTGTGTCCTATGTATCTTGTTCTTTGCTATGTTTTATGTTTCATCAGATCAAATATTTAATTAGTGTAGGCTGTAGAAGTAATTTGCTTTAGTATTCAGAAGAATAACTTGGTTAATTTATATTAAAAATCAAGTAGCTGAAGTAGTTTAAGATTTGCTGCAATAGGGGTTCCTACAGTGTAGGAATTTTCACATGGTATCAGACCATTGATTTTGAAACGGGAAGAGCAGATCCAATGCTGAGCAGTGAGGCTGAAATGTGCACATGGCAGCAATTCGAATCCCCTTGAAGGGATTGCATAGTCCTTGTCGGGAAGCAGATCCGAGGAAATATTTCTTTGAGTGAAATGAAAAAGAGGTATTATTTCTAGTTCGTGAGTTTGTAGAGGTAGAGGGAGTGACATAGAGCCTCATTGCAGTGTTGGAAGGGTGCAATTTCTTCCAGGGCAGAAATTTGTTGGAAAATAGAAGATAAAGAAAACCCGTAAAAGGGGAATTTTCTCCTCAGATAACTTTCCGCTAGAAAATTTCAAATTATCACTCATTGAGCAGCTGAGCAGTGCTAAATAGTGACTAGAGGAGTTAGTTCGATAGTTGGGTGAGATGGCATCGCATGGGCTCAAAGATGAGGATAGATTGGAAGGTGCTTCCAACTATGTCATATGGAAGACCAAAATCGTAGCTTTTCTGGAGGAATATGATCTTGAGGCCTATGTTAATAGTGTTGTAGTTGTTCCCGGTGACAATGATCACATGAAGAAGTGCAAGGCTAAGCAGGGGAAGGCAAAGAGTCTCATTCCCAATGGAGTTAGATATCATGTGGTCTGACACTTGCAGGGAAAGGATACAACCTGAGAGATGTGGGAAGCCTTGTCTTCTCTGTATGAAGGCTCTTCCGAACAATAGAAGATGTATTTGGAGCAGAATTTGTAGTGGAATTTGATGCTCAAAGGAGAAGGGGTGAACCTCTATCTTCAACGTCTTCAAGACACTAGAGAATAACTTGCTACATTGGGGTCCACTCCTCAACCAACCACGATGGTGAGGATAGCCCTGAATGGAGTCTCGGATGAATGACAAGTTTTCGCCCAAAGCATATTGGGTAGAGAAAAACTACTTTCATGAGAGGAGATGCAGGTGACTCTTTAAGAGGAGTTAAGGAAGGACTTAGTGAAGGTCAACCTTAGTGGTAGCAATGGGAGTGGCATAAACATGAAGGAGGACGAGGTGAACACAACTTTGGCATCGAAAGGAAAATAGAAACTGAAGTGAAAGAAGGAGATTTCGAAGGTGAAATGTTTCAGTTGTTGCTAGGTGGGCCACTATGCATCCTAGTGTACTTTGAAGAAAAAATATAAGGATGAGAAACATGATCCTAAGGCTACTTCAACAAAGATTAACGAGGATGATTTTTCCATGAGCACCCATACATCTCCAGGTAGGAGATGGGGAGATATTGAGTTGTAGTCTAGAGGACTACATGTGGGCACGATCCTTGAGGATTCCACCTCTTGGATCAATTCCTTGCTACAAGAGCCCAAGATTCAACAGTAGCAAGACAAACTTACTATCAGATGATGCAGTGAAGTGTTTGGAGGACATATGCAATAGATGGGGTCCAGAGACTGATCAACATAGAGCAAGGTTAGAAGCAGTGCAGTTGGCAAAATGCAGGAGTCAACAACAACGCAAAAGATTCAGAGGGTTAGAATCAACAGTAGTAAGATTTCAACGTTAATTGTATTATGCAGAACACAATTAAGTTAAACTAATTTTGGATTCTTTTCAGTGGTTTCTCTCAGCAACTTAGTTGCAATATAGATGCAATGCTAGTAGTGGAACTGCTAACAACATAGCAGATGGAACACTTGAGAGGGAGATGTAGTATAGATGCAACAATGGCAGTGGAAGTGTCATGGGCTATAGTACAATAGTAGTAGCCTACACAGTGTTGGTGGTAGCAACAATGCAGAAAGGAGGTGCTTGAGAAATAGAGCAACATGTAGGTGTACATTATTATTAGAGCACTTTCCTTGCTAAGAGGAAGTGTTAGTTTTTGGTAGCATCAGAAGTTCTCTAGCCTTGGAAATTGGAAGAGAGGCTAAGGAACATGAGTTCTGAAGAACCCAACAACTATTTGGTGAAATTCCACCTGAATTGTATTTTATTAAAATAATTAATATTTTTAATGGAGTTCCTAAGTCTAAACTTAGGGTAATTAAAATATTAATGGGTATTAATAAAAATATAGGTGAGAATGATCCAGAAGGTAGATCAAGTATTGTTTTAATATTAGCCATTTATTAGAGACTTAATCTCAATAGTTGAAGAATCAACAGGAAAAGTATAAAATGGAGGTTTGGGGTTCATTTGGAAACACACAAAGAGAGATTGAGGAAATCGATTTTCTTAGGTGAGAAGTTCTCAGGAGGAAAATCGATTGGGGAGATCTTGCAACAGAGGGGAAAAGAGAATCCGGAAGGACTTTCTAGAGAATACCGACAGAGAGGCGGAGAGAGCTTGCAGAGAGGCAGCGCAGTAGCCAGGAGAGTTGACACAGAAAAGCTGCCAATCACGCAAAATCCAAAACTGTCAGAATAGTTGAAATTGAAATTGTCGGGAACCGTCAAAACAAGCAGGAGAGCTGATGCAGAGGCAGTGCAATAGCCTAGAGAGACAACGTAGAAAAGCTGCTTGTCATGCATAATCTAGAATTGTTGGAGCTGTCAGAAACTGTCGGAACAGTCGAGAGAGCTGACACAAAGGCAAAAACAGTAGCCGGGAGAGTTAACACAAAAAGATACCTGTCACGCAGAATCCAAAACTGCAAGAACTATCAGAGCTGCTTAAATAGCCAAGAACGCTGACACAAAGGGCAGAGAAGGTGACAGAGGGCTGATGCAGAGCCAACACAAAAATAGCTAGGGTTAGCTAGTCTTGTGCTAGATCAACCGAAATTTTTCCTGGTGAAGTGAGGTAAAACTCACTCAGATTTTCCACCAGTATTTTCTCTATTAAGGGTTGCTAGATGAAAATCCTAGATTTGTATTCAAATATTTCTCCTACATAATAATAAACCCTCAAAGATGATACACTGGTTTTCCCACATCGGCTTTATCCGGGGACTATTGTGTCCAAAAATAAGTGTGTCTTATATATCGTGTTCTTTGCTCTGTTTTCTGTTTCATGAGATCAAATATTTAATTAGTGTAGGCTGCAGATGTAATTTTCTTCAGTATTCAGAAGAATAACTGGGTTAATGTATATTAAAAATCATGTAGGTGAAGTAGATTCATATTTGTTGCAATAGGGTTCCTATAGTGTAGGAATTTCACATGTCCAACATTTCCTTCAACTGCAAATTTAACTCAAGAAAATTAGATGTGCTCATCCTGTT
This sequence comes from Pinus taeda, assembly GCA_000404065.3. Lineage (NCBI taxonomy): Eukaryota > Viridiplantae > Streptophyta > Pinopsida > Pinales > Pinaceae > Pinus > Pinus taeda. The sequence goes on from APFE030626509.1 coordinate 105,501, forward strand.
AGGTTCTTTTGATGCTAGAGCTGGCCATGGCACTAACTCAATAGAAAATTCTACCTGTCTGTGAGGTGGCAACTTTGTAATTTCCTCAGGAAATACATCCTTGAACTTCTGCAAAACTGGGTACCTTCTCAATACATATGCATCTTCAACTTCCTTACCCTTATGACTAGAAATGTGCATTGAAAATAGCTTACAATCTTTCTTGTGACAACATTTTGCTTGCATAGCTTTCACCATCCTAACTGATTTAGCTTTCTTCTTACCCTGTAAGACTCTTGGTTCTCCATTGTCATCAACACACTCAATGGATTTTTCATAACAGTCTACCTTGGTTCTATGAAGGTACAACCAATCCATGCCTAACAACATACTGTATGATCCCAATGGCAATACATTCAAATGTGTTGCGGTAGGCATACCATTCAAATCAAATGCACAAGCTCCTACCCAATGATGAACTCGCTTCTTCATACCTGTAGCCAACCGCGCTAACCAAGTCTTTGCATGAAATTCCTTACTCATAACACACTTATCAACCAAGTTAGGACTAACATAGCTATAATTAGATCCAGGGTCAATCAAAATAGAAATAACTTGATCACAAAGCTTACCGTCCATCTCAATGATAGATCCCTGATGATCTGTCTGTTTGTTATCCAATGCTCCATAGATACTTGGAATACTTTGACGAACATCCCCAATAGTCTGTGCCTCTTGTGCACTATATATCTAAGGTCTACCACCCTGAATTTGCAAAAAATCTCTCCCGCGATGATCCTTGCCACAAATCCAACACTCTATAGGCTTCCATGCCATCTCCTTGTTCTGTTCTCCTGATCGGAATCCCTGTCCTCTATCTAATGCATTGAACTACTTAGGTGGTGCAACATTATCCTTGTTACCTGTATCTTGAGGCCTTGATCACTTTCTGTTCCATTTTCCTTTGTTCTTTGCAGTAACTCTCCATTTTTGGCTTAGTCTCAGTTCTGCGCTTCGATTTTTCATAGCAATGACTTAGCTTCTGAATGGCCTCCTCCAATGATCTAGGCTCATCGAACTCAATCCTATCTTTAAATGAAACCAGTAACCCACTAATGAACCTCTGAATCTTGGCCTTTTCCTCTGTGAGATAAGGCACATACCTCATTAACTCCAAGAATCTGCTAGTGTACTCATCATCTGTCATGGAAATCATCTTTAGCTCATAAAATTATTTCGCCCTGTCATCAAAGTATCTCGCTTAAAAATACTTGTTCTTGAATAACTGCTCAAACTCTCTCTCTCCAATTCAAATCCTCCTCATGAAAGCATGTGACATTGTTCATGTCTTCCCACCAAATGTCTGCTTTGCTTTTTAGACTGAATGTAGCCACTCTAACTTTCAAGTTCTCTGAATAGTCATGCAACGTGAAGAATTTCCTCATGCCAAGAAATCATGACTTTGCATCTTGTTGTTTCTTCATCTCTCCGTCAAATGTTGGTGTCTTTTCTTTATTAAAATCATTTGACAAATATCCCCTATCAATCCTCCTATAAGGATGATAATGATGACGATCATGATGCCTATGTGAATCACAACTAGAATAATACCTGTGTCTGTCCCCTCTCCTATCCGGAGTGTCCAACAATCTACCGTATCTAATTGTGTCATCTCTATCTGACCTATGACCACCATGTGACCAACTACCATATGCCCCATTAGTTCTATCCTCCTCCTCATAGCTGATTCGACGTGGTCCTTGTTGCTACAAATCTGACAAACTCTGAAGTATCATCGCATTTTCCTCTGCTTGTTTCTCCTGTTCCTGCATGATTCTGTCATTATCTGCCTTACAAATCCTTATTTATTCCTTTAAGATTCTCAGTGTAACAACCAAATCGGAAGAGTTCCAAACACCATACTGCTCTTCAGATTCATAGGGAGAGTCTTTGTAGTCAACCATCTTACTAGCCATTTGATATTCCTTCCTGCAAGGTATATCATGTCAGCTAAACCAAATCAAAATAAACCAACATACCTTAGCATAACTCGGGGAGGATACCTTGAAAAGTGTCAGTCTTTTCATCCTGTCAACGACAACCAAATGTGCTTTTACATAGCAATTTTTAGGGTTTTTGGTCAAATTTTTAGTTTCAAAAAGTTTTTCAATAAAAATTTGATCACCAGTCAGGAAGGTCAGTCTCCATTATTACTTTTAGTCTCATGGTAAAATACACCATCTTGGTCAAACATAGAGTCCCATACTCATTTTTATTCATAATCCACCAAATAAGTCATCAATAAATCATCATTAGGTAACCACTAGGTCATTAGGTGCAATTCTGGAAAATTGGTCTTTTTACCATTTAAATTCATGTTAGGAGGAATAGTGGAAATTAGTTTGGTAACTTAGGTTTGAAATTTATGTTTTTATTTCATTCTCTCAAATGAAATATCATCATAAATTCATAAAAGTGTAAATTGTTTGGTGGGTCCACTATTATTGTACAAAGGGAAAATCGATTTTTCCATCTATAAAAGCTCACCACTCACTCTCTTTCATTCCTCACTTGCCCATTGTTGCATCCAATATTCCATATCATTCCACCAAGGTAATTCTTCCTTGCCAAGAAGGGTTACTTGTATCCAAAAACTGATTTTTGGAAATTGTGCTACGCAAATGACCCTGCCTCTGCTGCGCATAACGAGGTTGCAACTCCATCGTTTCTATAAAAGTGTGAGCCCTATGCAACTTCTTGGTCCATCATGGTGACATTCTTCTACAACTGAAATAGGTTGGTGTTTTATCCTAGGGTTCAAACTCCTTTTATTTCCATTATCTATGCTCATTTATCTCATCTCTATTTCCTAGGGTTTTTAAAGCATTTAGCAAAGTTTTCACCTTTCCCTTGTCAAATTTGCTACTAAAATTCATACCTATATGATTCCACAACATTAGCTATCCTAAATACACTTTCCCAAATACCTCCTATCAAAACCACTCCCAAAATTCATCATTTCTTCCTAAACCCTAGACAAACTACACTCTTTTTGACTATAGGACTGTGTTTTCTTGTTCTGGAAGCCTTCCACTCACCCAAATTCGGTAATTCCGGTTTCCCTAGCTTCCTAAACTCCCCCACTACTTCCCAAAATTTTCTTTGAATTTTCTCACATCTCTATCCCCCTTATTTTCCCCAAACTCCTTCACAACTCTTGAAAATCCCCTGTTTTCACATAGTCAAAACCCTAATTTGCTATCATAAGAGCTAAGTGCTAAAATGGAGTCTGAAACCTCAGAGTAGAAGAAGCATAGAGGAGGACAGATCATCAGCCATGAGCCTATATCAACCCATGAAGTATTATCTTCTCCTTTTATCATGAAATCCTTTGAAGATGCTGATCACCTTACATTTTGTCAGAGGGTTGAAGAACCGAAATATCATGACCAATTGACTAGTGCTTTTACTAGTAAGCTTAAAAGGGGAAAAATGACCATAATAGGATTCCAAATCACTATTTCAAGGAAACTTATCTTCGCAACTACATGGATTCTAGACACTGGAGAGATCTGGTTTAAAAGAGAAGACCTTGACCTTCAAAACTACAAAATGTACCTTAAAACATAATACAAGGCAGCTCCAACTTATATTTGTCCATTCAGACATTTGTTGGATAAGTACACCCCTCTCATGAAAATGATCATGAGGTATTTCAAATGTGGAGTAGTTTTTTCAAGGATTTATAAGTACCACATGAAACTTCTGATGCATTTCACTGGTGTACAACAAATCAAATTGTCTTATTACTTGTACAAAAGTTTGGTGAAAATGGTAGAGAAGGTACAAAACCAGTGGGAGAATCACTACTCCAGTTTGTTTCATCATGGCCTAGTGAAAGTGCTTGTTTGTCATCAATTAGCACAAGCAAATATGTCTTGGGACCATTTTTCTAGTTCAACTTTTTCTACATCTTCTTTAACTAGGTCTAATGATAAAACAACACCTACAGGCTCACCCATGCAGTGAGGGGTTTCTTCTTAAAGCGGTTCAACTAAGAGGAAAGATAGAGAAGAAGGGTCTCATACCTGTTCTAGACGTTATAAGATCGTGTTTTCTCAAGGGATGGTTGAAGGGGCCAAGCCTACATCAGGAAAAGATATAGTGTTCTCATAGCGTGAAGAGTCCTTTCATCCGGGTACACATGTGTTAACTATGGAGAAAGAACAAGAGGGGAGGTTTAAAGATCAGATCATCAGGGATAAGGATGCTGAACTCAAGAGGTTGGAAGGAAAACCGATTGAGGCAAATGCTCTAATAGCATGCCTACAACAAGAGAATATGCAACTGAAGGTGAACCGGATGATTTAAGACAAATAAGCAACAATTTCAAGGAAAGATGATACAAAGGTAAAAGCAGTGGCTGAAATGGAAGTGTCCAAGGGTAAAGGAAAACAAATTGCATTAGGTAGACCTAGGACTAGAGCAACTAAAAATCTCTTGAGCTACAAAGAGAGGTTTCACCTCCAAAAGGACAGATTATGGTGGATGACCTAATCATTAGAAACATAAATGAAGATAGGGTTTATTGGCTTGATAAGGTAAATGAACACTTGGAGCAGTTCCTCAAAAAGGTAAACATGAAAAATAACTTGTAGAGGCATATGGCTATGCACTACTATACCAGAAACAAAGTATCTCAAGTCAGGATCAAGCATTTGAAGAGAAAACTCAAGGAAAACCTAGTTGGTCAAAAGGACAAGGATAGGCTTGATTTACTTGTTGTGGCCTCACTCATGGCATAAAATACCCTATTTTACCTCCACTCAGCAATTTTGAGGAAATTTGGAGAAAATTTTGTCACTTTCAAAATTTTGGTCATTTTTCACTGTTTTAAAAACACAGTAAATTCTATATGCGCAGCGCCTTGGCGCTACACTTTCATCTCAGAGCTCCAAATGATGAAAAGTTTATTTTCCTGGATAGATTTTTCCTTAAGGATCTTAGAAATCCACTTTTGGAAGTAGGTTAGCAAACTGGTGAAGCGAAAAAAGTAAAAAAAGGGGCGAAAAACACACTTTTTGCCATCGTTTTGGAACATGCGCTGTGCTTATAGAGTAACCTAGGGAGAATGGATTTTTGAAGGCATTTCTATGCTCCATTTCTAAAAATTCGAGTTGATCTGGAAACCAGACACAAAATTCTAGTTGACTATTTTCTTACTTTCCAGGTTTGACCTCCAAAAGACCTCCAAAAACTGCCTGCAATTTGGCACTATGCTTATAGCAGAATGTGCTATGCGTATACCTGTACCTGATTTTTTTGACTGCAAATTTCGCCAGATTTTGTTTTTATGATGTAATTTGGATATTTTAGTGACTTTATGATGTAATTATGGAATTAATAGACATGATAGGTTGTTTTAGTGTTTAATTAAAGCCTCATAAATGTAGCAAAACTCAATTTGAAGTCTAAAAGAAGAGTTTGTGTTTGACCTTCTTACTTCCTCTGGTTTGTTGAGAGATTCTTGCTAACTGTTCCAAAACCTAAGGATTCGACCCCTGAAGGTGGGGAATGGATGTTTTGAGCCTATATGTATGTTTTCTCATTCAGTCAGATGGGTTGGAGTTTTGTGGAGAGGCTTGCATCTTATGTTTTCTTATAGCTAATCAAGGAGTAGTTATAGCTATATTTCAGGAATACTTGTTTAGTGAGTCTATGGTGTTAATTTCCTTTCAGATCAATTTCTAATTGATGAAATCATCTCTCTTTTCATCATTTACCTTCTTCTTATGGTTTTCCTTGCAGTCATATAGGCAAAATTCTTAGATTTAAGCTTTGTTTATGTGGAAAATCATGCTTGTGTTTCTTTTCTTCTATGACTAATGAATTCATGCTTATACATGCTCATTATGTTCTCTTAAACTCCCAGACCCATACTACATTGAAAAAACCTTAAGTTCACTATAACAAACTGATTTCTAGCTCCTCTTTATACTTGTTACTTCACATTTGAAGCCTTGACCTAATTTACCTGCTCTAATCCCTAGTCTAGCAAATTAAAAACCCTAAATTATCAAATACTCAAAAAGACTTGTATATATAGCCTAAAACGTATTTATTTTCAGTTATTCATTGACAAATACTTTGAGAGATCCTTCTCTGGTTCAGTAGGGCTAGCTACTAAACTGAAAGTGGTTCGAGGTTACGTTTTTTGTTTTCCTCCTCAACCCAGGAGATTGTAGAGGATAACACTGTTGGACACAGATTTTCATTGATGTCAATATGGAAATATTTAAGGAAGGAGACAAAGACAAATAAGAGGAGCAAACATCCATCGGAGCAACAGAGCAAGCAGAACAGAGCCGCAAGAGGAATCGACCATCGACAATCGACTATGGTCGATTCTAGTAGGGGAATCGACCATCGGCAATCAACTATGTTATGTGTAAACCTCCGGAAGCGGCAATTGCGATAAAAGGATGACGTGGCTTGTGGGACCTTTATATGGCTATAGTCTCATTTATATGGCTTCCATGAAGTAATAAGCCTGTGAATAAAATTTTCTCCGACATATATATATTTTTCATTCCATTGTGATAAGAAGAAGTCATATATATATATATCTATTATATATATAATATATATATATATATATATATGTTGAAACGCCTCATTGCTGGAATTGATCTGTAGCATCTATATTGCAAACAAATACAATTCACGACTCTTTGATATTTTTTCAATAAGCATCATTTCTATTGTAATTCAGCCCCTCTTCCTCTTGAACGTGTTCCATGAAGCATTGGTTAATTTGAGTGCAGAAGAAGCTAAAGAAAATTGAGGAGGGAAGTCAAAAAGGACGAGCGAGTGTTGAGGAAGCTGAAGCTCAAGCAAGCGAGGAGGAAGCCTGAGCGGTGGTGGAAGCGGAAACGAATGGACAAAGGTATGGATATAAATAAAACAGAGAAAAACAAATGGAATGGGTGTTGCGGTGAAAAACTGGAGTAAGAGAGCAACATAAGTAGTGGAGGCTGTAGAGGCTGCAGAAGTAGCAGAGGTAGGAGAATAAAAGTGAGAAGGATTGAAGTCCTTGGGAGTTGGTGCTCCTAAGTCCAAGATTGGAGTCTTGGAAAAATAGAGTTGGTGCTCTGGAGGTTGGAGCCTCACTGAAGTCGAAGTTGGAGCTTGGCAACTATTTCCAATCAGATATATATTTATATTGTATTTAATTCATTGCACTGTCTTGAGTTTCAATAAAAACATTTACTCCAACTGTTGATCTCTGTATTCTATGTATACATATACAAATCTATATATGCTTTTGGCAATCACTAGAACAATTAAAAAATTTAATAAGAAATACTGATTCAACCCCCCTCTCAGTGTTTCCAACAAACGCCTTGTCTGCAAGATCAACAAATTAGCATTATACATGTGTAACATAATCATGATAGTATATAGAAACATAATAGCGAAGCATATGACCATGCAACCATAATTCTAGCTAGGGTCCAGTCATCAATGCATGACCTTAACAACAACACACACCATGACCTCATGCATGACAACAACCACTACATCACTGTACTCTTGACCACTTGCAAACATGAACATGCATAAGCAATACGTAACCAACTACACATATGCATAAGCACATATGATCAAGCATGAGCGAATGATACTTGAAATCAAACCTGCAAGAATGAAAAATGCAACCAAGCATACACGAATGTAAGAAAGCATACTAAAATGATACATGTAAGTGATATTAATTGACATGTAACCAGTCATACACTCACAACGATGTATTCCAAAATAAAAACCTCAAATTTCACGTGACGAAATCACTATAACCATGAATAACATCATGCAAATGGAACACACACATGGAATGCAAGGGTGAGAGACACACATGCAAATGACATGCGTGCATTACCAACACATAGTCCATCCAGTCCGAGGGGTGAAATTGGCTCTAATACCACTCTGTAACACCTTCCTCCCACATCTACCCAAGAAACCGGCCAACCAGGGTAAACATGCGAAGAGAGGCCACTATGATATGATTTGACCTCCTGAGTCACATTAAGGAAGTGGAACCAATGGAAACATACCATATAAACATTCAACATCAGCAACAAGACCCTTAGGAACCAATCCAATACTTTAGACAACTTTCCCTTGGGTCCCACTGAAATTTTGGACAAATTAAGCCTTAGCCTCTCTCATGCTATAAGCATGACATCATCCAGAAACCCAAAGTCGCTCTCATAGGCTTACCTGATAACGACCAGAGACTAAATTTGTCAGTGCTATGCCAGATGTTATCATTTTGTATTTTTGAGGTTGTGGGAGTAAATACATTGGACAACATCAAACCACTTTTGAAGCTGGGATCTACCCTTATCAGCTTCAGAGAGGGCTCTCTCTTTATGATTTAACATGGTTTTAAAGTTGATTTTAGTCTAGTTATGATTAATCTTGGTTGTTTGTTTGAATTTGGTTGATTGGTTGATTGATTTGATTAAATAAATTTCTTTCCATTGGGCTATGGAGTAAAATACAAATGGAATGCTGCACCAAAAGTTCAAAGGAGTAATCACAGGGAAAGCTAGCTAGATTTAACGGATCTTTTAAATTAAATTTTGGAATGGAGAAAAGGTGTGATTCAGTAAAGATTGAGAAGCATTTAAGAATTTTCTGCGACATTGATGTTTGCAAGGTCATAACCCACTTTGATCACCAATTCCTCCAGAGTTTTGATCCTAGTGTCTTTGGAAAGTGCAGAGTCCTTCTCCATATTCAGTTGTGATTGAACATTGGCTAATGTAACCTGCAATTTAGACAAACTCATAGCAGTGTTAGTGACAGTGGAAAAAATCATTTCCCCACTCTACGTGTGCATCTCCATTTGGTTAATGGGATGCATGTCTTTTACATCAAACTCAAATGTTGTCTTCTTGTAGTCTAATGTTGCCTTGGGCTGGGGAACCTATGCCTAGAGGAATGGCATTTTCATTTTACCTTTCTCTAAATCAAAGGCTGACAACAGCCTGCGTTGAGAACTACAAGTCTGCTTCCAGAACTGATTTTAGGTGTTAATATTCAAGGCCTCAATCCTCACTTTTATCTCCATAAAAATATCAAATACACTTTTCTCTATCTCCCCTATAGTAGATGTGTTGGTCTGCATAATTAGTTGCTGATCTTGTGAAGCCGTGGAGGTAGTGGGAGATTGTGTGGTATGATCACCCACTAATGAGGAAACAAGTGGCTCATTAGTGGTGATAATGTTCTCCTGCTCTGAATCCTTGTTGAGGATTAGTTTTGAACTGAGTTTGGCCTTCTTCCTATACATTATTTTGAAACCTTCATTGAAAATTTCAGTCCCTGAAGGGGACTCTTCTTCTCTACTTCTCTTGGCTATTTTCTCCTGCATGGTAGGAGTCTATACTATGGACGATGAAACCAAATGCTCCTTTTCCTCTTGTAGGGTGTTCTCACTCCATTCGAACTGTTTTTTATACTTTTCTATCTCTGGTCTAGTTGTGTGAAAATAAGCAGTGGATTTGTTCTCCACTCTTAACTTAGAAATGTCCCCTAATGGATCATATGACTGGGTGAAACTAAGGCTAAATTGCATTTCTTTTAGTAGCTTATCTGCTTCTTCCCCTGCTGCCCTGTTGTTGCAAATGAAAGGCCCTATCTGTGTTTTATTTTGAATTGGGACTTCTTCTTGGCAGCTACAAAGTGGATCTCATCTATATTGAGCATTTTCCTTATGTGCTCTAGAGCAAAAATCCTCATTGGGAGGAATTTAGGTAGCTTGTAAGGTGCAAGCTCACATCCAAATATTCTCAATTATGTATAATTCTGATAGAGGTACCAATCCCCTGTCCGGACTTGGTCTAATCATTGAAAAACCTTTCTAATTTCCTTACAGATCATTGGCTCTATCCTGCTACCTAAGAGACTAATTTTTGGATGCACAAACATCTCTATGAAATGTTTATATGTGTATTCCTTTTGTTCCTTCATTACTAGAGTAGTCTAGAAGATGTCTGACTGCTGATTTCCTTCTTCATCCAGCTTTTGTAAATCAAGCTTGATGTTGTCTCCCTGAAAATATAAGAACATATAAACTAACACATAAGCATACTTGAACACATCCTCAGTCTGGAATTTGATAAGCTGTTGATGAATAGAATCTGCAAGAGATTGGCTAAAGTTAAACATGATGGAGAGCTTAGAATCAATAGAGAAAATGGACATAAATCCTATGATGGCCTCATCTACCCACTGATACGAGTAATAGCTAAGGAGGTAGGAGATAATTGTGATGATTTGTTTGTCTCTCTCAGGGAAAATAGAGGAGGGATAGGGAGCATTTTTCTTTGGCAATGAGGCATCTTCTATCAAGAAAAGCTCAAGGGTTTTGGCCCTCTTAGAAAAATCCAATTTTTGGTACAATTCAACAAGTGCTTCATAGGAAAAGGGGGTGGCATTCTCTACTGTAGGGGCTTGCATCATCTGGTCTATAGCTTGAGGAGTGATAGTGAACAAAATTTCTCTAGTGGGGGAAATGATGGCTCTTTGGCTTGTAAAATAACATGCACGACACTTCCTAACAAATTCTGGGGTGTTGTGTGTACGAGGAAAAATATAGTGGGGAAAATTGGATTCCCACAGTTGAATGTCATTAGATTTATCTATATATTTGTCCTCGAGCCAACAATACATCTCCAAAAACGTCAAATATGCAGAGAGTTTCATGGATATTATAGTGTTTGTCCGCCAAAGGGATGCGGTGAAAATTAGTGGGAGGGTGGATCAGGGGACTGACATGTTCTTCTGGTCCCTTGTATTTTGGAGCCATCTTTAGATAAGGCTATGGACAATGGTGAAAATTGGATTGCAGTTTTATGTACATAGAGAGAACTTAGGATTAGCAAACAAAAACAAAAGTAATAGCCTAGAAATGAGTGAGCGAGCAATGTTCCTAGCTTGGTGAAGTGTTCACAATTTGGAATGGTGCACCTGTAACAGAGTGTTAGTAGTGGCAATGTAAAAAATCAGTAACTGGTTAATGAGAAAAAAGAAGGATTATATAACACTTTGGTTTTCCCATTGATGGTGGTGTGGGTCCATTGAATTAATGGTTAAGCGAATTGATTGCTTAACAACTTAATTTTGGAGGGAGTGGATGTGATTGGTGGAGTCAATAGGCACGTGACATGGAGGAAGGGGAGTGGTAGGAGAGCAACAGATAGAGGAGTGAATTCAGGAGGTGGAGAAATTGCTTTTCGAGGGCGGGGGGGGGGGCGGCGGTGGGGAGGTGTGGTTAATGGTTTCTCCTGAGGGTGGTGTGAAATATTGTAGTGATGAAACGTAGTGGCCGGTGCGGTTTCGAATACTGGCCATTTCAGACCCCCCCCCGCGATGGTAAAGTTCAAATGGTGAGGGGGGGCCGAAATACACTGTGGTCTGTCAGATCGTGGGAGGTGGGCGCAAATGAGGTGAGAGGTGGCGGAGTGTTAATGTGATGTGACAGGTCACTTGTGGGGTCAGCGGAAATTAATTTAATGCATAGTGGGAGAATAGTTGGGGTTTATGGTGGGGTAACAAAACTTAGGAATAGGAGGGTGGATGAAAATGTGAGCAGAGGGGTGACTTTGGGGTATTAAAACTTAGGAATAAGGGATTAATACACCAAAATTATTTGATACATTAATCTTTAGAGGAAAAATTTACTCCTTTGCCTTTTTCTTCCGCACATGAAAATAATACTTGACATTTGACTTTAGGATAAAATCTTCATGTTTTTCCTCTAATAACCATAGTGCTTTTACCTACCCTTTTGCATTCCATTCTTTTTTTAAGCAAACATTTTCTCTTCTTGCTTTGCAGGGTGCACTTAAGCTAGTAGACCCAAATCATTTTTATTTTATGTACATCTACCTTATCTTATCACTTATTTCACCATTGACTCAAATTAAACTGTTGAGTCAATTTTATTTCTACCTAGGTACTGATTTACCAAGTTTAAACTGTTTGGTAAACCTTCATTCACTAATCTATTTAATAGAAATTTAAATGTGTTCATTCATGATTAAACTGTATGACCTAAACATAATTTTAATCATTATGGCACTCAAGAACAATTTGCGCACAATCCTTATTTGAAAATGGAATAAAAGATCTAACTTATCGGTAGTGGCACTTGGACTTGAAGCACTTTCAACCTTATTTTCTATTTTTCCTTTCTGGGGTTCATATTTTCTTTATTTTTCTAACGTATCCTCTTTTCATTTTCTTTTACTATTTTTCAGGAAATCGTTTGAATATTGAAATTTATGTACAATACGAAATCACAAGTACATAATACTTAGTCACCTTGAGATCCTATAATTTATAGGACCCTAACAGTGGCTCCAGCTGGGGATGACACTTCTCCAAGTGAAGTGTCAAGAACATAAGATCAATAGCCTTGAGTACTCCATTTCTGTAATGTCTTCATCTGATTTCTTTGCTGTTTAGGATACTATTGTTAGCTCATCAATCTAGGCTTAGGGCCTTCACTGCAGGCTTCAACCTTTGTTAAAAATTTACCCAATCAAAACCGTAAAGACTATGATATTTACAATGATGAAAGAAATATTTATAGGCTAGGAAATCTAGTGCTTCAACATCCTGCCATTGGCAAGACCTCCAAGTATCTCTGCTCCATATAGGTCTTTAAGGTAAATTACATTATTTCCCCTGAAAGCATGAACAACATATGGCCCATTACAAATATTGTCAAACTTTCCATGTTTTCCCTTGTCTTCTCTCCTTGAATCCCATCTCAAAACTTGGTCCCCATTGTTAAAGTCATCAACTTTTGTTCTCTTGTCAAAAATCTTTTTAACATTTTCTTGAATAACTTGGGTCCTATGGTATACTTCCTCCTTGGATTGCTGCAATTAGATAGTTTGATTAATCCTTCTCTGTACATCATTGGGTTCAAATTGCACTTCTTGAATGATCTCCATGACTGGAACTCCTAAGGAGGATGGAAAAATTGCATCCATCCCATAGACCAATTGGTATGGTGACATGCCAATTGATTTTTTAGTAGTAAGTCTCTTAGCCCAAAGCGCATTGACTAGCTTGTTGTGCCAAGACTTTTTGTTGTCCTCTAACAACTTTCTGATGATGTTTACCAAACTTTTGTTTGAGGACTCAACCAACCCATTACTCTGGGGGTAATAAGACGTTGAATGTCCCAAAGTGATGTGGTATTTATGGCAGAATTCAACCATCTTTTTAAATTTGAAAGCTACAACATTATCAGTGATGAGCTTTCTCAGACAACCAAATTTGGAGAGGATATTGGTCTCGAGGAATTTAATAATGACAACATCAATGGCATTTCTCGAAGGGGTGGCCTCTATCCATTTGGTAAAGTAGTTAATGGCTATAATAATCCACTTATGTTGGGAAAAGGAAGAGGGATGATTTTCACCAATGAAATCCAATCCCCATTGCTCGAAAGGGCTTTCAACAAAGATAGGCTTTAAGGACAGGGGCAACAATTTTCTCTTTCCCTCAAAAATATGGAATTTATGACACGAGGTGACTTGTTTGTGATTGTCAGGTAAAATGGTAGGCCAATAGAAACCAACTATATGTCCACCACAGTCACTTTGATGGAATTCTTGCATAACTTTATTTGCATCATCCTTCAACAAGAATTTAAGTAAAATACCCCCAACATCTTTCTAATATAAGAATTTTTCTATAATTCAAAATTTAACCTCTTTTAACTCAAGAAATATTGCCTTTGTTTTTGTCAAACCAGGAGGAGAATTTAAATTAAATAAAACATAAAGCAAGTCTGCATACCACAGTGGGTTCAGAAATGCCTCATCAATTTTTGAAGTCGCCTATTCCTCTTGATTATCTAATGAATCAATCAAGTTAATGTCCAATGCATGGAAATTTGACTCAGCCATAAATTTGGCTAGTCCCTAAACTTTAATTAACTTGGTGGGCTTGATTTCTAAGTTATATTCCAGAATGACAACAATCCATTTTCCTCACTTTCCATCGGGTCCATTCTGTGTCAAAATGTCTTTAACAACTGCATTAGGTACATAAGAAATAATATGAGAATGCAAAATATATACTCTAAAATATTTTAATTCTTTAACTAATGAAAAGGCCTATATTTCCATAATATTGTATTTCAAAGATGCATCTCTTAAATCTTTGCTAAAGTATGCAATAGGTTGTTCAAAGAATTCACTATTTTTCTGCAGTAAAACTGTTGCAATGGTGTGTTCGAAAGCAAAAGAGAAGATTATGAAATCTTTGGTAAAATCTAGGTTGATCAACACTGGTGCCTTTGTTAATGCCTGTTTAAATGAGTCAAAGGATTTTTTAGCCTCAATATTCCACTTGATTTCAGAGTCCTTTTTAAGCATATTTCTTATGTGTCTAAGAAGTTCTACTAGGTTAGGAATGAATCTCATTAGGAAATTGATTTTACCAATAAAAGACTGAAGCTCTCTGATGTTTCTTGGATGACTGATTTTCAAAATTGCTTCAATCCTACTGGGATCAATCCTAATTCCATCCTTGGAAATAATGTGGCCAAGAAGTTTTCCTCCTCAAGGCCAAATAATGTCTTTTTAGGATTGAGTGAGATCCCAAACCTTCTACATTTTTCAAACAGTCTTCTCAGATGTGCTAAATGTTCCTCATCAATTTTTGAATAGACTGTAATGTCATCTAGATAAATCACAATAAAATGGCCAATTTCACCAGCAAAGGCAATATCCTTTTTTATTTGGAAGGTGGCTCCAACATTCATTAACCCAAAGGGAATTTTCACATACATAAAAGTGCCCCATGGTGTAGTGAAGGTAGTCTTATCCTGATCATCAGGATGCAGTAAGACTTGGTTATAACCTGAGAAACCATCTAATAAGGAAATACTAATAGACCCTACTACCTTTTGCAATATATGATCCATTTTGGGTAACGGGAAGTTGTCTTTAAGGGATACCTTATTTAGATTTCTGAAATCAATACATTGTCTAATTTCTCCATATTTCTTTCCAGTAGGGACAATGTTAGACACCCATTTAGAGTATCTAATAGGAAGTATAATTTTTGCATCATACATCCTTTTTACTTCTTTCTCAACTAAAGGCATTAAGACATGATTGATCCTACAAAGTTTTTGCTTGTATGCTTTTTGATCTTCTTTGATTGGGATTTTGTGCTGTATGATACTGGTGTCATATGCTTTCAGAGATTCATAGCTCCTGACAAAGACATCTGTGAATTCTTTAAAAAGAGCTATATATCACTTTTTTTGTGATAATAGGCAGTGATTTTGAGAGTTTTATCATTTTGGGATTTTGTTCACTACCTATATTGCATTCTTCTATGTCTACCCCTATGAGTTCCATTTTTGGATTTTTTGCTACATCATTAAAATCAAAAAGTTCTTCTAAAGGAGCTAGACCCCTTGGCAAAACATTATCTTTAAGCTGATGTACTTCAATTTCTTCTTTTTCTGGATCAATTTCATGTAATTCTAGTTTATGTACATCTTTATTGATTGAAATATTTACATCTAAATCATCAAGTTGTTTATCTATACTAACATATTCAACAATCTGATTCCCTACTTTAGAGTCTGGAAATTCAATAATTTGATCTTCACAGTCTAAACCTATGCTATTGTCTTCATACTCATCCTTGGATTGCAAAAATTTTTCAATCTTCTTATCACTTCCAAATACCTGCCAATGTCTCATATTATCATGTACAACAGGACTGTGTTTAACCTCCACTGTATATTGTTTGTTTGGATGAGGCATTTGGCATGTGCTAGCTGAAAAAACTAAACAATTAGCCAATACATTATGATTCCTTGGAATGACAGAGAGGTCATATTCTTCAAAATTTCTTAAATAGTCAAGGACAACGTTCCTGTAGTTTCTCAATCTAGGATGTTTTGCAGCATATTCTCCCTTGATATGTTTAATAATTAATTCAAAATCTCCCTGAACAACAATCCTTTTAGAACCTAACTTCTTTAATAGTTTCAATCCTAAGAGAAGTGCCTCATATTCTACTATATTATTGGTGCAATGAAAATTGAGTTTATAGGAATGACCCTCTACATAATTGTCTCCTGAATTGGACACCCAAACACTTGCCCCTGAACCTACTTTACTACACCAGCGACCCCAGGATTTGAGCCATTCATTTAGGCCCAGAGCCCAGGTCACTGCCAAGAATTTCATGGTACCTTGAGAATAGTATAATAACACGGAAATGACAATACTAAAGTAAATACTTGTTTAAGACCTTAAATTGACCCCTACTAGCCATGACATGCATTTCATCAAACATATCACGAATATGTAATCTACAAGTGTAGATAACAGTTCTCATCATAGGGGTCTCATACTTAGATGAGAATCACTAAGAACCATTGATGCCTCAATACATCAACTGCCATTCCATCTATTAAGTCATAGATACATTGATCATTCAATTACAAGTAAAAACATGATGAAAGCCAACATAATAACAACATAAATAGTTGTCATAAAACACATACATAACCATCACAATAGCAACAAAAATACTCATGAAAGTAAAACCATATAGACCACATATAATCCATCAAAATTCTCATTTAAATGCAAGGAGAAATAACCTTACATTAATGATGCATAATCCAAACCCAGGGTGAGACTTCCAAGTTCCACCTGACCATAGAATGGATAAGCCAAATCTCTCTTTAGCCATTTAACCCCATGCCATATTCCAAGCATGAATGTGGGATCTCATAGAACGCATCAATCAAAACTCATTTAGGGCTTCCAAAGGCCATCCACCTCAACCCATCAAATAACTATTCCACCTCACGGTTGAACATCACAAAACCATCATCAGACTGGTATCAATCCAAGCCTTCCAGGACTTCTAGAGTATTTGTTCCAACCAATGTTTCCATGACTAGTAACTCAACCCACAACTACCACCGGGCTTCCAGAGCATTTTTCCAACCAAGGCTTCCAGGACTAGTAACTCAACCCAATAAGGGCTTCCAGAGTGTTTGGCCAACTGGGGCTTCCAAGACTAGTAACTCAACCCAAGCTATTATAGGGCTTCTAGAGCGTTTTTCCAACCAGGGCTTATAGGAACCAATAACTCAACCCATGCTAAGGAAACATGAGAACCAACCAAAAACAAATAATGAAAGTAAACCCACAATCACCGTGGCCATCTAGGAAATGGCAAGGCTAGGAAATCCTTTGTCAATCCAAGAAATCCACCATGCCAATGACCATGCATGCCAAAACTACTAAAGAAAACATACATGCAATTCGGTACCTACAAGAAAATATGATGTAGCTACTGATCCTGATGCCCTCTTGCACTTTCTTGCTCTTTTTTTGGTTTCTTTATCCAAGAATCCAAGTATGTCACACCCACCAAAAGTGCTCCAAGAAAACTCTAAGTCTCCAAGAGTATGAAAGAGAGAGAATAATGAGAGAGCTTCAAAATTGAATTGAAAAGAGGTTACCAATTGATCCTCAAAAGCCTTTTTATGAATGAGGCCTATATTTCTTCATTTTCCATTATTTTTCTTCAATTTGCTCCTCACATGCAACCCTCTCACCTCCCTCTTCTCCTAATTTCTATTATTTTCATAAATAAATGTGCCAAAAATGCCATTTTTCCTTTCCAAAGCTTTAGCCATCACCTTTTCCATTTTCCTTAGCCATTAAACAATCATAAGTGATCCCCATCACTAGGATTTTTCCCAACATTCAACTTGGAATAAGTGTCCCATCAATCATGGTTATTATTTTGCCTTTATTTACTTTTATTACATGTAATTTTCATGAAGGTTTTTATATGAAATCACAAGATGTAATGAAAAATAGTCCACAAAAACAAAGTGACAAGTTAATCCAACAACACACCTTCAACTAGATTCATACAATTTCATACAAAATAGTGCATAAGAAAATGTGTAAGTTAAACAACATACTGTTGGGTTGTGTTATATTCTTTCCACATAGTTAACAGGGGGTTTTAGGGGTACCCGTAACCCCACTTTATGGGGTCTGGGGCAGCGCCCCAGAAAATTTTGGTTTTGGAC